>CM069068.1:34752500-35352500 GCA_035220775.1 Malus fusca
TTTGTCTATTTTTTATGTAAGATTTTTTGTATTCTCCAACACCCAAGCCATAGAAAACCAGTTTGTGGATTCCAACAAAGTATTCATGATGAGTTGTTCTCTTTTATTTTGGTCATTTGGTGCAATAAAATGTTGACTTAGGGTATTGTTTATGGTTCAAATGAAATGGGAGAGAACTTGAATTACTTTCACAGAATTAAATATGAGACCTCAAATGCAAGAACAAATCACTAAAGTTATAAATATCTTGCTTTCGATACCCTTGTTAAATATGAGTTTCTCTCTTCATTGTAGTTTACTTCTTGTTTGATGGCATCTTGCTTTGACTTAAAGTTACTCGTTTAGAATTGCTTTTAAAATGGTTGAAAATGCTTTTGATGAAAATGCTTTTGATGAAAATATTTTTGAAATAAATCCTTGATAAAAATGCAAATAAATTCTAGAAAAGTATTTAAAGTTCTTCCTAGCACTAGTAGAAAAAACAGCTTGCGCGACGAACAATATTTCGTTGCATAAGTGTCACTTGCGCGACGGAAACACATTTTGGTCTTGCAAATATCGAAGGAATTAAAAAAAAAAAAAACAAAAAAACTTTGCGCGACGAACCTATTCGTTGTGCAAAGTTTCGCTAAAAACGGTTAGTTACCCATTAAACGCTTCTATTTAGTGCGCATTTATAACACACTTTGCGCGACCAATGGTTCGTCGCGCAAAGTGTTACGGGTTTTATATAAACACAGTTTTAGAACCCTAGTTTTCAAAGGTTTTGTTTCAAACAATGGCCGATTCGGTTTTTTATTCAACGAAAAGTTGCGATGGAGAAAGCTCTCGTGAAGGGAAAGGTAAAAAAAAAAAAATTTGTTGAATTAGTTTTTTTACATTTGATATGGTTGAAATTATTTTTTAATAGTCTATTACTTTTAAAATTTTGTGGTAGAAAAAAAAATGAGGAAAGATGTGTTGAGAATATAGAGGTACCGTCGTAAACGAGTGCCCTCCTTTGATGACAAAAGTAGGGCTGATGCGTACGCCGAACTTAGGTTTGATATAGGGGGATTGGTGTGGAACCATTGTTCTATCGAGTTTAAGTCTTGGAAAATGGTGCTTGTGGAGTTGAAGAACTCCATGGTGCATGAGTTATTGGTAAGTTTGTATTAAAGAATGTGTAATTGTTTTTGTTAAAAAATGATATTTTTGTGATTACTAATGTATTTTTATTGCCATTAATGGTTGTTTGGGATGTTGGTGAAACCAATAAGAAGCAGCGGAAGTATCTGGACGACCTTTTCTAGATGCAGTTCCGGCAGTGGAAGTTCGATGTACAGCTGGCTGCAAAGCGCGCACGAGTTGACGATACCCTTGCTGATGACCCAAAGGAAGAGTGAACTTTATTTGTTGTTTTTTTGTTTGTTTATGAAATAAGATTTATTTGAACGTTATGTTGGACTTTATTTTAAAAATTTATGTTACATGGATGGCTTAATTACATTAGTTATAATATATATTTTTATGGATGGCTTAATTACATTAGTTATAATATATATTTTTGTTAATAAATTAGTTTTAATAATTATTTTGGTTTGATATTTTTAATTGGATAAAAAAAATTTACATTAGTGTTGACCCTAAAAACTACAAAGCCTACGTGGCGCGCAGGCCGAATAATTAATAAGCTAACTACGTCATTCGGTTGTGTGCGGGCGTGCCAACTCGTCGGCCTAGCTCGGCCGAGGAGTAAATTTGTTGATGTTGCGTTGGGTCGCGCTACTGACTTCTGCGTCTTGCGATTGCGGCCGAGAAAGGAACACGTCTCGGCCTCTTGGATTCTCGAGCCTGAAGACAAGGCTGCTATTCTTACAAAGTTCACGAATCGAATTCGGCGTTCAATGTGCCGAATGTAATAACTGTAACACCTCACTTCGCCGAGAAGACTAATGAGATGACCTCGACCAATAAGGATTCGGAAATCCTTCTCGACCAAGACTTGGATAGGTAACCAACCGTCCTCGCCGTAGTGCTGTTGATGCCAACGGAAGATGCTGCGAGACCGGCTGATTCTACGGTGACAGAGCTATCTATGCCGACTTAAGATATCACCGGTTGCTTTCACAGTGCTGTTGATGCCAACGGAAGATGTGTCAGCGAAAAGAGAAAATAAAAAATCTCAAAGTTGTTGAGAGGGTTTGCGCAGGGCAGTTTTGTGTGTTGAATTGGACCCCCTTAATGATGCATAGCCTCCCCTATTTATAGCACTGGATCTCCTTGAATCCGAATTAAAACCCTACTCGGACTATGACTTCTTCTCCGGATCAACACCAATTCGACCAGTCCTATTTTCACTAGGATTGTGAACCTAGTCCTTTATTGAGTCAGATTCACTCCGGGTTATCAAACTTGCCGAGACTCCTTGTTGCACTAGGACTCGACTCGCAAATGTAGCATGACCTAGCCGGCCTAGTTTTAGAAGCCCACGTACTGAACGACCCGAGGCTTCCTTGTCGCCAGGCCTTCCGGGCCGAGAATGGTTCTATACTCGGCCCAAATTGATATTTTGGGCCCAAACAATTAGTCAGAAAAAAGCAAAAAAAAATTAAGAAAAAAATAATGCAACTTGCGCGACGAATATAGTGTTCATCGTGCAAATTATTTAAAATTACAACTTGCGCGATGAATACTATATTTGTCGCGCAAAGTAATTCTTCCAAAAGTAATCCTTATAAAGTGACTTTAGCTGCAGAGGCAGAAACTGAAGAAAAACTGCAGAATCCACCTATGCACCTCATTTCCCTTAATTTTCTTCAATCCGGCATCCATCGTTCCTATTTTCTCTCAAAGTATCAATGTCAATTCATACTAACACCGTAAAGTTCATTGTGTATAGGGATATTATGTGTGACTAACGCTCGGTGGATAACGATTTGGAAGGTATTTTCTTCATTTTATTTAAAAAAAGATAAATTAGTTAAATTATATTGAAATTATGTTGTTATGTTTATATTAAGTTGTTAAATTATATTTATATTATGTTGTTAAAATTTTTATGTTATAATTATGTATAATGTCGAATTGTATATGTACAAATTTGTACATGACGTACAAATATGTGTTGTGATGTATCGAGTTAATTGAATCTTGAATTGTCCCATTATTTGGACAGTTTGGGAATGCAAAGTTATGACGCGTAGTTTACGGTTAAAGGATTAGGTTTCGATCATGGGGATTACCTATGTCGTGCACTTGAAGAACTGTACAGAGATGTTGCCAAAATTTCTCCACGTCGAAATCTAATCTGAAGTAGCCGTAAATTTCGTGACATAACTTTGCATTCTCGAATGAGATAGGGCCCTTACCGGATGCATAAGGTGACAAGATCATGATGAAGTTATTGTGATTGTTGTACTATTATTGTGGTTGCAGGAATGATGGACATAACGTGGATGCATAACCCAAACAGATGCGCCAACGAATACTTGGACGAAATCGATGATTTTATTTACTTTGCATGTACACACAACCCGGGTGCAACTAGAATCCGGTGTCCTTGTAGGAGGTGTAACAATACGTTAAGGGACACTACTGAAAATGTTCGATTTCATTTAGTAAGGAATGGAATGGTAGAGACCTATAATATTTCGAACCATCACGGGGAACAATTAAACAATGCTTTGTCTTCAAATGTGACAAGAGTGGGCAATGTTGAACCTAATATGGATCCTAATGAACAAGTCATGAAAATCTTAAATGACGTTTTTCCATTTGAGTCGACATATACCAATCAGGAAGGTGAAGATGACGTGTTTACACCAATGGACAATGTAAAATTCGAACAATATGAAAAACTATTAAAAAAATGCCAACCAAGAGTTATACCTGGGGTGTGAGGGCTTTTCGGTTTTCACAGCTATTGTGGAACTAATGCACGGCAAAATAAAGTATCGTATGTCGAACCAGTGTTTTGATTACTTTTTTGGGGTTTTCAAGAGAATGCTACCAAAGGACAATTGTTTTCCGAAAGACCATGGAAACGCTCAAAAGGTGAATGGTCTCAGATTGGGTTATGAAAAAATTCACGCTTGACAAAACAATTATATATTGTTCTATAAGAAGAATAAAGCGTTGGATAAATACCCTGTATGCTATGAGTCGAGGTTCAAAATGACATCTCAGAATAGATCGACGAAGATCCCATAACAAGTCATGCGTTATTTGCCTTTGAACCGTCGGTTGCAGTGATTGTATATGTCAACGTATACTGCCACCAACATGAGATGGCATAAGGAAAAGAGGGTAGATGATGATGTGATGAGGCATCCTGGAGATGGGAAGGTATGGAAAGAGTTCGATCAAACGTTCCCTGATTTTACTGTTGATCCTCGGAACGTTAGATTGGGACTTGCCACTGACAAATTCAATCCATTCGGGGTTCTAAACCAACACCACATCACTTGGCCGATTTTCTTATTTTCGTATAATTTATCACCATGGATGAAAAAAAAAATACATGATGTGACTTTATTGATAACTAAGGATCCTGGTAGGTCAATCAATGTATACTTAAGGCCGTTGATAGATGAGCTAAATGATTTATAGACACACGGTGTGCGCACATACGATAAGTGTATTGGCAAGATGTTCACTTTGCAGGCAGTAGTGATGTGGATTGTGAATGATTTCCCCGCATATACAATGGTTTTCGGGTGGAATACTAGGGGTTATATGGCAATGCCCTGTATGCAAGGACGGCGTAACATCTAGTTGGTACGTCGGAAAAGTTTGTTACCTTGGTCATCGGAGATGGTTGCCATGGGATCACGAGTGGCGAGAGAATGATAAAGAGTTCGACTAGAAAATAGAGCCTCGCCTCAGACCTAGAGAATGGTCAAATGATCGGATTTTGGATCAGCTTAACCGTTTGGATTTTTGATGAGTAGATTTTAGATTATATATTTTACCCTAATCTTAGGATATTTTGGTTAATATATTGGAAGAATTTTGATACTTTGAATTGTATTTTCAATATAGAACTTTCGACTTCCTCTGGAGCAAAACAGAACCAAATGGACGAATTTTGGAGTAATTCCAGTTGGAGGACGTTCGTGAGTCACTTAGCTTGATCGTATCAAAATTTGGGATTTTTCCACAAAGCGGTTATTTTCTGGCGATGAAATAAAGAAGCAGTGCGCAGTGCTGGAAAATGACGTTTTTGGGCTTAAATTGCGTTTTTGGAGCCCAAGATGACCTCGGATGGGTTCGTGGCCTTCTGGAAAAGTGTTCAGAATATTCCAAACATTAAATCCAGCTATATTGGGCCAGTTTTGGAGCAGCTTATGGGTCCAAAACGTGGCTATTCAGATTTTAGGCGAATTTTACCATTTAATTTAGGGTTATGTTTCCTATTTGATTGGATTGGATTAATTTTAGTTTCCTAGGGTTTTTGTGGGAGCTTAGCAGATATATTGCTTGGCCGTCTACCATATTTTGGGTTAACGCTTTATTTTATGCAACTTTGGAGACAGAGAGAATTGCTAGGGTTTTGGAGATTTTCTACTTGAAGGTGTTTTCAATCCTTTTCTTAATAATATTTTCTATGATTTGAATTATGAATATGCGGAACTAATTTCTTTTGCTAGGGCGAAGCCTTGAGCCTTAGCATGAATATGTGATTTTTATTTAATTGCTTATGATTGATTGCATGCATACTTTGAATTGTTAATCACCGGGATAAAAACTATCTAATTGTCTTAATGCCTGATCACCATTATGATCTTTAGAAAATTAATTTGATGCAATTTTGGTCGGAAGGTTCCCTGAAATTGACGCTGGCTTCTTGTGATTAATAATTGTAATTTCACTTAGGATGAATATCACGTCTTAAGGATTGCATGGTTTTTCAAAGGATTTTCATAAAGCATAATGAGTCTTTCATGTTCAGATTTGATCCGAACGTCCGGACGGGTTGCATGTTAGATATTTGTTCTATGTTGGAGGTTCCAAGTAGAATATGAATTAGGAAAATCTAACCTTCAAAGTGGCATGTGTAGATCACGAGTAATTGATAAAAAAGTTCATAGGATTGCTGGGTGATGGTGGAACCCTAGTGCTTTCTTAATTTGATTTCTACCAAAACTGTGTTCTTTTCCCTCTGTTTTAATATTGCAGATTATCTTATCTTTAATAGTTAAATTCGATTTTAATTTAAGTAGATTATAAAATCAATCATCTAAATTTCTACTTTACAATAATTAAATGGAATCTGATTAGTTTTGAATTATTTAATAATCCATGCGGAGACGACCTTGCAAGACCCGTTTATACTACAATAACCTTGTGATTCTTGCAAGTAAAATAGGAGATTTAAGCCCGTTCACATGAGTAGTAAAAATCCTATCAATTTTGCTCTGCTTGGAAAAACTGTAAACCAGATCGTCTACACATATGACCTGGACGCACAAGTCTATGTTTTTTGAGCTCACATATTGATCGAAACTAAAATTGAGATACAACCTCGATGTTATGCATGTTGAGAAAAATGTATTTGACACATTGGTCGGCACAATTCTAGATATCGAGGGCAAGACAAAGGACACGATTAAAGCTCGTCTTAATTTGGAACGAATGAGAATATGACATTGTTTATGGATGAATAGGGACAGTGATAAAGTCAGAATGGATCTTGCATTTTTTTTCATGAAACCAAATGACAAAAAATAGTTTTTATCGTTTGTAAAGTTTCCCGATGGGTATGATTCTAATATCGCGCGTTGCGTGAACATTGACTGGGGTAAATTAGCTGGACTAAAGAGTCATGACTGTCATGTGGTTCTGCAACACCTACTTCCTGTTGGCATTCGACATCTCTTGCTAGACGATGTAGTGAAACCAATCATGTTGTTTTCCAGATTTTTTTCATAATTAATGTCAAAATCGTTACGAAAGACGGACGTTAATCAGTTGCGCCATGACATTGTCCAAGTTCTAAGCAAGTTTGAGATGATATTTCCTCCAGCTTTCTTCACAAGTATGATCCAATGATGGTTCACTTACCGGATGAGGCATTGCTTGCTAGACCAGTCAACTTTCAATGGATGTATCTAGTAGAAAGGTATATAATCCTCGTCATTTTTATTAATCAATATCTCGTAAAATTTGTATTGTATCGTTTTATTTTGGCAGGCTTTTCAGATAGTTGAAGAAAAGTGTATGAAACAAAGTGAACCCCAAATGATCAATTATATAGGCTTGGGTGGCATATAAGGCGCTTATATTTTGTGGAATGTATTTAAAGGATGTGGAGACAACTTTCAATCGTCCTCCTCTCAATAATCACGGAGGTGTGAGAAAAGAGAAACTTTCAGTTTTTGCCCAAATCACTCGACCCTTCGGAAATCCAATACGAGGCAAGTCATTTTCCAGAAAGGACATGGAGGTAGCATATTGGTTCTCAACAATTATGACGAGGCAATGTCATACCTAGATGAGCATGAAGATATAATGAAGCGGGCACATCCTTTACATTTTTATGCCAAGAAACACCGTGAATTGTTTCCGTAGTGGTTTCTCGAATTTGTAAGTTTGGAGTGTTTTGTAGTGGACATATATATTGTACCAATTATTTTGCTTGAACTAAAAAATTTAAATGTTTGTGTAATATTAGGTGAATCAATTGAAAGATTCGAATTCCCCAGCTTATAGTGAAAGGTTATATAACTTGGCATTATGACCCATTCGCTTTGAATTGTTCTCGGGTTGCCATGTTAACGGTGTCAAGTTCTTAGGAGTTGCACGAGATGACAAGTTGTGTACGCAAAATAGCGGTGTTCATGTCCTAGGTGGATGCGAAAGTACAGACATTGAATTCTATGGCAAACTAACAAGTGTCGTGCAATTGCTTTACAAATACCGATGCCAAGTGATCCTATTTAGGTGTCGATGGTTTAGAACAAATCCAAATAGGCAGGGAAGTGTTAAAAGAAATCATGGATTACTATCAGTGAACACTACCAAAACTTGGTACGATGACGACTCTTACATCTTAGCAAACATGGCAAAACAAATTTTGTATCTAGATGACCTAAAGCCGGGAGGGGTTGGAAAGTTGTTCAGAAGATGGATCATAAGAACATGTATACTATACAAGAACAAGACCCTACTGACTATGACATCGACAATGTCGCTGACCAACGTTTAGAATCTTCAATGGAAATTGGTGTGAAAACACTCTAAGATACCAATCTTATCCAAGAACCATTTCAAATAGAAGGAGTATCTTCAATCGAAATACCGATTCAATCAATCAAAATTGACCTCGGTAATCTTCAGTGATACGATGGTCTAGTGCACACAAACGACGATGATGCCGTACCTATTGATGATGAGGAATGGGACACTGAAAATGATGATAGCGACGAAAGTGAAAGTTATTATAGTTTGGATGAAGATTAATGCAATTTATTTGTAATTTTTGTTGTAAAATACATTAAATGGTTAATGCATTTGATATGTGAATTACTTTGTAATAAATTTGTTTTATTAGTGTTTTATAATAAATTTTAATCAAAATTCTACAAAACAAAACCCATTTTTAAACATAATTGTGTGACGCACAACGCGTTTTCATTGCGCAAGTGTTTTAATTTTACTCGGGTAAATTTAATTTTCCGACACTTGTGCGACGAATACCTAGATTTTAATGTGTTTTTTTTTTGCGCGAAAATTTAAAAAAATGTCTCGACAAAGCCTCAGTCGCACAAGCTTCTATGTATTTATTCCTGTGTATCGTCTTCCTCTGCTCACTTCTCTCTTCTTCCTTTTTTTTCCTGATACCCTCTCTTTCCTTCCTCTTTCTCTCCCGACCCCATTGCAGCCCCTCTCACCCTTAGTTCTTCATCCCCGACACCCTCTCTCACCCTTAGACCCTTTCACTACCACTCTCCGTCACTCACCTCGTCTCTCCGCCCCTCTCTCAGTCGCTCACCTCGTCTTTCCGTCTCTTTCTCCGGCCATCGTGTCTTCATCTCCAAGAAGTAATTTCCTCTTCTTTTTTTTTTCAATTTTCTTTATTTACCATGGTAATTAGGGTTTATAGATTAAGGTTTTTTTTTAATTTTTTAATTTTAATTTTAAATTGGGGGTTAGAATTAGGGTAGTGGGGTTAGATTTAGGGTTCGTAAATTGGGGGTTACATTTAGGTTCTTAAATTAGAGTTTTTAGGGTTCTTAATTGGGGTTAGATTTAGGTCTTAAATTAGGGGACCGATTTTGGGCAGTGAGGTTAGATTAGGGTTTTCTTAAATTGGGGGTTAAGTTTAGGGTGCTTCACTAGGGATTAGATTAGGGTTCTTAAATTAGGGTTATTAATTTTAAATTAGGGGTTAGAATTAGGGCAGTGGGTTGCAATTAGAGTCCTTAAATTAGGGGTTAGAATTAGGGTTCTTAAATTTGGGGGTTTTTTAATTTTAAGTTAGGGGTTAGAATTAGGGCAATGGGGTTAGTTGAATTTAAATTAGGGGTTACAATTAGGGTTCTTAAATTTGGGGTTAGAATTAGGGTAGTGGGTTAGAATTAGGGTTCTTAAATTACTGGTATCTGAATTGGACCTTTTTTATTTTATTTTCTTTATGAGCTTATACTTAAACCCTAAGTTGTCCGTAACAAGGAATGGAGGTTTTTTCATTCATGGTGGCAAATTAGAAAGCGTGGGTCAGTGTTTGTGCATGTTTAATTGTTGTTATAATGCTATGTAGTCATGTTCAACTTATGGTCGACTTTTCTTTCTTAACACTAAAAAAAATGTTTGATTGGATTAGGGTCCTTAAATTAGGGGTTAGAATTAGGGCAGTGGGGTTAGGTTTAGGGTGTTTAATTTACGGGGGTTAGATTTAGGGTTCTTAAGTTAGGGGTTAGTTGATTTTGAATTAGGGGTTTACAATTAGGGTTCTTAAATTTGGGGTTAGAATTAGGATTCTTCAATTAGGAGTTAGAATAAGGGTTCTTAAATTTAGGGGTTTTTTAATTTTAAGTAAAGGGTTAGATTTAGGGTGCTTAATTTACGGGGTTAGATTTACGGTTCTTAAGTTAGGAGTTAGTTGATTTTGAATTAGGGGTTACAATTAGGGTTCTTAAATTTGGGTTTAGAATTAGGATAGTGAGTTAGATTTTGGATTGTAATGGTTTATTCGTTTTAAATTTAAGTAGAAATTATTATGCATGTGTACAATAATTTTTATCTTTGTAATCTAACAAATTTATTTCTAATTTTGTAGATGTCATAGCTCATTAGATGCTGGAAGGCGATGACGACTACACCTCGTCCGACGACTACACCTCCTACTATTGTCGCCACTGCTCTGGCAGAGATGGACCATAGGTCGATGAATCCGGTTGACCCAGTTGGTCGTCGAGTCCCACAAGTGCTGGCATCATCGACTTTTTCAGTGGCACTACCTGTTAACGCCCGACATGCTCACCGGCGCCCCCACACTCCGGAGCAGATGTCAGCATCGAGATCCACAACCGATGCCTCGGGTTCATAGCCAAGTATAATATCCTAATTAACTCCCTCATTCCCATGTTAACTTAGTTTTGTCATTTTAGGTTAATTCTGTTAAGTTATGTCATTTAAGGATTAAAAGGTTATTATATATATAAATATATTGTTTATTGTTGTCATCTTTCCCAACCCATTATTAAACTGTTGTGATCATTATGTTGGATACATATATTGTTTATGTTAGTTTCAAGGTTTGAGAAATGTTTTAATTATAGGGAGGTTTTGCCGAAATTTTGGTAGCATTTGTTATTAGTTTTGGTTTAACGTTAATTTTTCATTTGTTTGCAACCAAGATAAACGCCCGAGGACCTTGTCGGCAATTGAAGACGACGAAGGTCACTCGGGTGACCAACGATCGTATCACAATCAGATACGATGAGCGACATCGGGCTGCACCAACGGCGGAGCAGCATAGCACATTAGCCCACAACATTGGGCACGTCGTTCGGACCTTTTGTCCTATGTGGTGGAAGTCTTGGAAGGAGATGCAGGACGAGGTGAAGAACACGATGCGCAATCATTTGTCAGTCATTATCCTCGCACTTTTAATGGTTTTCATATAAACATTTATTAATGTATTTAGTTACTAATACTTTCATAATATTTGTTACATTGCAGACAAACTACAATTTCGATAACATAAAAAAAGCACATGTTGGCGTACCTTAATCTGCTCTTCTCAGAACGGTATAAGAAGTCAAAGAGTGACCTGCACCAGTATTTCAAGATGTTTGGTGATCTGCAAGTCACTCTCGAGGAGGGTTGCCCAAAGGAGTTCAAGGACCGAGAACATAGTTAGGTTTGGCTTTGCGGTCATTTTCAGGAGCTGGCTTATGTGGTCCATTTTTAAATAGGACTTCTTTCATTTTACTTTTTTAAAATTTTACTAATGTTTTACTTTTTTTTTTTTTTCTTTAAATATTACAACTAATACGTTTATTTTGTATATAACAGAAGAAGGTAAAGGCGAACAAGATTAATCGGGAGAAGAAGACTCTTCTCCAGTATTCGGGATCGAGGCCTTCTCCATATAGGATGGAGGCACGGCGGAAGGTATATTTTAAAGCTTTCACTTCCAATTTTAAAATGTCGCTAATAATTTTTGTTGATGCACAAAACCGGAGGTCTTAGAACAACGTAAATCCGACCGTGAATCTGCAAGAAAGTAAATAACACAAGATGTATCGTGGTTCACCCCAAGGTTTGGGCTACGTCCACACTGATATTGTATTTCTGAGTGAGAGAGAGCTCTGAATGAGAGTGAGAGCTTTGAGAGGATGATGGGTTAGGCCTAAGAATTGGCCTTTTTCTAATTGTAAGGGTGATGAGTCCTTTTATAGAATAAGGGCTCCTCACTTATTACATATTTGCCCATTCCTTTATTACATAATTACATTTAAGTCCCCCGAGTATTTGTACGAGATCTAAATACGGAGGCCCTAAGTATAGTATAAACAGTAGTCCCCCAAGTCTTCAGTGAAGAAAGTCTTTTGGCTGGAGACTTGAAATTCAGTCCATGTGTGGGCCCAAGTAACTAGATGTTGTCTTGAACTGATGCTCGATATGAGGCGGTGCTCAATCTGAAATGATGCTCAACTAGAAGTAGCACATGCTGCGAGGCTGCTCGGCTCGTGGCTTATGTTGCTTTGGTTGGCTCGGCTTGTGGCGTTTAAGGTGAGGGAGTCCCTTTTATAAAATAAGGGCTCGCTCCTCAATACATGAATGATGGGCTAGAGTTGATGCTCTCTAATGATGGTGAGGGAGTCCCTTTTATAGAATAAGGGCTCGCTCCTCAATACATAAATGATGGGTTAAGAGTGATGCTCCCGGCGATGTGGTTGCTCAGTTGGCGGCGTTGCTCTCTAATGAAGGTGAGGGAGTCCCTTTTATAAAATAAGGGTTCGCTCATCAATACATAAATAATGGGCTAGAGTGATGCTTGCGGCGAGGCGGTTGCTCAGCTGGCGGCGTTGCTCTCTAATGAAGGTGAGGGAGTCCATTTTATAAAATAAGGGCTCGCTCCTCAGTACATGAATAATGGATGCTCTCTAATGAAAGTGATGGAGTCCCTTTTATAGAATAAGGGCTCGCTCCTCAATACATAAATAATGGGCTAAGTCCCCAAGTATTTTTTTATGAGGCCCAATATATGGTACATAGTGTAGTCCCCCAAGTCTTCGGTCAATAGAGTCTGTTGGCTGGAAACTTCAAATTGAATCCATGTATGGGCCAAAGTGGCGGTTGTTCGGATGCGGTATTTGTATACCCTGCACTGAAACTTTGTAGGTGAAGTTTTTGCAAGTCAAGCTTTTGAAGCTGGAGTTCTGTAAATGAAGCTTTTGAAGCTAGAGCTCTGTAGATGAAGCTTTTGAAGCTAGAGATATGTAGATGAAGTTTTTGAAGCTAGAGCTCTGTAAATGAAGCTTTTGAAACTAGAGTTGTGTAGATGAAGCTTTTGAAGCTAGAGCTATGTAGATGAAGCTTTTGAAGCTAGAGCTCTGTAAATGAAGCTTTTGAAGCTAGAGCTCTGTAGCTCTGTAAATAAAGCTTTTGAAGCTAGAGCTCTGTAAATGAAGCTTTTGAAGCTAGAGCTCTGTAAATGAAGCTTTCGAAGCTAGAGCTCTGTAAGTGAAGCTTTTGAAGCTAGAGCTTTTGCAAATGAAGCTTTTGAAGCTGGAGCTCTGTAAATGAAGCTTTTGAAGCTAGAGCTTTTGCAAATGAAGCTTTTGAAGCTAGAGCTCTATAAATGAAGCTTTTGAAGCTAGAGTTTTTGTAAATGAAGCTTTTGAAGCTGATTGACACGAGTGATACCCATGAATGTTTATGTTGATTGATATGAGTAATGCTTATGGATGTTGACATGAGTGATGCTCATTGGATGTTGACATGAGTGATGCTCATGAATGTTGACATGAGTGATGCTTATGAATGTTTATGTATGATTGATATGAGTAATGCTCATGAATGTTTATGTATGATTGACATGAGTAATGCTCATGTATAACTTGAAGTACTCGGCGTACTTTTGATTACCTAGATGGTGATAATAGCGGCGGGGTGCCGAATAATTTTTTGTAGTACTGGGCGTACTTTTGGTCACCTGGTTGGTGATAATACCGGCAGGGTGCCGAATATTTTTTGTAGCACTGGACGTATTTTTTGTCACTTGGTTGGTGCTATTTTGGGCTTATGGGCCTTCGCCCTCCACACAACATTCCAGCCCATTTATTTTGGGCTTTGCCATTTTTTTATTTTTTATTATTACCCTTTGATGGGGTTTATACAGATTTCTCCGAAAGATAAGAAAAATAAATTACATCATTCAAACATAAGTCCGACCCTCTGCTCAATGGGTCACGCCCGTAATTTTTTTATTTTTTTATATTTTTTTTGCATGCCATCACCACCGCAATCATGTCTGCACGCCCTTATTTTCTTTTGCTTTCTGCTTTTCTTGATCTCCCCGCTTATTCTCTGTCCACCCATGTTGCTTTATAAGGTATCTTTTGCTTGCAAACCCACTTGCTTTTCTTGGACAACCTGGTCGTGCCCATCCATGCTTATTCCTCTTTTTTCTGCTGCATTGCTGGCAAAACCTTTGGTGGAGGCCAGAGACAGGCACAAACCTTATGCTTTCTATGATACTGCTTTTCTTTTCACTTTCTGCTTTGTTATTTTCTTTTTATCTTTATCCCACTTTAGCTTTCTCAGAAAATGATTTGCTACCACCCTGTAAAGAAGATGCAGGGAATGGGTCGCAACTGAGCACTTCTGGGTGGTACTGCAACCCATAGAACCTCTTGGCCAGGCTCTCAATTGCAGCCGTCGATCCCTGCTGGCTCCGCCCCACGACCTCAACACGAAACTGTTTGCCAAGCTCCTGGGCATGTAAAAGCAACATTTCAACCGCTGGACGCAGATGCGACGGCCCCGCACTTGTCGACGATATCAGCGCAGAGCAGCAAGTCATGTCGGTTACTGGTGGCCTCATACGACCTTAAGCACGTAAAAGTCATACCAAGGAGACCCGTATACACTGTCGGATCCAAAACCATACCCGTAGGCGTACCCGAACCATGTCTTCATTCCCATGTAGCCCGCATCACCTGATCCTTGAGAGCCACTGAGATGACGACGCATTAAGCTTCGCGAAGCTGTAACAGGCCATGGCTTCGAGCAAAGACGATCGAAATTACTTTTGAGAGGTCGACTGGTTTAGGTGGCACGAATAAGCAGCTTGTGATGGATTGCGGTAAGTGTGGAGTTCCCAGCTTCAGACAATTCAGACTTCAAATTTCTAGCTCGGTCATATCCAGGCGCAAACAGCAACACCACTGCAGCCACGACTCCGAAGAGAAGCAGCGATGCCACGACCGCATCGACTGGCCGTTTCGTCATCGTGTGAGTGAGTCGAGTTGAAAACGAACTCGGTTGCGAGAAGGAGAGTACTGAGTCAACGAACGAGTTACCGAGCAAGCTTAGAAGCTAGGGAGGACGACAGAGCTAGAGAGGCTACACGGTAGGCTTTTCGTGTAGGCTCAAAACAGGTAAAACGACGACGATTTGATGTTTGGAGCGTCAGAGCGACCAGAGAGCTAGGTGTTTTCACAAAAGAGGAAACCAAGACTTTTCCTCTCCAAATTGTCGAGGAAAACTCTGTGTCTCGGTGCCGAATCGCTGCGGTGAGCGAGATACAATTGCATGTTTGGGAAAATGTGGATTTTCCGGAAAGTTTTGTGCAGCGAAATTACTGGAGCAAGAGAGAGATTTGGTTTCTTGGGTGTTTTCTGGGAAAGCTTTGGGTTGTTAGATTTTTGCAGATTCACAGTGAAAAAATGAAAGAGAACCGACATAGTTTTTCGTGTCGATTCCCACAGACGGCGCCAAATGTTGATGCACAAAACCGGAGGTCTTGGAACAACGTAAATCTGACCGTAAATCTGCAAGAAAGTAAATAACACAAGATGTATCGTGGTTCACCCCAAGGTTTGGGCTACGTCCACACTGATATTGTATTTCTGAGGGAGAGAGAACTCTGAATGAGAGTGAGAGCTTTGAGAGGATGAGGGGTTAGGCCTAAGAATTGGCCTCTTTCTAATTGTGAGGGTGATGAGTCATTTTATAGAATAAGGGCTCCTCACTTATTACATATTTGCCCCTTCCTTTATTACATAATTACATTTAAGTCCCCCGAGTATTTGTACGAGATCTAAATACGGAGGCCCTAAGTATGGTATAAACAATTTTTATTTTATATTGTTTCCTTATCTTTTGCTATTCATAGGGGTTCAAAATTCCCAGAGATCGACATCAATGCTGACGTTTATGTTCGGCCTGGGGATGAGTTGATTGAGTCCCTTCATGTAATTAATTTATTATGCATTAAAAAATTGTACTAATTAATTCAAATTGTTTGCTATTAATATTCCGTGTTTTATTTCACATGCGACTATGGTGGAGAAGGGCAAGTCGGTCCTTCAGGAGTCCGCTTCCCCGCTTTCCCGGGATACGTCGATCGAGTTTGTGGATCTTCCTGATGATGCAGGGTTTCACATCCTTACAGAGACCTTGGACCAGACTTTCGGTTGAAGGTCAATGACATATTACCGGGGGATGGGTGTAAGATCCCACATCGCCCAAAGGTGAAGATCATGTAAGCCTTATATGTATATTCTCATCTCTACTTAGCACGAGGCCTTTTATGAGCTTACTGGCTTCGGGTTCCATCGAAACTCCGAAGTTAAGCGAGTTCGCGCGAGAGCAATCCCATGATGGGTGACTCACTGGGAAGTTCTCAGGTGAGTTCCCAAAAACAAAACCGTGAGGGCGTGGTCGAGGCCCAAAGCGGACAATATTATGCTACGGCGGAGTCGAGCTCGGGATGTGGTGGGGGCCCGGGCCGAGATGTGATAATTTGGTATCAGAGCCAATCCTTGGCCGGAAGTGTGCCGACGAGGACATCGGGCCCCTAAGATCCCACATCGCCTAAGGGTGAGGATTCTGTAAGCCTTATATGTATATTCTCATCTCTACCTAGGACGAGGCATCTTGGGAGCTTACTGGCTTCGGGTTCCATCGGAACTTCGAAGTTAAGCGAGTTCACGTGAGAGCAATCCCAGGATAGGTGACCCGCTGGGAAGTTCTCTCGTGAGTTCCCAGAAACAAAACCATGAGGGCGTGGTCAGGGCCTAAAGTGGACAATATCGTGCTACAGCGGAGTTGAGCTCGGGATGTAGTGGGGACTCGGGCCGGGATGTGACAATTTAGTATCAGAGCCAATCACTGGCCGAAAGTGTGCCGACCAGAACATCGGGCCCCTAAGAGGGGTGGATTGTAAGATCCCACATCGCCCAAAGGTGAGGATCATGTAAGCCTTATATGTATATTCCCATCTTTACCTAGCACGAGGCCTTTTGGGAGCTCACTGGCTTTGGGTTCCATCAACTCCAAAGTTAAGCGAGTTCGCGCGAGAGCAATCCCATGATGGGTGACCCACTGGGAAGTTCTCGTGTGAGTTCCCAGAAACAAAACCGTGAGGGCGTGGTCGGGGCCCAAAGCAGACAATATCGTGCTACGGCGGAGTCGAGCTCGGGATGTGGTGGGGGACCGGGCCGGGATGTGACAATGAGGAATGCCAAGCGGTGGTAGAGTGGAGCCTCTTCATCCTCCAAGTCGAAGGGCGAGGTTACGGCTTTGATGCAGGAAGTCACTGGCCTGAGGAGTAAGCTCACATTGTAAAAGACTCATATGTCATTGATCGTACAGACTCTCAGTTCCTTTGGGATCCGTCTCCCTTATTTTTCTACACCACTGACGTTAGAGGCCTTCCACCCTGGGTATACCCAGAAATCAGACCTGTCGACCTCCAACCCCGTCCCAACCCCAACCCCTTCCCACAACAAGATTACCAAGCACTTTCGAACGACTTGCCCATAGATTACGGCGCATTTTTTTCGTAGTTTTTTTTTTCCCACTTTCTTTTTAAACTTTGTAGTTGTACGTACAGTTTTATTTATATTATAAATAAAATATTTGTCTATTCATTAATTTCTTTTTCCAATTGTATTAAATATATTTTTTAATTAAATTCTATTTACTTTTTTTTTTTAATTACACTTGCACATGAATACAGTAGCCCCTTTAGAATTGTTATGAGCAGATAAGCAGTCCCAAACGCGTCCTTAAAGAGCACATGAACACAGTAGCCCCTTTAGATTGTCAATTGCTTCATGATCATGTGTTCTTTTCTGGTACAAAAATGTTGAAATTTCCTTTCGACTAAATACGTCGATGTAGAATTTGTTTTTGGGTATTCTGTTTATGTGCGTCTAAGTAACTAACTAATCTAAAATATTTCAATAGTTGTCGTGGCATCAGACGCTTGCGACTCGTGTGTTGCTGGGACTTATCAGATGAGGGATTGAGTAAAGTGGCTCCAAATCTGCTGAAATCGAAGGTCTATTTATAAAATTATAAGTTGCAAGGGAAACTAAAACAAGAAAACTTCAGAGAGCTGAAACTTTTTGTAGTCAATGCTTTACCGATCATACGACTGTGAAGTGTTCTACTTCAATCATGGAAAGGTGACCACATAGATTGTGTTTTCAATCGAGTAGTTGGCTATTTTTGAAGGAAACTTTAACAAAAAGCTTTCGTACTGTTCACTTTAGAGCAAGTCCACCGAAGCTTTCTTTGCCCAGCACCAAGTCAAAAAAACACACTGAGGGTCTATCCATTCACTCCAGCCCACAAAGTTGCCTGGCACCCAGCCCAAGCCAAGCAACAGACCAGCCCATTTTTGATAGACCCAAGAGCCGGCCTGTAACACCCACCCCCAATTTAAATTGTATTTTCACTAAGTTTGAGATTATCTTGCTTTTAAAATTGTTTTTGGGTCTTAAATGGTGTGCCCAAGGGGCCCACCCCCTGTTTTGTCCCCCGTTCCCTTTCCCTTTCTTTTATTTATTTTCTTCTTTCTTCTGAAAAGTTTCTTTTTCTCTCTTCTCCCTCTTCTCTCCCTCTCCCGCAACTCTCTCTCCCTCACTCTCTCGGCTCTCTCTATCTCAACCCCTCCGAGAGTTTTTCTTACCAACAAACATCACCATCGTCTTTATCTCATCGCTACGAACTCAACCATAGTATTGGCATCTTGAAAGTCGAACCACGGAGACCCGTACACGAGCTCCGGCGAGCACCGCCCCTTTCGAGGCCATTTCCGGCCAAACCACGGCGAGTTGGCCGGCGTGCAAGGTATCAATCTCTTCGTCTCCCTGAGTACTACAACTTTTCTTTTTGTTTCACTCAATTTCGTTGAGTATTGAAGAAGTTATATCCATTTGAATCTTACCCAGTTTCCGGCGAGTCCGACGGCTTTCGAGGCGTTTTCCGGACAAACCACGGCGAGTTGGCCGTCGTGTGAGGTACCATTCTCTTCGTCTCTTCGAGGGCTACAACTTTCGTTTTTGTCTCGCTTAATTTCGTCGAGTAGTGATAAAGTTATAGCCGTTTAAAGTTGGGTGATTTTCCGGCCGAATTCCGGCTTTCTCTCCCACTGGGTCCGGCGACCCACCAAAACCCAAGCCCTTTGGGCTTTCTCTGCCGAGCCCAACCCCTTTGGTTGGGAGGCCTTTGGGCCTTTGTGAGCTTAGGCCCAAACCATATTTTCTTCACCATAAATCATTTTAACCCAAAAACCTATAAGCCTTTAACCCAACCCAAAACCTTAAAGCCCATTCGGTCCAACCCAAATTCAAAGCCCAGTTGACTTTGACCTCTGACCAGTTGACTGTTGACTTGGTCAACGGTCAACGTTGACTTTTTGAGTTGACTTTTCGGGTTTTCGTCCAAGACCTCTCCTAGGCTAATTTCGACGTTCTGGACCCGTTTCTGAAGTCCGTTTTCCCAAATTCAATCGTTTGAATAGAGTTTGACTAAAGGTGCTCCTTTATGTGAATAGGTGCAATTATTAATGGTGATTCCGTTATTCCTCGTTGGTATAGCTTTGCACCATCGGTGTACGGTGAGTGGACCCCTTCTAAAATGCATGTTTTATAGTAGAATTGCATACATGAAAAGCATGATTTAATGAATACGTTTTATGAAACGTTTTGTGAGATAACATGCTTACTGAGGTTACTTTGAATTATTACTATTTTTCCTATAACCCATGTTCTTATAGAATATCTGATGGATGACGATATGATATTTAGAACATGTTTCAAACACCTCTTTATAGTATAGATGATGGATGACTTTATACTATGAAGTTGTTTTTCAATATATATATGTTCAGTGGTTTTGTACTTACCTAGTGGTCCTTTCCGCTACGGGACGTAGGGATAGATTCCGGTCCATCCCGGGCGACGGTTTGGTGTTGGCATAGGGCCTGGAGTGTGTTTCCTCTGGCTATTTAGCACAGGGACGGGGAGCCGGCATGGGGCCTGAAGTGTATTTTCCTCTGACTGTCTGCTCAGAGACGGGGAGCCGGCATGGGGCCTGGGGGTTATCGGACAATTCACTAGTGATTATTATATATGAGTTATGATTTGAGACATTGCACGACATGCTAGGTTTCGGAAAACCTATGTTTAATATTATATATGTGTTTTCATAAAACCTGGGGGTTAGTACGTTAATAACTGTTTTATTATATATATATCAACTTGGTCCACTCATGTTTGTTTTGCGCCCCCTTCAGGATTTAGAATCGAGGCGTACAATTCCGGCATTCAGGCACTTCCGCTTCGGTATCTTCGAGTCCTCTCGGTGTAGGACCAATTCCTTTGTTCATCTAATTTTATATTATTTCCTTTAATGTTCTAGTTAGTTGTATGCTCTGAACACGTTCCTTAAATGCATATTCCTTATTCTTTTACATTTATAAGTTTTATCTATCCTTTATTTTCAGCAATTGCACTCAATAAATGGCTTTCGTCACCCTCGGGTGTCGGCCAGCACGTGCCTTTCTTGTTATTCGGGGAATATCGGGATCGGGGCGTGTCAGATTGGTATCAGAGCGTGGTTTGTTCAGAGCATACTTAGGATATTCTCTTAGTAAAGTAGTGTGTCAGTTTTGACATCATTTGGATGTCAGGACTTCTAGATTTGGTGCCATTCAGCGCAGTCGTGCGAATCTTCCTCTGTTTGAATTGTCACCTTCGGGTTGATATACAAGAATTTGTGTCGGGATTGTGCCTCATCGGTGACGTGTTTGAATTGTTGGACGACTTTCAACTTCGGATCGATGCTCTACGACGTGCATTCCCTGGGAATGACGGGTAGAGTCGGTGTTACTTGGAAGTGACATGTTTTTAGAAATCTCAGTTTGAGGAAACTGGTCAAGACCAGCTGTAGACCCGAAATGGCGATGCCACTCTGCAACATGCGTTCCCTAGGAATTGCGGGCGAAGTCGGCTTTGCTTTGAAATCTTGGGAAACGGAAAAATCTTGGCAGTATGAATTTACTAAGACCAACTGGAGATCTGAAGCGGTGATATCACTCTGCAACATGCGTTCCCCAGGAATGGCGAGCAGAGTCATATCTTAGCAACTACTCGAAACATTCGAAGTGCGTGCTAAAGAAGCAAGTAAGTGCTAGTGGTGACGACGGTTAGTAGGTGGTAGTTAGTGGGAGCAAATCAATGTTCTCGGACTCATTACCACTGAAGAAAATTGGGTGAATCTTTATAACAATTCTCGGCGATTGTTCTATCGATTACCTTCTTGTTTACTCAACGACGAAGTCAAGTTCTTTAACCTTTGATCGTCAACTTCACATCAAATCCTTCGAGAGTTGACTTCGTCTAGAGATTTCATTTTCTTGGGAAACTCCTCGGTAGCAGATGCTATTCCCATCAATTTTCCCAAAATGGAGTTACGATTCTTGTTGTTGTGGTAGATGGACTTAGATGATGAAAATCCAGACTTGTTTGGATAAACAGATTCCTTGAATTTCACCTGGGTCTGGTACTCGGTAGTAAACCTTAGCTCTTTGTTCACGTACTTTTCGGTAGAGGTGAACTTAGCCTCTTGCTTGTAGCTCAACTGATCAGTGCTCTTGTCCGTTAACTGTTTAGCCTTGTAATTTTCAGTGTAATGGCTTGAGACTCTACCATATTCATCATTGTACGAAGATCGAGCTCTAAACTTCTCTAGACTCATTGAGCTTTGGTTTGCTTAGAGGCATCACTTTAAGGTAGCCAATCGTGTCACTGCATGCATACGCGGGCTGCTTCGTATCTTTCTTCATCATCATTTTGTTGATTCAGAGGTTCTATGATTAATTTTTGAACTTTGAAGCAGCTCTCACAAAGTATTGTGAATTTCGAAATGTCTTTGGCTTCGTCAAATCTTATTAACAGTTCTTAACTATTCTTGAGATTAGACCTGTTCCTTTTGGCTAAGAAATCAGTCGACCTTATTGTGATGATTAGCCAAATAATCATAAACAGTGACTTCTATTTCTGCATCTTCATTTTCCTTCGCTTGTTTGTTTCTCAATGTGAACTGGATCATGCCGGGACATTACACGAAGGGTGTAAAAAAAAAAAAAAAAAAAAAAAAAATTTGTTCTCGGCGTGGTTTCTCGTTCAAATCGCAATATCTTGTACTCCAGTTTTAATGGACTTGTTTTGACTCTCAAATTCTTGAGTGTTCTTTTAGCCTTCTCGACATGGTTTCTCGCTCAATTAGTGAGGAATTCACGATCGATCGATTCGGCGGAAGTGTGCGCCCAATTCTTATCGTTTTGGACAGGAATGTTGGGAGCATAATATTTTGACAAGCTTACTAGACTTACCAGAAAGAGTTCCTCGTGGGTGTGAAGTTTGATTCGTCTTTTGGTAAGAGACCGGTGAAGGATTGTGGTGCAGATGAGTAACATATTGCATCACTATCTTCATGCTGAATTGAATGGTCACCACTCATTATCTTGTTGCAATTCATCATCATCATATCGTACTCTGGTAGATCTTTTCGATGATGTGATGTGTTCGCCTCAATGCACCGCAGCGTAGCTTTCCACTACCTCTTACCAGGATCTTTCGGTTCGAGAGCACGTGGGCATGAGGTTTAAGCAGTCTTTTAGTAAGAGTTGGTTGAAGGTTTTAGTACAAAAGGTCAGCAGATTGTATCACCATCTTACTAGAATTCATGGGCATCACATCGGTTATTTTCCAAAGATATGTGTTCGTCTCAACGCATATTTCCACTGCTTCACTTCTGAACCTTATTGTTGTGAGTACGTGGTTGTTAAAACACTTCTAGTATATCTGTTTGGTGCATTCTGGGATGGCACTACAGCACGGTCGAGGCAAGAATTGGATAATCTTTACACTTCTCTCGAAAGGTGTGTACTCTCTTTTGTTTTTAGGTTGACTATTTGCGAGTCGTTCTTCTTTCCACCAACTTTGACCTTGGTTGACTAGAAATTTGCAACTAAGCAAAAATGGAGAGGTGGATTGAGTACTACAACAGTTCCCAAGAGATACTGCGTGTTGAGGAAGATGACTTCTCGTTTTCTGCTTGCTTGGTTCGAGCTTTTGGGTATACTACTAACATGGTAGCCATTTCTCTTGAATTCCAAGGTACAGTTTTCAAGTGAGTTCTTTGTTGGCAAAACACTGGAGTAATTGGTCACATTTGAAAGATCTGAGGATGATATGATGCTTGGTGCTGGATGAAGTTGTTACGACGACATTTCTTATTTTTGTTCGGTTTGAGTATGTCACTTGTTGCGGCATGGTACGAGAGTTGCTACACGCAACATTGGTTGTTAGAGGAGATGTGCGAGCTTGTATTTGGAATATCGAATTTACGACGTGTGAAATTGTGCACCCTCAGGAAATTACTGCTTGCTTATCGAGACAAGAAATGTGTGATCGATATCACGGGCGGCCGACTGTTGTATCGATAGCTTATTTGTTGGGTTCGTTAAGCAAGTGGGCAGAAAGATCCGTCTACGGCAGCTGTTACAGATTCGCTATTCTTGGGATTCGACCCAAACGCACATCTTTTCTCGGAGTACGTGAAGCTACGAATTCTTGGGCGAGACCCATTTCCATTTTCAATCTTGGTTTTCAGTATAAGTATTTTAACTTCCTTTACTTTAGTTATTTGTTTTTGTCGTTATAAATGTTTTGGGGGAAGTATTTCTATTTTCAATTTTAAATTCAGCTCGAGTTTTCGACCTATATGTTAGTACATATCTATTTTTGAAGCTATAGTATTTTGAATACTTATTTTTGACCTTGCGTCAATATATGTTTTTGACCTTATATCTTATTAAAGTATGTTTTCTACTTTTACACTGATGGGGAAGAAAGTAAGAGCTTGGAGGCATGATAGAGGGTTTTGCAACCCGCTCGCGACGGTGTGGCATATTCTCTTTGATGCATCCACTCTGACTTGATTTCGCTTTATACATATATTCTTCTTACTATTTTCGAGTACTTCAGTTTAGTAAATGATTTTAAATTTCGGGGACGAAATTTTTATAAGGGGGGTAGATTGTAACACCCACCCCCAATTTAAATTGTATTTTCACTAAGTTTGAGATTATCTTGCTTTTAAAATTGTTTTTGGGTCTTAAATGGTGTGCCCAAGGGGCCCACCCCCTGTTTTGTCCCCCGTTCCCTTTCCCTTTCTTTTATTTATTTTCTTCTTTCTTCTGAAAAGTTTCTTTTTCTCTCTTCTCCCTCTTCTCTCCCTCTCCCGCAACTCTCTCTCCCTCACTCTCTCGGCTCTCTCTATCTCAACCCATCCGAGAGTTTTTCTTACCAACAAACATCACCATCGTCTTTATCTCATCGCTACGAACTCAACCATAGTATTGGCATCTTGAAAGTCGAACCACGGAGACCCGTACACGAGCTCCGGCGAGCACCGCCCCTTTCGAGGCCATTTCCGGCCAAACCACGGCGAGTTGGCCGGCGTGCAAGGTATCAATCTCTTCGTCTCCCTGAGTACTACAACTTTTCTTTTTGTTTCACTCAATTTCGTTGAGTATTGAAGAAGTTATATCCATTTGAATCTTACCCAGTTTCCGGCGAGTCCGACGGCTTTCGAGGCGTTTTCCGGACAAACCACGGCGAGTTGGCCGTCGTGTGAGGTACCATTCTCTTCGTCTCTTCGAGGGCTACAACTTTCGTTTTTGTCTCGCTTAATTTCGTCGAGTAGTGATAAAGTTATAGCCGTTTAAAGTTGGGTGATTTTCCGGCCGAATTCCGGCTTTCTCTCCCACTGGGTCCGGCGACCCACCAAAACCCAAGCCCTTTGGGCTTTCTCTGCCGAGCCCAACCCCTTTGGTTGGGAGGCCTTTGGGCCTTTGTGAGCTTAGGCCCAAACCATATTTTCTTCACCATAAATCATTTTAACCCAAAAACCTATAAGCCTTTAACCCAACCCAAAACCTTAAAGCCCATTCGGTCCAACCCAAATTCAAAGCCCAGTTGACTTTGACCTCTGACCAGTTGACTGTTGACTTGGTCAACGGTCAACGTTGACTTTTTGAGTTGACTTTTCGGGTTTTCGTCCAAGACCTCTCCTAGGCTAATTTCGACGTTCTGGACCCGTTTCTGAAGTCCGTTTTCCCAAATTCAATCGTTTGAATAGAGTTTGACTAAAGGTGCTCCTTTATGTGAATAGGTGCAATTATTAATGGTGATTCCGTTATTCCTCGTTGGTATAGCTTTGCACCATCGGTGTACGGTGAGTGGACCCCTTCTAAAATGCATGTTTTATAGTAGAATTGCATACATGAAAAGCATGATTTAATGAATACGTTTTATGAAACGTTTTGTGAGATAACATGCTTACTGAGGTTACTTTGAATTATTACTATTTTTCCTATAACCCATGTTCTTATAGAATATCTGATGGATGACGATATGATATTTAGAACATGTTTCAAACACCTCTTTATAGTATAGATGATGGATGACTTTATACTATGAAGTTGTTTTTCAATATATATATGTTCAGTGGTTTTGTACTTACCTAGTGGTCCTTTCCGCTACGGGACGTAGGGATAGATTCCGGTCCATCCCGGGCGACGGTTTGGTGTTGGCATAGGGCCTGGAGTGTGTTTCCTCTGGCTATTTAGCACAGGGACGGGGAGCCGGCATGGGGCCTGAAGTGTATTTTCCTCTGACTGTCTGCTCAGAGACGGGGAGCCGGCATGGGGCCTGGGGGTTATCGGACAATTCACTAGTGATTATTATATATGAGTTATGATTTGAGACATTGCACGACATGCTAGGTTTCGGAAAACCTATGTTTAATATTATATATGTGTTTTCATAAAACCTGGGGGTTAGTACGTTAATAACTGTTTTATTATATATATATCAACTTGGTCCACTCATGTTTGTTTTGCGCCCCCTTCAGGATTTAGAATCGAGGCGTACAATTCCGGCATTCAGGCACTTCCGCTTCGGTATCTTCGAGTCCTCTCGGTGTAGGACCAATTCCTTTGTTCATCTAATTTTATATTATTTCCTTTAATGTTCTAGTTAGTTGTATGCTCTGAACACGTTCCTTAAATGCATATTCCTTATTCTTTTACATTTATAAGTTTTATCTATCCTTTATTTTCAGCAATTGCACTCAATAAATGGCTTTCGTCACCCTCGGGTGTCGGCCAGCACGTGCCTTTCTTGTTATTCGGGGAATATCGGGATCGGGGCGTGTCACGGCCTATTTGGCTGGCGCGTGCACGACAATCGCGCCCAGGGCGAGTAGGCGATAAGGTTGCAGAGGGCTGTCAGCCCACTTGTGCTCCGGAGCCCCATTAGTGACGTGACATGCTCATAGCCGTTGGATTTCCAACAGCTAGTTTTTCTAGACCGTTGGATTTCCAACTGTAAAAAAAATTTAAATTTGACTTTTAAAATGGATCGTTCGATCACAGATCAACGGTCCACGTTTTTTTCAAAAAAAAAAAGGCCCAACGGTCAGAAATATGACCGTTGGCCACGTGGCAACTCCCTGGCTCTTGGATTTGAATATTTTTCAAATCCAACGGTCCAGATTAATTAACTATATTAAAAATTATTAAAAATTATAAAAAAATACATAAAATTATTAAAAAATACATAAAATTTAAAAAAAAAATACATAAAATTTTTTAAAATGTTTTTTTTTTCTATAAATACCTAACCCTCATCTTCCACCTTTACACCACATTTCAATATTTTCTACTTTCTATACTATCTACATTTCAATATTTTCTACACTTTAAGAGAAAAAATAGTACGTTCGGATAATGACATGTGGCATGACGTGATTGATTGAAAATCTTATCGAAATCTTGGCTAAATTATTGTAAAACGGAAGTGACACGTGGCGCGTCGGGATTGGTTGAAATCTTAGCGGAAATCTATTCACAAAATAGTACGTTCGGATAATGACATGTGGCATGACGAGATTGGTTAAAAATCCTATCCGAAATTAAAACTATTTTATTTTTTTATTCTTTTAGAAAAAAATTAAAAATATTTTAAATGGGCTGGGTGCCAGCGCATTTTGTTGGGGTGGAGATAGTTTGTGCCAGCGCATTTTTTCATTGGGTGCCAGCACATTTTTTTAGGGGTGGAGATACATTGGCCTATTACTGTTCATTGGAGTCTGTTACTGTTCACTAAAGTGGATAAATAGGCTGGGTGCTGGCACAAAGTCCTTAGGGGTGGACTTGCTCTTAACGAAAAACCATATTTTTACACTAAAAAGTCAATTCTGGTACTATTCACTTTACCCATTATTTTGTTCTTATCGTTAAAACTCAAAGTTTTCAAGTCTTTTTCATTAGTTTTCCTAATTTTTCAATCTGTTTACTTTTCAGGATACAAAGAACTAGCTTATTTGGTTACAATACAGATGGAGAATGATATGTTTCTGAATGATTCCGTTAAAGACTATGAATTTGCTGCTGCTGCAGCTGAAGATATTGCTTTTATAATTACGAGTACTCGTATTGTCACCCTAAATTATTACTGTGACTATGATGCTTACGAATTCCCAGTTGAAATCTACGACTACTTTTATTTGAGTTGGACATCTTTTACGTTCAAAATAGAAATTAAAGTGCTTTTCGGAAAACGCACATGTTGACGTGAGTCAAACGGTTTACATTTGTGAGATTAGGATCTCCTAGATTTATTATTTCCTTGTATATTAAGCAAATGTATCTTTTGTATATGTATTAGAGTCTGAATATATTTGAAACCCTAAATACACTTTTATTTGTGGGGACTCTTGGACTTTTGGGGGCTTTTTAGGATGGTGATCCAAAGAATAATGATGCTGGAGTCCCTTTTAACTATAATGCCATTAAAAATTGGTTAAATGCAGTGCACATAATGCAAATTGAAAAAAAAAAACAAATTGAAAAGAAAAAAAAAAGAAGCAACAGATTGAATGACAACGTGACGTAGGACCCGAAGAGCAGCTCGTAACAGCGAGTTTCTACACGAATAGTGTTTTTTGTGGTGAATAGAGTTTTAGAGTTTTCAGAGTTCGTTTTCTATCCAAGATACTTTTACAGACCGGGAACGACGAGACGAATCAAACTTGTTGTTTTGCCACAATATATGATGAATTTCAGGCATTTAATGACATTAGTGGGTCAAAATAATTTTTTATTTTTATTTCCTTTAGTTGTTAAGGTTTCATGAAACTATTTAAACAACTTTTAATATTGTCCTTCGGTTATATTTTCATTCTATTATCAATCAAAACGATAGTTTTCCTTACATTTGTTTGTGGAGCGTTTTCAACGAATTATGGGTAAATAGAACACATTTTTTTATTTATTCTAAAGATAGTTTATTAACCAAGCCATAGCAGAAATACAATTGTAAGTCCAAGAAAAGACCCACATGATAAGAAAAGCCGAAGCTATGCCGGCCAATACAGACAAGGAAATTAAAGCAAGGAAACTAATAGTACAATTGGTTAGAAAAATTGCTCTTTCCGATATACCAAATGTAATAATACAATTGGTTAGAAAAATTGCTCATTCCATTGCCATCAGTAGTGTTAGGACAACAAGCACCAAAAAGGGAGGAGGGGGTTCACACTTCACACCCTGAACACTTTATTTGAACCAAGCTACAATATTACATTACATATAGATGCGTACTATTTCTCTTCTTCTTCATTCCGACCTTTTAATCATCCATTTACCATCCTTAATATATGTATGATAAAACTTGTGATGAACATAATTTGGATATAACGTAATTGCTTCATCTTCATCATTGATAAGTGTAATACCATCATCTGCTATAATCAATCTAATAACACCACGTAAATGACTTATCTTGAATGTATACTTGGCACCTGAATGATCATCATGGAACCATAAATTCCAATCGCCATCACAAATATCAACACATCTGGCAGTAACCTGAAACTTACAAGTCAGAAAAACACGCATCTTCCAGTCTCCTGAATCATCAATATCTTCGTTGATATAAAGACCTTCATTAGTGAAAGATGATCCCATATCTTTACCACACATCTCGACTGAAACCGTATCACTTGAACAGTTGAACAAGGAAAGCAAGCGAACCATCTTGATGATGAACTTGCAGAGGGAGCGAACGAACGAGCCCTAGCTAGCTTCTTCCTCACTTTCTTTGAAGAATAGAAAAGATAGATCGATGAATGAAATGAAAGTGCTTGCAGCCCTTTTATAGCCTTTTTCTCCCTTGTTGAGGAGGCTTAGTAAAGTATGGAATCTGAAGTGGTAGTAGGAGTATCCCAACTATTTGATAAGCACATGCAAGGTTCTTCCTCCCATTAATGTGAGATTCATTCTCAACGGCCCCTCACGTAGGGCGGATTTTAAGTCAAACACGTGGACAACACAAATCGAGTGACGTGGAGCACGTGTGACCGTTAAGATTCACACATGGGACAACCTACTTTGATACCATGAAGAAAGTTGAGGTGGAACTTTGTCCTCACATTCTCACACGTCCTCTCACGTGTGGCGAATTTTCAAACCTAACACATGGATAATCCAACTCGAGTGACATGGAGCACGTATGGCCATAAGGCTTCACTCGTGAGACAACCTACTTCTGATATCATGAAGAAAGTTGGGGTTCCACTGCCACCATAAAACTAATTGGAAATATGGAGAATGACCAACTACTTTATAAGCACATGCATGGTCTATCTTCTCATCAATGTAAGATTCATTTTCAACAGAATCAGACAATTTCTGAGAAAGAGGAACCTTATTTGCATAATTTGTTTGGAATTTGTACTTTTTTGATAAAAATGAACCTTATCTGCGCAATTTTATACGATACGGTTTCGTTTTCATGTTTTAATAATTGTCGAACTTGGAATATTTTACTGGAAGGCCGGGGAAGTATAATGGTCATTGAGCTAGGTTCGCTATCAAGATATGAGATAGACTTCCATTCGGTTCAAATCGATTTCGTTTTCGTTGCACAGACAAGGTTCGTTTTTATTGTCGAGAGAGAGAGGCTGAAGGGAAAGTTTGTTAAAAATTAGGTGTAAATTGCTATAAAAATCATATCGGAAATTCATGAAATAAATCATGCAAATAATATATAAAATAGTTGCATATTCATACATAGACAGGGGTAAGAAAAATCTGAAATTTGAGTGAAGGCAAGTATTTCAAGCTCTGATAATTATAACAGTACAAGCGAACTAAGGACCTTGCATGTGCTTATAAAGTAGTTGGGATACACCTCATACTACCACTTCAGATTCCATACTTTACTAAGCCTCCTCAACAAGGAAGAAAAAGGCTATAAAAGGGCTGCAAGCACTTTCATTTCATTCATGGATCCATCTTTTCTATTCTTCAAAGAAAGAGAGGAAGAAGCTAGCTAGGGCTCGTTCGTTCGCACCCTCTGCAAGTTCATCATCAAGATGGTTCGCTTGCTTTCCTTGTTCAACCGTTCAAGTGATACGGTTTCAGTCAAGATGTATGATAAAGATATGGGATCAGCTTTCAATAATGAAGGTCTTTATATCAACAAAGATATTGATGATTCAGGAGACTGGAAGATGCGTGTTTTTCTGACTTGTAAGTTTCAGGGTACTGCCAGATGTGTTGATATTTGTGATGACGATTGGAATTTATTGTTCCATGATGATCATTCAGGTGCCAATTATAAATTCAAGATAAGTCGTTTACGTGGTGTTATTAGATTGGTTATAGCAGATGATGGTATTACACTTATCAATGATGAAGATGAAGCAATTACGTTATATCCAAAATATGTTCATCACAAGTTTTATCAAACATCTATTAAAAATGGTAAATGGATGATTAAAAGGTCGGAATGAAGAAGAAGAAGAAGAAATAGTACGTATCTATATGTAATGTCATATTGTAGCTTGGTTTAAATAAAGAGGGTGTGAAGTGTGAACCCCCTCCTCTCTTTCTGGTGCTTGTTGTCCTAACACTATTGATGGGCAATGGAATGAGCAATTTTTCAAACCAATTCTATTATTACATTTGGTATATCGGATCGTGTTTTCGACAGATTAAAAATTTCTCCGGTTAAAGGGCTTATAACTCTATTAGTTTCCTTGCTTTAATTTCCTCGTCTGTATTGGCCGGCTTAGCTTCGGCTTTTCTTATCATGTGGGTCTTTTCTTGGACTTACAATTGTATTTCTGCCCTGGCTTGGTTAATAAACTATCTTTAGAATAAATAAATAAATTTGTTTTATTTACCCATAATTCGTTGAAAATGCTCCACAAACAAATGTAAGGAAAACTATCGTTTTGATTGATAATAGAATGAAAATATAACCGAAATACAATATTAAAAGTTGTTTAAATAGTTTCATGAAACCCTAACAACTAAAGGAAATAAAAATTAAAATATGCTTTGACCCACTAATGTCATTAAACGACCGAAATTCATCATATATTGTGGCAAAACAACAAGTTTGATTCATCTCATCGTTCCCTGTCCGTAAAAGTATATTGGATAGAAAACGAACTCTAAGAACTCTAAAACACTATTCACCGCAAAAAACACTATTCACCGCAAAAAACACTATTCGTGTAGAAACTCGCCGTTACGAGCTGCTCTTCTAGTCCTACATCACGTTGTCATTCAATCCGTTGCTTTTTTTTTTCTTTTTTTTTCTTTCAATTTGCATTATGTGCACTGCATTTAACCAATTTTTAATGGCATTATACTTAGAAGGGACTCCAGCATCATTATTCTTTGGATCACCATCCTGAAAAGCCCCCAAAAGTCCAAGAGTCCCCACAAATAAAAGTGTATTTAGGGTTTCAAATATTTTCAGACTCTAATACATATACAAAAGATACATTTACTTAATATACAAGGAAAGAATAAATGTAGGAGATCCTAATCTCACAATGTAAACCGTTTGACTCATGTCAACATGTGCATTTTCCGGAAAACACTTCAATTTCTGTTTTGAACGTAAAAGATGTCCAGCTCAAATAAAAGTAATCGTAGATTTCAACTGGGAATTCGTAAGCATCATAGTCACAGTAATAATTTAGGCTGACAATAGGAGAAGTCATAATTATAAAAGCAATATCTTCAGCTGCAGCAGCAGCAAATTCATAGTCTTTAACGGAATCATTCAGAAACATATCATTCTCCATCTGTATTGTAACCAAATAAGCTAGTTCTTAGTATCCTGAAAAGTAAACAGATTGAAAAATAGCCAACCACTCGATCGAAAACACAATCTATGTAGTCACCTTTCCACGATTGAAGTAGAACACTTCACAGTCGTATGATCTGTAAAGCATTCACTACAAAAAGTTCAGCAGATGGACGGTCTCCTAATCAAACTCGCAGTCAGTCAATCGAATTTTAGTAAAATCATCATAGAAACCATTCTCATCTGCGAAGCATCAATGCTCATCATAGCAATCATAGTCATCATAACAGTAATCATCAGAAAACCCATATGCTCCCATATCATAACCATGTGGTCCATAAGAATATGATGTAGCAAGAAATTCATAGTCATCAATGGAATCATTTGGGAGCAGCAAATTTTGAATGCGTTCAACACATCTTTTTCCCAAATCTCCGCTCAGATCAAGATTCAAACAATGGCGCAAATCCAGCGACTCAAGATGTGGACAACAATCAACAATTTCTTTCAATCCCTCATTAGTCAGTTGATTCCCGAAAAGTTGGAGGTGGAAAATCATGCATCGCTCCAGCGATAGCAACCGAATCGCAATCTGTTATGTGACAAGGAACTTTATCAAACTTATTCAACTCATCATCTCTGAATCTGTACCACTGGGCATTCATTTTGAATGACTTCAAAAGCGGGCAAGAGCGCCCGACCACTTCCATTGAATCCCCTGAGAGTCTGCTTAATGAAACCTCAAGCTCCTCTAACAGAGGAAGATTTGGAGCCACTTTACTCAATCCCTCATCTGATAAGTCCCAGCAACACACGAGTCGCAAGCGTCTGATGCCACGGCAACTATTGAAATTTTTTAGATTAGTTAGTTACTTAGACGCACAAAAACAGTACACCCAAAAACAAATTCTACATCGACATATTTAGTCGAAAGGAAATTTCAACAATTTTGTACCAGAAAAGAACACATGATCATGAAACAATTGACAATCTAAAGGGGCTACTGTATTCATGTGCTCTTTAAATGTGCGTTTTGGACTGCTTATCTGCTCATAACACTTCTACTAAAAGTTCTTTTATTAAAAAGAAGTACAAAGTTTGTACTTCCTGAATAAGCACAAAAAGGTGTTTCTCTCTTCTACTAAGCAAAGCTCAAAAGCAATTTTATGATTTTCTGCCAAACAAAAAATAAAGTTATATTTGGATTAATGCAAGTAAATTATGGATCCAGGTTGAACAGCTCAGGATCCAGGTCGAACAACTCGGTAAATACGCCTTTCAAAAACTTGGGAAATTACCATAGCAAAACATATTTCTCACATTCGACCCAAAAAAAAAAAAAAAAAAAAAAAAGTGTTGTGTTTGGCTCATACATTTATGAGTAATTATGAGTCATGTGTTAACAACAATGAAGTGACCTGTGTTTGCTTTCGGTGGAAATATCACATGGTGTGTGGGTTGCATGAAAGTTGCAGACAAAGTAAAAACAAAAGTTTGGTGGACATCATCATGAGTAAAAACATAATGATGATGATTGCTTTTACTTTAATAATGATGTTTGTGGAAAAAGGGAAAGTTGATTCCTTTTTCTTTTGCTATTTATTTGCTAAGAACCGAAGGGAGAGAAAGAGAGATTTGGCTCTCTCCTGAGAAGACATCATAGAGCATCCAAAGGAGATTCGGCTCTCCCATGGGAAAGCATGGGCACGGGTGAGAGAAAATCAAGAGAACTAGAGTGAAAAGTATTCTAGTGAAATAACTTTTGGGGTAGAGTGAGGCTCTTGGGAAAATTCTATGAGTGGGTGTACAAGGGATTCGGGATTGGGTTATGTTGATTTAACTCATGTGTAACTTGTATTGTTATTCTCATAGTGAAGAGCAATATCTCACCGGGGACGTAGGCAGGTTTTTGCCGAACCTCGTAAATTTCTCGGTGTTGTCTTTATTTCTTGTATTTTATTCTGTTCAACTGTGAGTGTGATTTGGTGAGGTTGTAATCTGAATCTCGTTTCCGCACTAACGAACGGGCCAAGGCACAACAAAAAGAACATATATCTCACCAACCAAACATTTAACAAGCAACGAAAATAATAAAATACCTATCAGTGATATGCTTAAGGAGATCATCGGTGCCGAAGTGTTCGACATTGATATAGACCAGATTACCGCAGCTGCGATCAACGGCAAGGCGGCAAATCTTCTCCAAGTTGTACGGCATCTCATCGAGATCACCGTCATTGTGCATGTCGATGGTGCGCCACATGAGAAGCTGGTTCTTGCAGATGTTGCGCTAAGCCATACACACCCTCTGAACGCTCTCCAAAATCTCAATAGCTCCCAGTGGAGACAGTATCAAAACGGTGACGTCCTGTGGAAGTTCCAACCAGTTCCGCCTTTTGCCTCCGGCGGTTCTGGATTTGGATTTAAAATTAAGGCGGAGGATTTTCTTGTTCCTTCTCTTGCCCATCAGGTTTTTCTGCTGTTTTGGTTGCTAGTAAAGTTTCGAAATGGTGTGGAGTAATGGTAAAGTAAAGCTGCTGAAATTTCCTCTCATAATTTCATATCTTCATAGCAGATAGTGTCGAAAAGCAGTTCCAGAACGTCTTATATTCAGACGGACTGAAGGACTAATATTCAAAACTTTTGTAAATTAATCAGGATCTTTATTTTTGGATTAATCGTGCAATGGACCTTCAACTTTATCCCGAGTTTAATTTTGGTATCTAAACTTTTGTATTAGCCAAGAGAGTTTCAAAATAGGGGAATTCTAGGGAAAAATTTTCAGGATTTGCGTAGTATGTGAAAACAAGTTTTTAAATACTGTTTTACTGTTGAATGTAAGCTGTTTTGCAGCCTTGAGGTTTCGAAGACAAGACCAGAAAAGGGTTTAAGTTTTACAACGGCTAGTTTTGTTTGAGTTATAACGGCTCGTTTTTTTTACAAGTGTAGTATGTAGAATTATAGTCACCTAGAACAAGTGTAAGGCTAGGATAAGAACAAGTGAAAGGCTGAGATTAACAAATTCAGCTGTTGCCTCCGAGGTGGTGTGCCTCTGCAATTCTTGCAGATAAGAATGTTTGTCCGAGGATTATGTTTCTATGAATGAAACAACGTTTTGCTCACTGAAATTCTAGCCAAAATTCCCTTGTTTTGTTTTTGTCTTGAATCACAAAAATCCAAACTTTAACATTTATTTTTTCCTAGAAGGTTTCAAAATATGTTAAGTGTTACGAGTATTTGAGCCGTTAGATTTGATTTATACAACTGTTTAAATCTTTTATTTTCAATTTCAATCATTCATTTCCTTATCATTCAATACGATTGAAGAAATTTCCCTAGTGTTGGTCAAACTCAAAGTTAGGGTTAGGGTTAGGGTTAAGCAATCTGAGGCTCCAACTTGTATTTGCGCCGAACCCTGACTTTATTTAAACAAATAGATATCTTATAAGTATACTTTTTTGTATATTTGTGATTAGGTACATCTGTTATGTGGATCTGTTTATGCCAAAAGAAGAGGTAGAATACAAATTGTGGCGTTAATGGTGTTCAACTTCACATGTATGGGATGTGATTGGGAGATATGATTCCATTATTGATCAAGAAGGCACGACTAGGGTAGAGATATGGTAACATGCTTTTGGGTGGACTCTTTTTATTGTTATTCTTATTATTATTCATATTCTCCCCCTCTCTCGCTAAACCACAAAATACGTCATAATTAGGTATCAAACTCGTTATTCATGCGATTTAAAACTAACCCATGTTATTTACAAGTAGAAAAAAGTATCACTAAAGACTGTAATGTTAATTACATTTAATTATTCTCGAGTTCAATCTTTTTTACAATTTGTTTGGGTTCTGTTTATTTTTCTAGTTTTTAGTTTTTCTGCATGCAAATTAGCTAGAGAGAGAGGGGGAGCTGATTGTCGTCGTTTATGGAGGTGCAAACAATAACAAAAGGAAAACAAATTAACTTGACTGCATGGGAAGTGGGAACTACTCCACCCATTTTTTGTGTGATAAGAAGTCAAAGCATTCAATAGCCAAAGAAAATGTCAAACCGTCACCGATAATTCCGCATGATTTACAACCAAGAACCAACAATTCTCCCAACGAGCCAAAACCAACGAATCGTATCGACTAATAATATTACAGACAGCTTTTGAGGAACGTCAAACAAACAGAAGAAGGAAGGTTTTGTTTTCCAACAGCTAGAGAGGAGAGAGAGAGAGTGCAAAAGCAGTCTCTCTTTTTGGATCTCTCGAAATATTTTATGTTGTTAGTAAATTATTAGGGCATAATTTTAATCAAAACAAACACTAAACAACCTTTTGATTAATTAATTACTTCTTCTGTTTGATCTTTGATATATCCTCCATTGTATCATATAGATTCATACTTACATCTTGTATAGTCTGTAGCTCCATTCCGTTCCCCCTGAGGATCGAAGGATCGGTTTTTATCGTGTTTATCTGGTCGAATATGAACCCGATTCGAGCATTTTCATCTCCTGCAGTGTTGCCAGCTTCTTCCACAGGTTCTTCCACAGCTTCTAAAGAACGCCCAGAAGATCATAGTTTTGATGGTAATCTATACATACATACACATTATATATATAATTATATGTATGTATGTATGTATATGCAGAAGATTGTTGCTGAAGAAATCTTAAATTTTCAATGCTTGTATTCTCTAATCATGAAAACTAAATCACTGCAAAATGACATGTATTGTGTGTTTTTCTAATTTCTGAATTAAGACAACAATTTTTCATATCTCATTCTTTTGTGAAAAAATCACAATAAAACTTTTGCAAAAAGGATGCAATATGTACTGATTTCTGTGTAATCTTTTTGTTCTTTGGTTAGGCATTGCCACCAATGTGAAGTTATTATTAAAGCTAATCCAAGAGCAAAACGAGGCCTGCACAAAAGACAATGATGACAGGAAGATGCAAAGGGTGGCGGGAATGATGACGATAATTGATGATGTTAAAACCCGGATTCAGAAATCTCAAACCGTTAAGAGGAGAGCAGAGCTCCGGCGATGCAATACAGATCTTAGGCCAAATGTTCCGAGGGACAAAAGGCCTCCGGAGCCAGTAATTGATGAGAAAGAAAGGTTGAGAAGACAGCTTAGCGCGAGCTTGGCAGCGCGAAAGAGCCTGGAAATAATGTGTTCAGGCTTGGGAAAGGAGAAGGAGATTATTGCATCGGAGCTTGCGAGAAAGGTTCATGAATTGACTGGGATGGAGGAACATATCAATGATCTTCGAGCGCAAAACGAGATGTTGTTGGCAAAAGTACAAGCTTGTGCAGCAGAGCACAAGGAGAAGAGGTGTGCCGGTGGTGGGGTAGAGATTCATGGGAATGCAGCACTCCAGGAGCGAAACAAGGCACTTTCGGAGCAACTTCTTAAGTCCCTTGATGGGTGTAGATCCTTAAAGAGAAAGATCAAAGACGCACAAAAGGAAAACAATGGGATGCACTCGACCTTGGAGGAGATGGGGGTGGAAGTTCAAGAAGGCCTAGAACGAATACGCGCACTCAAGCAAAAGATTGCCACAAGCAATGAGCAAGCAGCAGATATCGAAGAGGAGATCTCAGCATTGGAGCATCTGTTTGAGAGCTTCAGTATGAAGATTTCGAAGCATGGGTGGAAGAAAGGTGAAAGTGCAAAACACAACACTGAGATCGACACTACTTAATTCGCCTCCTGTTGCATGAGAACAAAGGGTGACTAGAAACCAGAAATGCCTGGTCTCTCTACTTTTGCAGTTTTGTCAGTCTGTCTTTCGGTTGCCAAGACACCAAAACAACTAAAATTCTTCGAGTTTATATAATAAACGAGGGAAGCAGTTGTAATGTGTCAGAAGTAGAAGTGATTCAGTGATGTTGCATATTTGTTGTTCATGTGCAATTGACTAGTTCAGGTTTCTAGGTTGCATCTACCATGGCCCGAAAGAGTTGTATAATTCTGAGTTTTCTTCTCGTTTCGTTGTTCATCCTGTATAACAATAGTTGATAATGAAGAGATGTATATTTGAATCTGTGTGGAATCGCTTATTAATTTTAATTCTCTCATTCTTTTGTGAAGCAGAGTTTCGGTAACTAGTCAGCGGCTGTATCACACAATTTAACTGCTCAGCACAGATTTGACTCAAGAAATTCCCAAAACTTGGAGTTGTACATTGAAAGGATTAAAAACCACAATTGATTGGAAGCAACGATGAATTACGTAATCATTTATGTTTACAGTTTTGAAATAAGAAACTGGATCTGGAGAAGTTCTAAACATGTACACGACTTCTGCAGTATGTATACTATTTGGAATCAGAGAGATTTTGTAACTTGCAGGCAGCAATGGAGTTCAATACCCATGAGTTGCTTGCTACCTTGGCTCCAGCGGAGGTAGCCAAAGCCTTCGCATCAGCCTGCCTAGTGTTGAAAATTGTACTCTTCTTGCTGCAATGACATTGGTCAGGTAGCTCGAGGCTGTAAATTATGAAGGTTTGACATTTGGGGAAACCGGCAGACAAGGCTTTCGGGCCCTCTGGAACAGGTTTTCTTTGCAAAATCGTTCCTCCAGCAGCTATTACAAGGTCTTGTAAATACCCCTTGTATGAAGGTATGAAGTCTCCCATGAAGTAAAACTTGAACCCCTCAAAAAGCTTTGGTTGCTGCATCCAAAAACAGTTTGTTAAAATTAAGTGTGTAATCTATTTATGTACTGAACAAGATTAACAATGCATATGGTGAAGCCATGAAAATCTAAAGTTTTCGTGATGATAGTTAAACTCGAGGAAAAGCAACCTTGTTCTGCAGCCTTAGTCTACCAAGTCGAGGACCATCCCTGATTCCATTAATGTCAACGTTGATTTCGTAAGGCTCCTCATCAACTAGTTTCATTGCTTCTGTGCAAGCATTAATCCCTGCACAAACAGACGGACAACGAATTATCAGTAATGTGAACATGTATATCAATATCTCATTTCGGCTTCTGTACTCCATGACAATTGTAAAGTCCAAGTACTTGAGGGAGAAGATTTAAAACAGAAATAGTAATACTCACACTCCACACTCAGAATCCACTTCCCCTCCAAGATACCCATCAAAACTTTGAGGGTTCTTCTGCATGCTCCATTTTCATCTGTCGATGCAATAATATGTGTAACACTAGAATCCCAATTCTTCAAAACCGTAAGTCCAGATAATCTTTCAAATCCAGAGACAGACTCCTGCAGTTCAAACCAGCAAGGATTAGTGAAATAATTTAGAACATTTCGATTTTGAAAAGGGAAAAAAATGAAAAAAAAAAAAAAAGGAACAAAGAAAGCACTCTAAGCAGCTCTTTTACCCTCTCTGCATTTGTGAGAGATGAACAACAAAGAATCAATTTCTTGGACGATCCACAAAACTTCTGATCTGGGGGGATATTGCTGTCTTGTTTAGCAGCAACTTTAGGACGTTCAATATTAGGTTGTCTATATTGACAAAAAGAAAATATTAGGTTGTCTATAATAGAGAAAGAAAGAGGCACAAATGAGAATCTTAGAAAATCTGAGTTTGCATGAGGTAAACTTTAGATATTTGAGGAAAAGTTGTACATACTTTCTAGGATTGCTCTTCTTCCTCGTTGCTTGAGATCCAGGGCTTTCATTTAGCAACTTGGAGGAGGCATGAATGGGGCATAACATAACAAAGTTATCCTGATTCAACACAGTGGGAATTAGAATACAGCATGGATAATGAAAACATTAAATGGAAATAGCACTTCTTTTTGTTATACATACAGTATCCCAGCGACATTGAGGCATCAGCTTTGCACAGGTAACATGAAAGCTCCTACGACAACTCTTCTCACGGCACCCAAGAGCAGCTCCTTTGATTGCGCAGCAAGAACATTTAATTTTACGACTCCTAGTTAATTCAGCTTCAAGATTAATAGCAATATCATCTTCAAAATAGACATTAGGAGCCCTGCACATATTTTTGAGCATTTATAAGATGTGAGTATCTACAGAAAAGTTTGTGTAAAAAAATTTGTTTCAGTCCTAAAATTTATTCGGTTAAACACAAGATTAATTATAAACATAATCATGTTTTCGGCTAATTTTGTAGAATATCTTTTTTTCCTTTGTACCATTCAGCGCAGGTCCTGTGTACATGTATAACCTTGAGTCTTCCATCGTGATCCGCAGCAACAGGCTTGCCATTACAATAGTGGACTATCTCTCCAGAAGCCTGTAATTAGAATTTCAATGGTAACAAATGTCAGCTTTGAATTGTAAAGGTAAATTTTATGTGCAGATGAGTAGGGTTTCTAAATTATGAGTCATCTAAAAGGATATAAAGGGAAGGGAGTGAGGAAGACCTCTGATTCTTCTGATGAAAGACAGAAAGCACACTGGATATTACTAGGAACAGCTTCACATCTCTTCAAAACCACATTGTTTGTAAATGAAAGAAGCTTCTGCACTGGTGATTGATCAGTTATAACATTATGATTGTCCTTGCTCTTCTCAGCGGTTTCATTTCCATTTTCGATAACATTCCCATGACCTTCTCCAATCTCAACAGAAGTATCATCCTTTGAGTTGCCATCAGAAGAAGCTTTCAGCTTTTTCTTACTTTTCAGTTCTCGATCACCTGACTTGGCTTTTCTAGCAAGTTTTCTGGATTTATTCCTGGATTCAGAGGCTTTCTGGTTATCATCTGTGGGAAGATTTGTAGGAGACAACTCAGTAGGAGTATCCTTATTTGCTTGCTTCTGTATTTCTGATACATCCTCAAGCATTGTCTTTTTCATGGAGACCATCTTTTGTTTTTTTGACCTTACTGGGCGGTCAATCTTGTTCTTGTCATTGACCTCCTTATAGATATTTCCAGCCTTCTTACTGGACAGGTCATCACTGCCAGCATTTTTTCCTATTGAAGTAGGTGATTCAGTTACCCTATTTTCATCACCATTAATTCGACTATCAGCTCTGGTAGAGAGGACATGAACATTTTCAGATGTGGGCTTGGTTACAACAGATGAATGTTCCTTCTTACTCCTTTTGCGAGTCTTAGCTAAAGAACCACCGTTATTCTCACATGCTTGTTCTTCATAAAATACCTCAGATCCCTTTGAAGCGACACTAATATTTGTTCCTGGATCTGTATGGCTTGTAGCACATTTTCTTTTCATGAGATTCCTTGCCTTCCTAACTCGCTTGTCAGATTCATTACTAACAACTTCATGACTAACATCTTTAGTTCCAGCAGTGGGAAGATCTGGCAGAAAATCCATATTTCCACTACTTTTTTTGTTTCTTTTAGACCTTGCACTTTTAGCAGAAAGTTCATCTGATTTCTTGTCTTGTGAGACTTCTTTTGGTTCCTTCTCTTGAACTCTATCATGTTCATCGTCTGCAACCTGCATTTCAATTTCTTTAGATTTTTCGTGCAAATTTGGAGGACTAGACAATAATAGAATTTGTAGAAGGGAGAATTACATATGAGGTAAAAACGAGCTGATACCTGCATCTCAGGACTTGGGAAGAGTTCAGGAGAGCAAGCTCTTTGTGTCCATTCAAACATCTCACTATCAAATAGATCTGCAGCATTAGAAGATGTGCCGTGCACTTCTCCCTACATGAGATTATCAACAATTAAGATAACTTTATGGCATCATCTAAATAAATTATATACATTTTTTGAATTGCCTGATGAGTGAAATGATATAAACTTGCATTCATTTCAAAGGTATGAAACAGGTTATACACTCACCGGTAGGGACCTAACAGAATTTTCATCATCAGAGTCTTTGATATCACTGAATGTGGGAACATTTGGAGATGGAAGATCGCTAAGTTGATCACCGGAAGAATGCTGACTCAAATTTTCTACATCTTTGTCATTCAACCAAAAGAAAGGTGACAGAACCAGTTCTCCCTTCTCATTTAGAACAGGCTTCTCCTTTAGTGTTTTTGAACTCTGCTTCGCTCGATCAGCCATTAAATCACCTTCTAATTTTTCATGGCGGGTTGGGGTTTCTGAAAGAGGAGACTGTGGAACCTGGACCCTTTTCTTTTTTGGAAATGAAGGTTTAATTGAAATAGAACCAGAACTTTCCAGGTTGGCCTTAGTTTTCCTGGATCTTTTTCTCTTAAGGTTTTCTGTTTCTGAGCTCTATCCTGAAACTCAGGAAGATCTTGCTCGCCGTGGCTAAAATCATCTTCAGCGTGATGTTTTCCGTCTGTAATAAATAAAAGCAAATCAAATGGAAACAAAAAAAGTGCACAAGTCAAACTATAGTATATGTAAAACCAAATAGTTAAAAACCACCTAGAAGTGTATCTTAACATGATTGATGTGCTATATACTGAAGATTGAGAAACTTCAGGTATGATAGGATATAATCAAATTGTGCAAATGATGTCAATATCTTGTACTCTACTGACAAAAGTAAAATAATTCCAGACAGATGCATCCACAATGTATCGACTCAACTCAACAGTAATGTTGTCAGAAAATAAAAGTTAGAACGTTTGAACACATTTTAGGAATTAACAATTGCACTATGAACAGCGGGAACAAAACTGAAATCCCAGTAAATAAAATGCTGGTATTGATACTTTGATTACACTAAACCTGTATGCAAATTGCAAATAAAATTATTGCATATCTGTTGTTTTAAATAGTACTCATAGATTTTATACTGCAACGTAACATTCTCAAATGCATGTACATAAATAATACCTGATGATTTAGTTGGGGGTGCATCCTGAGTGACAAATATATTAATTCCCAAATCATCTTCCATGCTCTTGTAAATACTAACCAAATTATCCATGTGAGGAGCCGGGCGAACCTCTAAAACAAAAATTAAAGGTAAGAATAATGGGTTTCACATCAAACAATAGTACCTTCAAACTTTTTGGCACAAAAATAAAAGCATCATGATTCATACCTCTACGCCGATATGGGATTTTACAAACAGGACAATTGGAACCCGATTTCATCGACTTCACAATGCAAGAGCTGTAAACAATAAGCAAACACTGGCAATACGTTCAAGCACATTGCAAGTATTAATACAGCCAAATAAAACCTAATATTTACATTCAGGTAGCAATGAAGGAGGAGGTTACTTGCAGAAGAGATGATTGCAATTGAGTGAAACCGCAGAACTCAGCAGACTCAAACTGCAAAACAGATGGGGAAAAATCGAACCCATTAGCGGAGTGAAGAGAAATATCAAATCTTTATACAAATTCTAGACAAAATCATGTAAGGGGTCAGTTTGGCTGCCGAGAAAATTACCATAGTTGAGAAATTACCGCGTTTCTAATACCATAATTTGGGATTATTCAGATGGGTCTTTTGCATTTCACGTATAACAAGAACAAAAAGAAAGCGAAGGGCACAAAATTGGTTTTCTTTATCTAGGTTATTTTCCATAATTTTCCCATCAAACAAACAAATCTTAACACATATGATCGGAGTATATGGGTATAGAGCGAGAGAGATACCAAATGGGGCACTTGAGTTCTCTGCCCATCTTCTCGAGGTGGGGCGGAGGAGTCTCCATTTTCTTTTGCTGTTTGCTTTGATCAGAGAGATTGGTTGAACGCAGCCGCAGATCTAGAAGATGAAGCTTCGTTTTGAAGCTTCGGCGTTTGAAATTAAGCCGCCAAAATCTCCCGAGCTTACGCGCTTCGTCTTCTTCGCACTTTGGCGGGTTTTTCAAAATTTTCGACTTTAGGGCTTGTTTGGATTAACGGATTGGAATGCACTATTTCCTCTCTTCTTCTTTTTTCTTTCCTTTTTTGTCTTTTTCTAATATCCATTAAATTGTACACCAGGGCTAAACAAGGAGAAAATCTTAGGTTCGGCATCTGAACCACCTCATCCGTCCGACCTAAATTAAAAAAAAAAAATCCACATTCAAACCCCACCCCTCTCTCACTCACATCACTCTCATACCGTACACCACACTCAAGACCCTCTCTTAAACTGGACTTCATTTTTCTATTTTCGTTGTTGGATAAAAAAATAAGGAGAAAAAATAAAGTAGTGATTTCAACACACCTTTTTTATCTTGTGCACTCCCTATTATTCTTGACCGTCAATTTTGCTTTTATTGTTCAATCTAACGGTCATGAAACTAGAAAGGTGTGTTTGAGATGGGAAATGTGTGCGAAAAGCACTACTCATAAAGCCTATACCATTTTCTTATATAAATTGTTGTATCATTATTTAATTTTTTTTTTTATTACAAACGAAATTTACACTGATCTAAACTAGAAATAGAGTAGAGTTTAAACTTAAAACGTAATGTGTTGAAGAGGAAGACTCCAACCATCACTTGCATAAACTTTTCTTTTTATAGGCATTGCCAAAAGAAATTTCATCAGATATAAATAGTTATATATGCAAAAGAAAAACCATATAGGAAGAATATTAACAATTTAGCATAAACTTCATCACCAAAGGCCATTTCATACACTTCAGAGCTTTTGATAAATGAAATATGTTTATGACAATTTTTCTTTCAAAAAAGATTATTATTATTATTAATCAAGAGGAGGGGGAGTTTCGAACTCGTGACGCAGGACAGAAACACAACACCCTATCTACTAAGATATTGGACCACATGCAAAAATAATGTCACTAGAAAGCATCCATTGTTTTCCAGGACTGATCGTTTACCTATGCACCACAGATTGGCAGCAAATGTCTGACAAAGTCCGGGCAAAAAGCGGCCAAACTTTGCATGTCAAATGCAAATCTTCAATGGCAGCTTCATCCCTTGCCGTGCGGCTCGTGCCACACCTCTTTATCGTTCGAGGTTGACAAATATGAAACAACTTGCTGCAGATGTTACCAGTAATCTCTACAAGAACAAGAACCATCTCTAAAATGGTGAAACCGACTACGATCCCTCACAACAATCTCCCGGTCATAAACCTTCGATACGAGTTTAATTGCAAGATGACAATCTGCGCAAACTCTCAAATTCTTCCAAATCCTAATCGGCATCCCTGGTGCAGTATTAAGGAGCATAAACGCAACTGCGATCTTTTCACTATGATAGGACAAAGCATTTTCCTTTTCCTCCCCTATGTCTGCAAGAACATTTGTTGTATGAGGCACATACCCTTCCAGTTTCAACAATCGTGTGATATCTGCTAGCATTGCGTATATCTCTTAACTTTGTGGATGAGATCTGTCACCCCTAGTGAACTCAAAAATACAATTCCTCAGCTCAACAGTACTGTATCCGGGAGTTTTCCTCACCCCTTCACTAAACATTGTCCTCCTCACCTTTTGAACATCTAACCAACGGCGTTCAGATGCGTAGAGATTGGATAGGAGCACATAATCCCCACTATGTCCGGGCTCTAACTCTTGAATGTGCGCTCTTGCAGTCTCTCCAAGGGTGAGCTGCCCGTGTATCGTGCAAGCTCCTAATAAGGTCCTCCAAATAACAGCATTTGGCTGCACAGGCATGCTTCTTTTACTAAGCCTGCTCTACCTAATAAATCAACCATGCAACCATAATGTTCTATTCTCGGTGAAATTCCATACTCCTCTTTCATCATTCGAATGTAATTAAACCCTTCATCGACCATCCCGCAATGGCTGCAGGCATACAATACGCCGACAAAAGTGATCTCAGTAGGCACCAATCCCTCTCCTTTCAGCTCTTTGAAAAGCTCAAGTGCTTCAACACCAAACCCATTAACAGCCAACCCAACAACTAAAGCAGTCCAAGAAACCACACACCTTTCGTCCGATCGCTTCAAACACCTTCTGCACCTCTCTAATGCTTCCACACTTTGCATAAAGATCCAGCAGCACATTCGTAGCATGCGAATTCCCCGTCAATCCCACCTTCAACATATATACACGGATCCTCCTACCCAAAGCCAAAGTCCCAATCTCAGCACAAGCGGACAACAAGCTAACCATGGTGAACCCATCCGGCTCAACACCCTCCAAACCCATATCCCTGAAAACAGTCAAAGCCTCATTCGGCCTCCCGTTTAAAGCAAACCCGTTAATCACAGAATTCCAAGCCACAAGGTCTCTCTCAGACATTGATTCAAACACCTTGTTTGCACTCTCAACGTCCTCACAACAAGCATACATATGAAGCAATGCATTCTTAACAACACCAATGACTCAAACCCATTTCTAACAATAACAGAATGTATCCTCTCACCCTCTCTAACATCCATCAACTTAGCCACAGCCTTCAACAGAAAAGGGTAAGTGTGTGTGTCAGGGTGCACAGAACTTTGATTCATCTGGTGGTAAAGTTGGATGACAGGAGCTGGGTTCTGGCTCTCAGCATAGCCTCTGATCATGGTGTTCCATGTGAACACTTGGGATTTTTTATTTGGGAAAATATTTGGTGGGCATAGGAAATTGGGGCAGAGAGAGAGACTATCGAGAAGATGAGGTGCTTGCCCATGTCTGGGTTCCGGAGTGGGAGTCCATGCCTTATGGAGAAGGCATGGATTTGCTGCAGTTTGGACTCGGAGGATGCACGGCATTGCAGGAGAGCAATGCATTTTTTGGAGAAGGTGGGCAATTGGGGTTTGTGGGGAAGTTTGTGAGGAGGCTGGAAAAGAAGAGAAGTGGGTTCTGGGGTTGTGAGTTAAGGTGGTTGAGAATTTATGTGCAAAAGTGGAGTGGATGAGTGTGGAATGCTTTGGGAGCATTGGATCATGTTTGTGTGAGAAAAAAAGGGGTTCCTATGGCTTCAAATGATAAGTAGAACCCAACTCCTAATAATTCTATTTAGTATGCGGAGAGATTCGTGGGAGCACTTTCGGTGGAATGCCTAATTATGACAGTTCTCATACTGAATGAGAGTAGCTTGTTACTAAAATCCAGGAGGTAACATACTTATACTTCACTAAAAAAAAAATATGTAAGACGTTTCTTCACTTTCTCACAATCGGTACCCTCGCCCGATGCATTATTTATGTCACTTGAAATAAACCTCACGTCCAAAGGGATCATTACTATACTTGTACTCACAAGTCATATATAAGTGAAACATTATATTCTCTCGGTCACACTCATAAAAAATTGCTTTGGATTAAAACCATGGCTTCATGGAGAAAACTGCATGTCCACAATATTGAGGCAAAGTAGAATATCAAAGTGCTGCGACTAGGGGTGGGTTCAAAAAATCGAAAACAAAAAAAAATCAGACCGAACACTGAACCAAAACCGAAAAATCGAAAACTAAAAAACAAAATTGAATCAAAAAAGAAAAACCGAACCGAACCAAGTTTTGGAGATTCGGAAACCGAATTGACCCGAATCCTTTTACACTTTATGAATGTATGCCCATAATGTTTATTTTGTGAAACTTTGTGGCCAGGTTTGGAACTAAACCTAGGGTTTTTTCAAGGAGCATACTTGGTTCAATTAGGGAGGATATTTCATTGGAAGGTCGTGGAACTTGGAAGAGCTTCTCTATTTGTTTGCTTTTTGGAAGAGCTTCCCATTTTCCCACTTTTCCCATTTTCTTATTATTAGTCTACTAATGCAAAGCCTCTTTTCTAAATTCCATATTAAAATAGATCAAGTTTTATAAAATAAAATAAAAACTGAAAACGTACTGAAACTGAACCGAACAAAATCAATCCGAAAAAATATCGAACCGAAAAAAAAATTGAACCGAACCTAACCAAACAGAAGTTTCGGTTCGGTTTCGGTTTTGACAAAAAACTGAACCGAACCCACCCCTAGCTGCGACAAAACTGCATTTATCTAAACCATATATATGTGACTGATCATTTCCAACGCTTATTGGCGATGTTCATATGGAAGAAGAAGCTATAAGTACAGACAGCTCACTCGTGACTGCGCTCCGATCTCGAGCTAATTACATAAAACGAATGAGCGAAGAAGATGAAGAAAAGAGTGACGGTGATCGTGAAAGTTTAATCGAAAAACTCCCATTTAGCTGTGGTTGGAGGAGGGTCGAAAGTCTCCCACTTGGTTGTCACAACAACAGGCTTTACCTTTGCATTTGATATCTTCAGCACATCCAGACTTTCAACACATTTCTGCACCCTCTTGCCCTGGAAAAAGCAACTTCGAATTAGAGTTCCGTTTTGGATTAAAGCCTTTATAAACTACCACAACGAGTTGGCACACTGCCTGGCCAACTAACCTAACCAACATATGCGGTTAAAGCCTTGAATACATGATTGCTGAAGATATATTATTACCTGCAAATTCTTTTGAGCAGAAGCATCTCCTTCTGCAGAAATGTTGTCCAGCTTGATTGCTTGTCTCATGAGCATCTCAATTAGTGAGGTTATCTGAAGTTCTGGTACTTTGACACCATTTGATATGGATTTTTCAATTGCCGAGACCTGTGAAAGCCAAAATTAATTAATTAATATTCATATGGTTGATTATCTAACAATTTTTCATGGTTAAACGTATGCATGCATGGGAAAAAACATCTATGGTGCTCTAGAATATATTTGGAATTTTCAGTCGTTAGATCTTAATTTTTATGGTTTGATCAAAGATCTAACGGTTAAAAAGTTTAGAGTATCCGATACTCCAGAACACTATAGACAATCCAACATATGAATCCTTAGAGATATGCAATATAAGAAAAACTTCTAGATTCCGAGTTAAGGGATGTGAGAAACCGATCGATTAGTTTTGGATGTGAGAAACCGATCGATTAGTTTTCTCACATCCCACGAACGGAATCTAATGAATGTAAACCTTGGTATTTCTGGTAAATGAGTAACTTATAAGTTTCAAGCAAACATACCCCAATACAATGGACAGTAGTTCAACTGATTTATAATTATATATCACTAGGAAATGCACATCAAAATCAAAACCTTATACTTGTAAGAAGCTTAAACACCAAAACAATTGGCTTACAATCCCTAATTATGATCTAAGGCTTGTAATGCGATCCAAACTTCCAAACCATATTTACCAAGTCAATTACATGATTCAACAACCGCACCCAGAGGTTCACTCACAGTTTCAACTGAGCATTCACCAAATCACCACTTAATGACTATCGTGTTTTCAAATCACTACTTAACGGAGAGAAACTTAAATGAAATTGTGAGACCAACACGCTAATAAGATGGTATTTCAAGTTTATCGTGAATATTTCTAGGCTTTTAATTTTCTCACGTCATTTTGTCAATAGGTTAAACTACTACTACATTAACGCATTAGTTGCATGTAAGTTTTCTACTCCGAGACCCTTAGAAAGCAATTATGTTTAGATGAAGATATTTTTCAATTAGCCCAAAACACAAGTCGGTACTCCATATAACTGAATCATCAAGCCTAAGGACCCCATTAAACCCAAACTTGATGGTCAAGATTCTACACTCCAAACCCCGAATCATCACACTCCACTCCAACGGCTGACCTTACTCCATACGATTTTTGTCCCACCAAAAAACAGCCCAACATAAAACACACGCATTACAAAAACAACAAAAGTGAACAGGGATCAAGTGACGAAGTGGAAGTTTGCGTTTTGCTCACCTGCTCTGCGAGCTTGTCAACCTCCATGGACACGTCCAGTATGGCGCGATGTGCGATCTGGATCTTGGCATTCCTACGCATCTCAACGGCCCTCCTCTCGATGCCCGTTGGGTCCTCCATCAGTACGACTTTTGAACGGTCTTTGACTCCGCACATGTCCAAGTACTCGCCGTTTTCTCGCTCTTTTCCTCTGAATAGCCAGCCTCTGCTCGCCAGGCTGTAGCCCTGCCTTCGCCGTAAGAGCCTTCTTCAACTCCCCTGTAGAGTTTGGTTTCAGTCAACTCCCTCGTCAATTTACCATAATACCCTCACGGTTCGCCACCACCCTCCGCCACCAACATTGCAAGTAGAGTATTCTAATCATAATAACCTATGAAGCGGGATGCTATTGTGGCGATATTCTAAAGTCAATTAAGCATAACAATTAGGTCAAAGTATCATCACAGTAATGCTCCACCACGGACATTGCATCTAATCAACTTTCCCTCCATATTATACGTAATGTGGTGTCATGGTGTCGTTATTACATGTCAAGCACACAACTATGTTGACAAATTCAAAGCATAACACTGAGTGATTGACTTGGAATTCGACGACAATAACGTTATGTAATGTGTTTTGTTGCGAGAGAATGAGACAATAATTCATAATTTTCCTCCATTTTCTTGGGAGCCAGACAGAAAGCTAAAAACAAAACACAGAATACGAAACGTTAGATCAAGGTCATTTTTACCGAATGTGGACTGAGCGCAGGCCGACATCTCGTAACGGAGAGCGCCGAATGAAATCCGGAGACACAAATTCGGAGCCGGAGCGTCGGATTTCTCTCCTCTTTTCTGGACCAGCATTCCTCCGGGCCTCATTTCCCACGCAACTTCCTCGTCCATCGACGTCGAGGACTGCGCCATATTATCAATGCTATCCCCCGCTCTGCCTTTCGCATTGGACCTCCGCTTCATCATTTTTCCGTTTGGGAAATTCTGCTGAAAATTTCCGGGAAAATGTCTCAGCCGGCGCGGGATTTTCTCTGGAAAATATCTTTCGACGGCATGAATTAACGCGCTGTTTTCTGCCGACACTTAGAGGGTGTCGTGTGGGGGGTTTATATTAGTGTGGTTTTTGGTTCGAACCCATGAGGGGAAAATACATGGGAGATTTTTTACGAATGGGAACGTGACACGTGTCTTGATGATCGCTGAGCAGAGAGAGAACTTGCCGACAGTCGAAGGAAGAGAAGTGAAAACAAGGTCCACTTTTCTCGTTTACCGTTACACGTGGGCAATGGTAATTGGTTTTCTTAATATGCGGGGCCTACGGTTTCGTTTTTCATTGGAGGGAAAGGTTTGCACGTGAAGTTAAGTGGGACCAACAAATTGATGCCTCTGATTTTAGGTATCATTTGGTATGCAGACGGGACGGGACGAAACGGAATGTGACGAGATGGGACATCACGGGACAGGATGGGACGAAACGAAGAGGGAGCAAAGATGTCATCGGATGGAAACAAGGAGGAAGAAGAAGGAGATTGAGATGTTATAATTTTGTGTTCCACGGATGTGGAACGAGTCATTCCAGGGGGTGAGGCGGAACGAAAATTCACCCAAAATTCATTCCATGGAACAACGCGTTCCACCCGTTTTAGGGGCACCAAACATGGGATGGAACGACTCATCCCACTCCGTTTCGTCCCGTCCGATGTACCAAACGGTACCTTAAGGATGGAGAATAAAATAGTAGGATTCTCTCCCCTCCTATTCTCATCTATTTCCCTCCTCTCATCTCACATTATTTTTTATCTTATTGTCTTTATAAAAAAAAAATCAATATAAGATGTTGACATGGCTAAACCGTAACTGTTCAAATAGGAGGGGAGGGAAGGGGAGAGAGATTAGAAGGGGAGAGAATCCTCATCCGAGAAGAAATTGTGTAAGAGAGTTGCCACTTAGTACTATGGTTTAGTAGTATTTATTTTGGGAAGTGTTGTTGGCACTCCAAAAATCTTATTCTACACTCCTCACAAGTGTATTTTTATTTCCAAATATAGAAAGTTTGGAGTGTAGAATGAGATTTTTGGAGTGCCAATAACAATTCCCTTTATTTTTGTTTATAAGTGAGATGTTTTAAATTTGATTTTCGTTAAAGAACCACATTATTGCTAGTCCATTGTGATGTTTAGCTAGTTCCACCTCTCTTTAGCGTAGATAATATTGTTTGTAAAAAAAAAAACTTGTGTACGAGGGAAGATAGAGCTGTAGGATGGAGTTTAAGTCGTTTGATCAAAGAGTAGCGAATGAGTGTTTAGTTTCAAATATGCCACAGATTGTTGCTTAGAGATTTGTATTATGAAGGGATAATTAAGCGTTAGCAACATATTAGTGGCTATTCAGTACTACGGTCTAGTGGTATTCCTCTTCGTTTAGAAGTGAGAGGTCTTAGGTTTGAATCTCGTGGATGGTGAATTCGATACCGAATTAGGCTGCTCATTGTGTAGTTTAGCCGAACTTCCCATTTCCCCTAACGTAAAAATATCGATATACTAAAAAAAAAAACATATTAGTGAGATAAAAGCAAAAATAAGTAGGCCTTTGACCAACCCTCATCTTTCTTCGTGACGTTTGGGAGGGTGGTCTGTCGATCGTGTAGCTGAAAACCATTAAATTAAGGGAACTTTAACGAAAAGCTCCCGGTACTGTTCACTTTAACGAAAAATCACATTTTTACACTAAAAAGTCAATCCTGCTACTATTCACTTTATCCTTTATTTTGTCATTATCATTAAAACTAAAAGTTTTCAAGTCATTTTCATTAGTTTTCCTTTAAATTAAATGGTGGTAGATTATATGGAGTAACTTATTATTTGTAATATTTGATCTAATTTTTGTTTTGGAATGACTAAGTGATGTAAGACAAGATATGAGTCAATTCCGACAAATAAAGAAGAAGAAAATAAAACGTTTCAAATTCTTACAAAGAAAAATTAAAGTTGGAAAATATCAAATTCAATTGATATGACAACAGAAAAGGCAACAAGAAATATTATGGTGTTAGAATTGAGCGTATAATATGTCGATTTTGAAGAGAATCGCAAGGCTAATGATACCATAGCAATTCATGTTTAAGGACAAAAAATATCGTTTAGCCTTCAAAAACGCAGTTTTAATTTCTGAAATAAACCTTACAATTTTCTTCCGATTAAAGTCGTTTTAATTACCAATGCTTTTGAGTTGTCCCAAGCTGATGTAAATGACTTATTTAAGTTGTGACTGTTATTCTTTTGTATTCATCTTTCATTCAATTATCAATTAATCAAATTATCTTTTGGGATTGCTTTAGAAAATTAGTGGATTCCAAATTATCGGTTCATCAAGGATTGACATATGTAATCCTTTTGCTTCGTACCGCGTCAATAAGAATTGAAATTCAAACTAATTGTGTGCTTTTGTCTCACATTTGTATGTCACATAACATGAGAAACAATATGTACAATTATACGTCAATTAGACGAAATCATAGTTAACATAACAGTTCAACATCACATATAATACACAAACGTGTTCATAAAATATACTGCTTGCTTGGTCAATAAACGATTGTCACATAATGAAATAGTTACACAAGAAAATATGAGTAAATTGTAGCAATGGTTCCTTAACTTTAATCAAATTGGAGCAATGATCCCTCAACTAAAAATCCATTACCATTGGTCCTTCAACTTATCAAAATGTGTAGCTATAGTCATTTTCATCAATTTCGTCAAAATAAGTTATGTTGGAATAACCATTTACATAATTAGGGTCCCCCAACTCATCAAATTGTGTAATTATTGTCTTTTTCGTCAACTACGTCAAAATTTTTGTCAAAACGAGTTATGTTGGAAGGACCATTGCTATAATTGGGTTAAAGTTAAGGGACCATTTCTTCAGTTGAATTAAAGTTGAGGGACCAATGATAATGAATTTTTAGTTGAGAGACCATAGCTGCACGTTTTGATGAGTTGAAGGACCAATGGTAATGAATTTTTAGTTGAATGACCATTACTCTAATTGAGTTAAAGTTAAGGGACCATATCTACAATTTACTCAGCAAATATCACCAACGTAAAGACATGTTAGAGTTTAGGAGCAAAAATTGATATTTATCGGATTTGAAGTTTGTATCCAAAAAGAATATAATCTTATGGGCTTTTAGCCCAAGAAGTAAATAATAAGCCCATGTACCGCAGCGGCCCAATATCTCAACAGGTTTACGTAGGTCAAAACATCAAACTTAATATAACTTTCCCTCTCTGTCCCTAATCAACGATTGCCGGCGATCAGCGCCCCCGCACCGCCGATCTCCAACGGTCATTTCTCCACCGTTTGCTATTTCTCCACGACGCGTCGTTTTCAGGTCTCTCTCTCTGCTGGAAACTTCGATTTACGACTGCCATAATGTTGCACAAGAACATATTGAACTCCAATCCAGCAGTAATTTGTGTTTGTTAATTTATTTTTTGTTTCACAAGAAGCATGCGACGTGGTTTTTTTGTTTTGGTTCCTTTAGATTTATTAGTTTTTTTTGTAATTTATTTTTTTCTTGGTAACATATGTATTGGGTTTTGCTCGATTTCTTCAGATATAATTCATTAGCTTCAGGATGAAACATTGACCTTGTTTTGCTTGATTTTTGAAGAATTTGATTTTTGGGTTTTGCGTTTTACGCATTGGTTTCGTGTTTCGTTCGGTGTATTCGATCGACAGGCCTCGGATAAAAGCTTGATAGCTGCTGAATTTACCTTCTTTTTGGTTAAATTTTGGGACTTGGTAGAGGAAGTTGACCGGAACTTTGATGTGTCTGTGTCACTAAACAGATGGATCTTGAAGCCAAGAGGTTTGGAAGTGGTAAGAAGAAGCTTAGACAATGAGAGGTTTTAAGTTTATCGATTGTTTCCGCTACTTATGTGTTTGATTGCTGTGAAGAGGTTATATTATTGAGGCATGATATCTGATTTTTCACACAGAGATGATAAGTTTTGTTCCAAGTTTTAACTTTTAAACCATGTTTGTGTTCGTGTGGTGTTTATGTTGTCTTTTGGATGCACAAATGTTATATCTTTGGCATACCCATTGGCGCAGATATATTTTAAACCATGTTTTCTCAACATGATGTCTTGGATAATAATTTCTCACTTCACATTGTGGTAGAGCTTGTATTGGTCTCCGTATGCGGTGCATTTTCTGCATGCTGAAGGGTTTAGAGTCTTTAGACTGTCTATTATATGTATTTTTTTGTTATTCATGTGGAGGACTTGTTTGCACTTAGTGTATATGTATTCACTATTCAGAGCTTCACGTCTGAAGAGTAGAACGTGAAGTTTAAACGCAGTGATATAGCAATCAGAGCTTTCTTCAACCCATTTGATCCCGAAATGGTCACTTGGGAAGTACTGAGATGGTCACCACTCAAACATATAAAAACAGCAATTTCTGTTCAATAATTTGTATACAATGATTCATACATTTGTAGACACAAATATAAAATAGGTGTCTGTCTAATTTTGACTCCCAATTTGAGAAATAATTCTCTTATAAAAGATACTCGAGATTTAGAATGCTGTTCACTTGCATTTAACAATTTTCATGTTTCCTAGTTCCTTTGCACACGCGCGCGCGCGCACACACGCACGTGCATCCGCGCATGCACAATTAATATTTCAGTGTAAAACATGCACACACATACCCACTAAGATTTCACTTGTTTTCTTTCTTTTTTCTAGATAATTTTTTTTTTTCAAATTGTTTTGCGGGAAACCATCTCTGTGCAGATTCATGGCACTTGAGTCTGTGTCATAGACTAATCTTTTTGTGATGGAACTTTTTGTATTTGTGAATTCTCGTTTTGGAATTGTTATTTGCACTCCACAAATTTCATTTTGCACTCCTCGCAAGTGTATTTTTCTTTCTACATATAGAAAGTTTGTAGTGCAAAATGAGAATTTTGGAGTGCCAATAACAAATCCCTTCTTGTTTATACAGATATCACTGGTAAATAGCTGGCATTAGAATTTCTCCTTCTTACCATTATGAATGATTTTCGGGTACTTTGTAAAGAAGTGCAAATGCTTCATCCGCAATTAGTTTCTTCATCTATGTTTTGATATGTAGTAGTTTAAGCTCTGTGCAGTTCTAGAGTTTGATTGGTGTGCTTGTTGGCAACTTTTAAATCTAGCAACCTTTGGGTTTTAGTGTTTTCTTGTTCTGCAAATGATATGCTTTCTCTGAATGATATGGTTTTTAGTGTGTTCTTGTTCTCTGAATTATATGATTTCGATTTGCAAAGTAAATTATCATAGCAATCTAGGTGCTTTCTTAAATGTTAAATGATTATCAGGGCCTCGGGAACTTGGCGGTGCTGCTGATCTCATAAATCAGTATAAGCTTTGTCATCATCATGAATTCTTTTGCAAGAGATCACTGCCCTTGTCAATATCAGAGACTCATTATCTACATAATGTGGTGGGAGACACATCAATCAGGAAGGGGGAAGGGATGGAATTAGATCAGCTCGTTCAGAACAACCTTTGTACGAGAGAAAAAAGTGGACATATACATCCCTTTGATTTGGGTATACTTCATGAAGCTTTTCCATTAAGGGAAACAACTCGTGTTAAATTGCCTTCTGTAAGTCATTTCCTACATACGTGTTTGCTTAGTTTGGTCGGTCATTTTCCTTTTCAAGCTGGGTAGAGGGTTTGTTTGGTCGTGTAAATTCTGATATATAAAGCCATTTTTGTATGGTTTTAACAGGCAGAGAAGGGGATCCGTACCTTGGGGAAGTCAAAAAGTGAGGTTGATAAAAAGGAGAGGAAGCATAAAAAGCACAGAGACAAGGATACAGATCACAAGAAACACAGAAACCGTCACAAGGACAACAATGGCGATGCTGGTATGAACAAGAATACCGCTCATGGCTTGAAAACTGAGCAGTTGAAGGAACAAAAAGATAGGGTAAGAACTTCACAGCCGGATTCCATGATCCTATTTTTTACCCTTCGCTAATATGACAGCACCGGAGATAGTTGGTCATCTAACCTTGTACGAGCTGTGTTAATTTGGCATTTCGAATTTGATGGATATACCCGATTCATTTTTTAACATGAAAAGTAAAGAAAAGGAAGTCTATTGAATTCCACATCTCCTTTGGATCTACATTTCTGATCCCTATTCTTTTTATCTCTGTACAGTTCATCCAGAAGAGGAGGCTTGCTGGTTTTGAAGATCCTCCCGTCTCCGGACATAAAAAAGCCAGGTAACAGTTGCTTCTGTACCCTTCCTTTTGCGAGTCGTGTTTTCGGCATACTTTTTTTTTCCCTTTCCATGTACTTAATTCTGACTGGCTTCTCTTTCAACTTTGTCATCCTCAGAATCAAACGCTGAAACACGTTGCGGATTTTAAACTAGCAAAAGTATTGTGGACCGTGTTTATCATGAATCGCATGTTACAGACTCACATTGTCAATGACAAAATGACAGAAAATGCAACACCCAAAACATTATTGTTTAATTTATTTTTTCCTATCTTGCTTTGTTTAATTTCATGTTCGTAAATTTTCTTGTGGTAGCAATCTTGTTGGTCCTACAGAAGATTGGATTGGAATGAATAGCGCTCTAAATCCAAAGCATATTGAAGGTTAAGGAGAATAGTTTTTTTGTTAGGAAAACTAATAAAAAGACCTCAAACGTTAAATTTGAACCAAAAGTCTCCACTAACATGCGCGTCCGTCACTTAGTACTATGGTCTAATGATATTCTTCTTCATTAGTAAATGAGAGGTCTAAAGTTCATTCTTGTCAAAGACGAATTTAAATTAAATTATTGCTAGTGAGACTACGTCTACAATTTTCCGCTTAGTTTAGATAATATCATTTGTTGAAAAAAAAAATGAATAACACGCGTGTCCTTACCACCTTGCCCCCCTACCATTACCCGTGGGACAAGGATTGTCTGCCCTCCCACTTCCGGTGCCCTCCCGTTTGTGTGGTCATGGTTAAGCCACGTCAATATTTTATATTACTATTTATTTTTGTCTTATTATCTCTATAAAAAAACAATATAAAATGTTGACGTGGCTTAACCGTGACCACACAAAACAAGAGGGCACGGAAGGACACTTGAAGTGAGAGGGCAGACAATCCTTGTTCTTACCCGTGACGCTCTCCCTCCCCCACCTCCGGGTCCCAGTCTCTGGGTGTTCTTTTTGTCAATGTTCTCACTCGTTCTCATTTTTTCAACTGCACTATATCAACTTTCTGTTCATATAGATAATTGCCATCACGGTTCACGTGTTATATGTCAAGGGTGGTGCATTTCCTCTCAAAATATAAAAAAATTAATTAAACTTAGGGAACTTTAACGAAAAGCTCCCGGTACTGTTCACTTTAACGAAAAACCACATTTTTACACTAAAAAGTCAATCATGATACTATTCACTTTACCCTTTATTTTGTCTTTATCGTTAAAACTCAAAGTTTTCAAGCCCTTTTCATTAGTTTTCCTTTAAACTTAAGTTTCAGACAATACTGGCACTATTTAGAAATGGAGACAACTTTTGTAAAAAAAGTAATGGTTTCAAGAAATGTTGACCACCATTTCTAGAAATAGAGAACATTGAGTGACGCTGTTTAAAAATGGTGACCATTGTTGCTAGAAATAATGTCACTATCTAGAAATGGTAACAGTAACCACTATTTTCTAGAAATAGTGATACCGTTTTTAGAAGTAGTTTTGAGAATGAATTCCACATTGATGAGAGGAGGGACATTGCATGTGCATATAAATAATTAGACTACTCCTTATATTGTCATTTGATTTTATGGTGGAACCCAACTTCTTCATGGTATTAGAGCAGATTGTCATCCCACGTGTGAAGCCCAACGGGCACATGTGCTTCACGTCACCCAAGTTGTGTTGTTCACGTGTTACGCTTGAAAATTCACCACACGTGAGATGAGTGTTGAGAATGAATCCCACATTGATGAGTGTTGTTCACATGTTACGCTTGAAAATTCGTCACACGTGAGAGGAGTGTTGAGAATGAATCCCACATTGATGAAAGGAAGGACCGTGCATGTGCTTATAAGTAGTTGAACTACTCTCCATATTGCCAATTGGTTTTATGGTGGAATCTCAACTTTTTTCAAATAGTATCTCTTGATTTGTTCTAAATGAGGCATAGTTGTATTATTTAAATCAGATGAATTAGGATTTGGAAGGGTTTTAAAAGATTTTTGTAAGTGATAGATTTGATAGGATTTGTTAAATCTTAAGGATTTTTATATGGATTTTGGAAGAGTAGTGTGGACTTTATCTATATATTTTGATGGATTGTTTTTTTTTGAACAAATGATGTTATTTACACTAAGAGGGAGGGAGTGGACTTAGCATTATAATGAGCTAGCAATAGTGTGGTTCAAACTTGCCTTTGGCGAGAATCGAACCTAAAACCTCTTACTTACAAGTGAAGAAGAACATCACTAAACCGTAGTAATAAATAAGTGATTATATTTTGATGGATTTGGATAGCCTTTCTTTTCATTTATATAGGTAATTTTTTTTAATAACAAAACATAAATGAAATTTTTTTTCTCTTCCCCTTCCCCCTTGAGCCTTCGTACCCCAAAACATGATTCCACAAACTTCAAGAAAAAATTTCAACCTACAAAGTTCTGTAGCAAAGATTCGATTTCCCAATCAACTAATTAGGTTTAAGAAGAAATTTGAATTTGCTTAATCAGTAATAAAAACCAAAACATGAGGGCTCGAGGCATAGTCTCGATTTGGAGACCATATCTACTGGATGAATTTCGTTTATCAAGTTATGTAGAGAAGTCAATGATATCATTCCTGATATCTTGGCTTAGTTTAGGAAACATTTTTGTAATTGATTTGTATAAAGTTTAGTTTCCTGTTGTATACCTAGAAAGTAGGGTAATTTACTTCTAAGTCAAGTATTCTTCTTTGTATAAATCTCCTTGTTTCAATAGAAGAAAATACACTTCCGCAAATTATATTCTTGCTCTATTCTTTACATGGTATCAAGAGCTAGGTCGAAACCCTAGTTCTTGTCGCTGCCCTTCTTTTTGCTATTTTTCAATAGCCATCTTCCGTCAACCATCATGGCCACTGACGAAATTCCCAAAGGTTTTGCGGCTGACGTCAAGACTGATGTTTCCAATCCTTTGTTTATTCATCATTCAGATCACCCATCTATGATGCTGGTTTCGAAGCCCCTTAATGGGGACAACTACTCTACCTAGTCTCGTGCAATGAGAATCTCCCTTAGTGCCAAAAACAAGCTAGGGTTTGTTGATGGTACTGTTACACAGCCTTCCGAGAAAACCAAACCTGCTGATCATGCTACATGGCAGATATGCAATGACATGATCGTTGCATGGATCATCAACTCCATTGATTTAGAAATTTCTGACAGTATTCTTTACATGACTGATGCTCATGCAATCTGGGAGGAATTGCGTGAGCGTTATTCCCAAAGCAATGCTCCTCGGATTTTCCAATTACAACGGGACATTGCTTTTCTTACTCAAGACCAACTCTCAGTTGTTGCGTACTACACGAAGCTGAAGAAATTATGGGATGAACTGACATCATACAGTGACTCCACTTCCTGCACATGTGGAGCACAGAATGAAAGAAATAAATTAATGCAGTTCCTTATGGGTCTCAACGAGTCCTATAATGCCATTCGAGGGCAAGTCTTGTTGATGAACCCTTTACCAACTGTTCATCAGGCCTATGCTTCAATTTCCCAGGAAGAGAAGCAAAGATCTCTTACTGCTTCACGTGGAGTCACCGAGACAGCAGCTATGGCTGTTCGACAAGGTGGTTCACGGTCATATGGATCTTCAAGTTGTAAGCCCTTGCATTGTACTCATTATGATCATGATTATCACACCATTGATACTTGTTACCAACTTCACGGGTATCCACCGGGGCATCGTCTTCACAAAGTCAAGCCTCAAAAAGGAAGCAAGTCTTCTAAAAAGGAAGGCAGTTCTTCTTCATCTGCAAATCAAGTTTCAACATGTGCAACTTTGGAAGAGATGAAGTCAGTGATGTCCGGGTTATCTGACACCCAATTCCAGCAAATCCTTGACATCATGAATAATAAAGGAGTTGATGTCTCTGTTCCTCCAAAAGCTAATGACGCTGCCATGAAGACAGGTTTGTCGAAATCTTCTTTGCATTTACGTCGATGGATAATCGACAGTGGTGCAACAGATCATATAACCTCATCACCTGATTTGCTTACTGATGGTGTCAAAAACACCAATTTGTCACCAATTTTATTACCAAGTGGAGAGCAAGCTCGCATAGTCTCCACTGGGACAGTTCATTTGAGTTCCATTTTTTTGTTACGAGATGTGTTGTGTGTGCCCTCTTTTCAAGTAGATTTGATGTCTGTGAGTCGAATTACAAGTGGATTGCATTGTTCTGTAACTTTTTTTTCCTTCATGGTGTATTATGCAGGACTTGACGACGAAGAAGGTGATTGGTTTGGGTAAGCAATGCGAAGGACTTTACTACTTGGTGACGTTGATTCCCACCGTCTCTGGTAGCTCTCGCCAAGTCTGCAACCTTGTTCTCTCACCCACGGAGTTGTGGCATCGGCGTTTGGGTCATTTATCCCATTCTAGGCTCGATTTCATGTCAAAACACCTGTTGCATTTTCCTTTTCAATCCAATAATGCTTGTAATGTTTGTCTTTTAGCCAAGCAAAGTCGTTTACCTTTTAGTATCAGTTCCATTACAACCACAAAACCTTTTGATTTTATCCATTGTGATATTTGGGGTCCTTACGCAGTTGCATCAACTTCTGGAGCCAAGTATTTCTTAACTATTGTGGATGATTACTCTCGTTTCACATGGATATTTTTATGCAACACAAATCAGAAACACAGCACATCTTCAAGGTTTTTTCTCTTTTGTTCAAACTCAGTTTAATACATCAATTCGCCAAATACGAGTAGACAATGGTAGAGAATTTTTTTCTCTTCGTGGTTTCTTCCAAGATCATGGGGTCCTTTATCAACGCTCTTGTGTCTATACGCCCCAAAAAAAATGGGGTCGTCGAGCGCAAGCATCGTCACATACTTGAGATTGCTCGCGCTTTGCGTTTCCAAGCTAATCTTCCTATTACTTTTTGGGGGGAATGTGTCCTTACGGCTGTTCATATTATTAATCGTCTTCCTACCCTCATTCTTTCCCAAAATACTCATTTTGAACGATTGTACTTAAAACCACCTTCATTTTCCCACCTTAAAGTCTTCGGTTGTCTTGCTTATGCCACCAACACCCATCTCTCTCACAAGTTTGCTCCCCGAGCCCACAAATGTGTCTTCCTTGGGTACCCCATTGGTCAAAAGGCGTACAAACTATACAACCTTACCACTCATACCTTTTTTACTAGCAGGGATGTTGTTTTTCATGAACATATTTTTCCTTACCATTCTTCTCCATCCTCTACTTCACCTAACCCTACGCCACTACCTCTCGTCTCTCCTCACCCTACACCATCTTTACCTGAGCCTCAAGCTACTACACCTTCTCCCTCACCCGTGTCTACTGATACTCCTACCACTCTTTTTTAGCCCGAGATTTCCACAGATTCTGACCTACACCATGATGCATCTTCTATCGAGCCTGCTGCCTCCCTGCCTTCTGCACCACCTGCACCGATGCTTCGCCGCTCTAGCCGCCACTCCTAACCGCCTCCAAGGTTGCGAGATTATGACTGCCCCACTGTTAAGCTTACCTAACTCGATCCTTCATCGTCTTCGTTATCTGGTCCTGCTACTAGTACGCGTTATCCACTTGCTAATTATCTCACTTATCATCGTTTCTCACATGCACAACAATCTTTTCTTGCAACTATTACTCAACAGGTTGAGCCCCAGACTTATGCCGAGGCTACTGCTTCCCCTCATTGGCAGGCTGCCATGACTTCTGAACTACAGGCTCTCGAAGCTAATCACACGTGGACTCTCACCTCTCTTCCGGCTGGTAAATCTCCCATTGGTTGTCGATGGGTCTATAAAATCAAGCTTCGTTCTGATGGATCCATTGAGTGTTATAAAGCTCGTTTGGTTGTCAAGGGTTACACACAACTTGAAGGGATCGACTTTCATGATACTTTCTCTCCCACTGCTAAAATGACCATTGTTCGCTGCCTCTTAGCTCTTGCTGATTCCTGTTCCTGGTCTCTTCATCAACTTGATGTCAACAATGCGTTTCTTCATTGTGATCTTCATGAAGAAATCTATATGCTTCCTCCTCCCGGTCTTCGGCGACATGGGGAGAATTTGGTATGTCGCCTTAACAAATCCTTATATGGATTGAAGCAAGCATCCCGGCAATGGTTTGCCAAGTTTTCTGAGTCTATTCACTGTGCGGGTTATGTTCAATCAAAGGCTGATTACTCTTTGTTCACAAGGCAGCAAGGCAAGTCTTTTACAGCTCTTTTAATTTATGTTGATGATATTCTGATCACTGGAAATGATCTTGATGCCATTAGGGATCTCAAAAATTTTCTCAATAGTCGTTTCAAAATCAAGGACCTTGGTGACTTGAAATACTTTCTAGGCATTCAAGTGTCACGATCAAAGAATGGGATTTTCATTTCTCAACGTAAGTATGCTTTAGAGATTCTGAAGGATGGTGGTCTTTTGGGAGCTCGCCCAATCGAGTTTCCTATGGAGCTGAATCTTAAACTTTCTGACAATGGTGAGTTACTTAAAGATCCGGCACAATATAGGAGGTTGGTGGGTCGATTGATCTATTTAACAATTACTAGGCCGGATATCACATATTCAGTGCATGTGCTAAGTAGGTTTATGCATGAACCTCGCCGTCCACACATGGAAGCAGCTCTCCGAGTTTTGAAATACATAAAGAGTACTCCTGGACAAGGTTTATTTTTCTCTTCTAAAAATGACTTAACCTTGAATGCATACTGTGATTCAGATTGGGCAGGATGTTCTATGACACGAAGATCAACCACAGGGTATTGCGTGTTTTTGGGTTCTTCATTGGTTTCTTGGAGATCAAAGAGACAGAAAACCGTATCTTTATCATCAGCTGAGGCCGCGTATAGAGCCATGACTGGAACTTGTTGTGAACTATCATGGCTTCAATATCTTCTAAAGGACTTGGGATTGTTGCATCCAAAACCGGCCTTATTACATTGTGACAACAAAGCAGCTCTTCATATTGCTGCCAATCCAGTTTTCCATGAGCGGACTAGACATATAGAGATGGATTGCCATTTTGTTCGAGATAAAATACAAGATGGTTCTATTGTTACGCGATTTGTTCATTCTTCACAACAACTTGCATATGTGTTCACGAAGGCATTGGGAAATGAATCTTTCTTGTCCATTATACACAAGTTGAGAGTTCTTGACATCCACTCTCCAACTTGAGGGGGAGTGTAGAGAAGTCAATGATATCATTCCTGATATCTTGGCTTAGTTTAGGAAACATTTTTGTAATTGATTTGTATAAAGTTTAGTTTCCTGTTGTATACCTAGAAAGTAGGGTAATTTACTTCTAAGTCAAGTATTCTTCTTTGTATAAATCTCCTTGTTTCAATAGAAGAAAATACACTTCCGCAAATTATATTCTTGCTCTATTTTTACAAGTTCTGCAGAAAGTTTTCAAAAATTGAAGGCCAAAGTCTTCAATTCAATCAACACAAATGTATTCTTGCTTGTTGAGTTCCAAACCTCGCACGTATAATTTATCACTTTTAGTTTCGCAGAAGATAAAAAATACAAAGGGAAAAGAAAAATATTAACAAAAAAACATTCCAAAACAGAAGATTTCAGACAGTGTGATGCCTAGTGGTGATGAAGACGAACTGGAAGCCCTTTCTTCGGTGTTGGCATCAAAGCATTCACAAGTGAAACATGCAAAGCCATAAAACTGAAAGTAATTGTTGGATTTGAAATCCTAGGGGGTAAGGTGCGATTTTTTTTTGTCTTGGTTATATATATTTGTTGCTCTCGAATTCATTAAAATTCTAGCAAATCTTTAGAATTTTCATTACACCTAGACTTGTGTGAACTTTTTTAAAAGGGTAAATATCAATTTACTACCCTCATGTTTCGTGGTTTTCAACATTTAGTACATCAATTTTTTTTCGTCCCAGAGTCATACATAAAGTGTAAATTTTGGGACAGTATCATACATCCGTTAGTCAAACTGTTAAGTCTCCCGTTAAGTGATGACGTAGCGCCCGTGTGGATAATGACTGGACGCCACGTGGATTTTTTTTTCTTTCTTTCTTATCTTCAGAGGTGATGTGGATTTTTTTTATTTTTATCTCTCTCTCTTCTTCTTCTTCTTCTTCCTTTCTTCTCTTCCTTCGTTCTTCACCATCGCCACATCCAGTTCCATCGACACATACCCACGCCGGTGAGAGGGATGGGAAATTACTCGGTGGAGGAGGTGATCGGTGATGTGGGCAGAGATGACGTGGGCGACGGAGGTGCGGATGACTAGCTAGGAGAAAAAACCCCAAATGTCGACCTCCCTCTTCTGTCCTCCCTCGATTACAAGCTTTTTGTATCGACCCAGGTCAAAAACTCCATAACCATGGGGATTTTTGCAGCTCTAAAGTCGGTCAAAGCCACAAACCCATTTTCAAAGAATTAAAGGTATGGAAATGGAGCATCATTCCAATTGAGCATCATTCCAATCCATTTTCAAAGAATTAAAGGTCTGGAAATGGAGGCGTACCATGTGGGTCCCCGCGTCGCGGATATGGAACTCGTACTTGGAAGGCCGCCTGAAAGCCCTGGTGGTGCTGTAGATTTGGGGGGAATTGGGAACTGGGTTTTCATTTCTGAGCGAAATGGAGCGAGTTGAGGAGGACATATGAGGCTGGGTTTTTGGAGAAGGAGAAAAGGCTTGGTGATAGGGGTGGGTATCAGGGAAAGGGGAATGGTGTCGGTGGGTGAGGGGTGGAGGCGGTGGAGGCGATGGGGTTGGGTTTTGAGATGAGGAAGATGACGGTTTGGAGTGGGAGTTGGTGATGGCGAAGAAAGGAGAATGAACTGGGAATTCCGGATTAGGCCGCGGCGACGATGGGTTGTCTTCGGATTCGGAGTTGGTGACGGTGTAAGACGCCGAATCGATGACCGGTAGCGGTGCTGCTGCTAATACTTTTGCAACTTCTTGAGACGCAGTTGGAGCACTGGGTGCGGAGGAAGAGAAGGGAGGGTGGGAGGGTGGGCACATGTGAGATTTGGGGGAAGAAGAGATTTTTTTTTTAATTAATTAATTATTTTATTTTTTATAAATAATTTATTTTTAATTTCCACGTGGATGACATGTGGGGCCCAGTCATTGTCCACATGGACGCCACGTCATCAGTGAACGGCATACTTAACAGTTTGACTAACGGAGGTATGAAACTGTCCCAAATTTAAGACTTGAAGTATGACTCTGGGATGAAAAAAACTTCATGTACTAAATGTTGAAAACCACGAAACTTTAAGGTAGTAAACAGAGATTAACCATTTTTAAAATCATAATCGACTACCTCTTGATTTGAATATATTCTTTAAAATTCTTTAAAATCCTAATTTGACTACACTATGATTTCAAAATCTTTATTTAAAATCCTAATTAACTACAACTGAATTTTAAAGTATATTAAAATCCTATCAATTCCTAGTTTGACTAAACCCCCTAAACAAGCACTGTTTTTAAAACTAAAAAATAAAAGTTTTTCTTCATTTTTTTATTGTAATATTATTACTTAGCTTGTCCTAAATGATGCAAGGTTGTATTATAACTCAGATGACACACATAAACACAAAAAAATTTGCCCAAACTAAAGTGTTGTCTCCAAATTAAAGTGAGCTCCATTTATAAAATTACTGTTTTCAAATTAAGGGTTGTTCTAAATGATGAATAATTGTATTATTTAATTATTATTTTTTAAATGTATGTTGATAACAACTTTGTTATTTTTTAATATGTGATTAATAAATCATGTTATTATGTCGTGGAAAAAATGTGATAACACACCAAATTAAATACTACGTAGAATAAAAAACTAATAATAAAAAGGTCAGTGGAAATGGTAAGGTTTTTTTTTAATACATCGATATTTTTACATTAAGAAGATGAGGAATTTGACTAAGTCATACAATGAGTATCCTAATTTGGTATCGAATTCTCCATCCACGAGATTCGAACCTAACACCTCTCACTTCCAAATGAAATTGAATATCATCAGACCGTAGTATTGAGTAACGAAAATGGTAAGGTTTAGTTTTTGCTTTTTTCTTATTTAATTATACTATGGCCCTATGAGAATTTGTGCCTGGGAACAAAATTACTTGTCAAGTGAAAATGATGGTGTGGACAGGCGAGTGAGGAGAGGAAAGGACAAGGATATTTTCCAGATATTTTTGCGGGGATTTGAGAATCAATTAATCGTGTTCGTTCATTGTACATCGTGCAGTTAATTTTCATTACGTATTATTTATATTCAATTTTAAATTAAAAATTAAAAATAATTTCTAACTACACGATATACGATAAACGGACACAATTGATTAATCATCTGGATCCTCGTCCGGAGAGGATCCTACTCCAAGAGGACAGATACAAAAAAAAAGGGAAAGAAGCAGGAAAGAGAGAAGAGGAAATGACGCGTGTGAATTATTGTCCTGAGGGTTGTAAGACTTTAGCTTTATTTGTGTATTTTTGTCGTTTTCATTAAAATTTAAGTTTTTTTTTTCATTAAAATTCAAGTTTTTTTTATTAAATAAAGTTATTAGTTGGTTTTTAGTTAAAGAAAAAATTTGGAGAAGCCTCCATTTTTATTTGAAGAGGATTAGTAGGGGGTTAGACATAAAAAGCCTAATGAAACTACAATGACTCGTACGCCACAAGGACTATTTGTGTTATTTGGCCTAAATTTTATAAACAAACAAGTAATCAAATAATATTTATTGTTCAAATTTGATGTCTGTAGCGTTACTAAATAAGTGAATCAATTGTAAATCAACATATTGAGCTCTAACCTTGCAAGAGGTGATATGTCATTACTTGGATTCTATTCGAATAGTGGAGAGAGATCCAAACGTGTGCATTTGAGCGCAAGCACGTATGGGAATTCCACACCAAACTCCTATATAAGCTTCCCTTACGCACTCTTCTCAAGTGCAACTCAACTCATCAACATCCACTCCAACTCTTCCAATTTCCAAATGGGTAGCCTCAATTCACAAGAAAACAATTCTCCCAACGTACCCACAAACCCTCTAGATCCTGAGGAGTTCAGGAGGCAAGGCCACTTGGTCATAGACTTCATTGCAGATTATTACAAATCCATAGAGAAATACCCAGTTCTAAGCCAAGTCCAACCAGGCTACCTCAAAAAACGCATGCCGGATTCCGCCCCATACAACCCTGAACCCCTTGAAACCATCCTCCAAGATGTTCATGACCATATTGTCCCTGGCATAACACATTGGCAAAGCCCTAACTACTTTGCCTACTTCCCTTCCAGTGGTAGCATCGCGGGGTTCCTTGGAGAAATGCTTAGCTCCGGATTCAATATTGTGGGATTCAACTGGATGTCGTCGCCAGCTGCAACTGAGCTTGAAAGCATAGTCATGGATTGGTTTGGAAATATGCTCAAACTTCCTAAGTCTTTCCTTTTCTCCGGCAATGGTGGTGGTGTGATACAAGGGACTACTTGTGAGGCCCTTGTTTGTGCAATGGTAGCTGCCAGGGATCAAAAGCTAAGCAAAATTGGTAGACACAACATTGGGAAGCTAGTTGTGTATGGATCCGATCAAACACATAGCGCACTTCAAAAAGCTTCCCAAATTGTTGGAATTCACCCCGAGAATTTTCGTTCCATAGAGACAACAAGATCTACATCATTTGCACTGTCACCCGAGTCACTAAAAGTGACTATTCATTCAGACAGAGAAGCTGGTCTTGTCCCATTATTTCTATGTGCTACAGTGGGAACAACCGCGATTGCTACTGTTGATCCATTGGGGCCACTCTGCGGCGTAGCGGGAGATTATGGCATGTGGGTTCATGTGGACGCAGCATATGCTGGGAGTGCTTGCATTTGTCCCGAGTTTCAACATTTCCTTGATGGCGTCGAGGGTGCAGATTCATTCAGTCTCAACGCGCACAAATGGCTCTTCACCACTCTCGACTGTTGTTGCCTTTGGGTTAAGAATCCCAACACGTTCGTAAGTTCACTCTCAACGTATCCTGAGTATTTAAGGAACAAGGCCACAGAATCGAAGCAGGTGGTGGACTACAAAGACTGGCAAATAGCCTTGAGCCGAAGGTTTCGGTCCATGAAGCTATGGCTTGTGCTAAGAAGCTATGGGGTGGCTAACCTTAGAAACTTTCTTAGAAGCCACGTAAAAATGGCCAAGATTTTTGAAGGGCTTGTGGCGATGGACAAAAGGTTTGAGATTGTGGATCCTAGGAATTTCTCCTTGGTCTGTTTTAGGATTTCACCATCTGCGATTAACAACAAGGCTTCAAGTGATCAGAATGGCAAGACGGATTATTGTTGTGATGCTAATGGTGATGAATATAGTATAATTATCAACGAGGTGAATCGCAAGTTGCTGGAGTCCATCAATGTGTCCGGTCATGTGTACATGACTCATGGTGTGGTTGGAGGTTTGTACATGTTACGTTTTGCAGTTGGTGCAACTTTGACTGAGGAACACCACATTGCCTTGGCTTGGAAGGTGGTGCAAGAGCATGCAGATCAAATCTTGACCAAGTATTGAGTCGATTGATGGAAATTAATTAGAGAGATCATATTTTTTGTACTACTCTAGTATATCATTTTATGCGTATAAACGTCGCATTAGTTAATAATGTGGTATGAAAATATGTTCAGTATATCCTATATTAATATATTTGGCTTGGAATGTTTAATATGCGAGAACTGTGATCCGTTCGAATGGGTTGTAACTTGTCTATGTTTCATTCTCCATGCATGTCTGGAATTTTAGGGTTTTATATTAATTAATAAAAATAAAATTATCCAATTTATGAGAATTAAACATTACTTGTCAAGACCAGTTGCAGTGACTACTAAAAATGTTTGCCAATTAGTAATGACTTGGGGTGACCATTTCAATGGAGGGATTAAGATCCTCTGTTGGTTGTTTTATTGTGCAAATTCACTTCAAATTAATTTGTTGGTTATTAAAATTATTGTACTTAATTGACAATTCCTGTAATTATTTGTAAAAATCAATGAAATACCATTATATTATTTCTTATAAAAAAAAAAAAGAATTTCATCACCAAATCTTTTTATCCGGAGCCTTGGGATCCTAAAATCCGTTTAATCGAATTGTGTGGCCAGGAATGCGCAATCTTTCCCTCTTCACTCCTCCCCCTTTTTAAATGATAACACACCACCCAAAAAGGCAAGAAAAAGAAAAAGAAAAAGAACCCATCCTTTTTCTTCTCACTTTCCCACTGATTTCCATGTTTATTCCCTGCCTGCCTCCTGTTTTCATCACAAAAAGGGGAGAAAAAGAACCCATCCTTTTTTATTCCACCTTTTATTCACTGTTATATTTCTCACCGATTCTGCTCTAATTTCCCAGACAAAAATGGGATTTTTTTGGAAAATCTCAACCGAGGAATCACATAGACTTCGGTTCTGAGCTAATGGAGTCTGAGATCAAGGATCTCATTCTCATGGAGGAGTTGGCATTGACAACTGCGGGACGATCGACTACAGCGAGTTTCTGGCGGCGACGGTGCACTAATTAACAAGCTGGAGAGGGTAGAAAATCTGCTGTCGGCGTTCTCGTTTTTCGACAAGGACGAAAGTGGGTTCATCAATTCACCATTGATGAGCTGAGGCAAGCCTGCAGGAAGTTTGGATTGGGGGAGATGCATCTCAGGCCTTCGATTAGGCAAGTCTTTCAACAAAGAGAAAAAAATGAGGCCTAATCGAAGGGTCCTCACATCAATTGTCATTATCTTAAAAAAAATAGTAAAATAAGAAAAATAGGGATATAATTGTCATTTTGTCAAAAGGTACAAAATTACTATTTTGCCCTCATTTTTGTCAATAATGTGTATTGAAAAAAAGAATTTTAACGAAAAGCTTCCGGTACTGTTCACTTTAATGAAAAACCACATTTTTACACTAAAAAGTCAATACTGGTACTATTCACTTTACCCTTTATTTTGTCTCGTTAAAATTCAAAGTTTTCAAATCATTTTCATTAGTTTTCCTATTAAAAAAAGGGGGAAAAAGGTTGAAAATGAAGGTTTTCTTAATAATAATATGAATTTTGTAAGTACTGCATATACACATATATATATCACATGTCTTTTATTAAATTTTGCAAGATCTTGGGTTTCCTTGATCATGGACCTAAAATAAACTCTTGTAATATGAAAAATGTACGAGACCTAAAATATGTATTGCATGATACACATTTTTTTATGTTGTAATATTATTCTGTATTTCAAGATTGTCCCTGAATCAAGTGTCAATTTTTGAGTCATGTGTTCCATGACTTAAGTCACTGCAGCCAAGAGAATCTGCAAATCATATTCGACAAAGATTACCTCGAACGAAAAAAAAAGTCCAATGCGGTTTCTTTTATAGGATACTTTTGCAAAATCATGTACCAACTCCCACTACGTGAAACTAAAATGAAACGAAGAATAGTACTGCAAGCAAATGCAATAATGCATGCATTATTGAAAGAGCGTACTAAAATGGAACCATCCTTTGTGTTTATACCCAGTTTTCATTGTTGTCGGACCAATATCTGGAAAGCTTTCCATTCTGCTTTCTTATCACTCAACCAAGCTTTCTTATCACTCAACATACAATAACTCAGGTAATAGTATTACGTACAGTCAATCACATACGTGCATGCATGCATGAAAGGATTTAGCCGCTAATGTATTGATGAGTTTGGTGGATCTAAACGTCGCAACACTAAAAAGTCATCGCCTACCCTACTCACATATTTAACATTATGTAAAATATGAGAGTGTGTTGACCTTAGAAATTACAATGATGGAGTGTTTATGTGTCTGTAATTAGAATTAATTTACGAAATTGGTTTTCTTCTACCAATTATGCCTTCTTTGTTTCTGATTATCCCAACATTGCCCTTGTCCTCATCCAGCATTGCTCATTCTACATCTTCCTCAACAGCACACCCTCGGGCCACATCACATACGCACTGGAATTAAACAAGATCTCTTTATAAATAAGATCTCATATTCTTCGATGAAATTCACAAACCCCTCTGGAATTAAATCATACATACCAAGGAACACAAATATAAATTTGAAATTACAAGGGAAGACGAAAGAAAGGAAGTGGAAACAATCCGGCGGGTAACCAAAACGGCGTTTGGTTATCTTGGTCTGTGAGTCGGTGGAGAAGCATAAACACACACAGAGGGAGTCAGTGAAGAAGAAGATTCCCATAAAAAAGAGAAATCATTAAATCCAAATTAGTATATAAAATAATTATATCTGAACAAGAACAGTTTAATTATATTAATTTTCATTTCGATTCAGATGAATTAGTAAACAGTTTATATGGAATATGTACCAATTCTATTCCGATTCCATAAGTTTTAGTAAACAATTTTAACGGGAATCCAATTCTGATTCCTCTCCATTCCAACTCCTCTTCAATTTAATTTCTCATATTTTGATTACGGATTAGTAAAATGACATAACAATAAAAGAGATGCAATAAACCAATAAAGACTCAAACCATTGTTTTGCTTTCATTTACACTACCAGTTTAATTATTGAAATTTGTTTATGGGTTTCAACAAAAAAAACAAATTGCTTATGGGTGCATTCTAGATTTTTATTTTTATTTTAATAAAATATGAGTACATTTATATAAGGGTACATTTTACATATAAAAATTTGATATATTTATATAAAAATGTGGGCTACATTTTCTATAAAAAAAAAATGGGTACATTTTATACAAAAAAAAAGGGCACATTTTATATAAATAGCATATGGGCACACACAAAGTGTGTGAGAAAATTTTTTATTTTGAAATAGAAGGAGAGAGGAAGAGAGTGATAGAGAATATGGAGTGGGAAGTTTTTTTTTTTTTTTAAATTTTAAATTTTAAATTATTTTTTTATATTTAAATTAGAGATATGTTAGGATTACATGTATGTGAGGCTTTGAAAAAAAAAACAGCAAAATTTGGTTGTGTTAAATTACATTTATGCCCCATATTTCTTATTCATGTTCTGTTTTAATTAGAGGGTTAAACTGGTAAGTTCATAGGGTTTTGGTTGACAATAAGTGTTTTATTAATTAGTAGAGATTAAATGGGTACATTTTATATAAAAAATAATGGGTACATTCTATATAAAAAAAACCAATGGGTACATTTTATATAAAAAAAAACCAATGGGTACATTTTAGATTAAGAAAATAAATAGATTTTACATTAAAAAATAGGTAAGTTTTACATAAAAAGAATGGTACTTATAAAAAAAAAAAAATTGGTACATTTTGCATATAACAAAGTGGTACATTTTAAAAGAAAAATGGGTACACTATAAACAAATTATGAGTACAAATAAAAGGTTAAAAAAAATTGAGTACAAATAAAAATTTAAAAAATATGGGCATAAAAAGAAATTAATATATGGGCACAAACCAAAATTGAAATGAAAATTGGTACAGTTTAAAAAAAAAGGGTTGGAAATTATGGGTACAAACTAAAAATAGAAACATATGATACAAAGTTTAGCCATAAATATAAATTTACCAAATGTAACGTTTCTAGGCTACCACATAAATTTCTCATTAGTTCCATAAAATACAATAATCTTTGGTACTAATAAAAAATAATTTTACAAAATTAGCATACAAAACTAATTCTATATGTATTTGAAACTGATTCTGCAAAAATGGTCGAATATGGATTGAACTGATTATGTAAATATGGTCGAATATGAGTTGAACTGATTCTACAAAAATGGTCGAGTACGGGTTGAACTGATTCTGCAATTCTGCAAAAATGATTGAGGACGGGTTGAACTAGTTTTGCAAAAATGGTCGAGGACGGGTTGAACTGATTCTGCAAAAGTGGTTGAAGACGAGTTGAATTGATTCTGCAAAAATGGTCGAGGACGGGTTGAACTAATTTTGCAAAAATGATCGAAGGCGGGTTGAATTAATTTTGTAACAATGATCGAGGAAGGGTTGAACTGATTATGCAAAAATGATCGAAGACAAGTTGCTGATTTTTCAATTGTGATCGAAGAGTTGAACTGATTCAACAAAAGAGGTCGAAGATGGATTGAACTAATTATGCAAAAATGGTCGAGAACGGGTTGAACTGATTCTGAAAAAATGGTCGAGGACAGGTTGAACTGATTCTTGAAAAATGGTTGATGATTGATTGAACTGGTTCTGCAAAAATGGTTGAGGACATGTTGAATTGATTCTAGTAATAAAGAATACAAACTGATTTTACATATAATTTCAAAACTGATTCTGCATAAATAGTTGATGATGAGTTGAGCTTTGGCACATACTAATTTTGTTGAAGTTGTGAGGGCCGGATTTTATTAACAACCCTAAAGCCTTAGGGGTATGGGTGGTATTTTAAAATATTTTTTCAATGTTTTTGGGATATGCTTTAGTTGTTTTTATGTTTTGTCTCTCTTAGACATATCTAAAAACTAGTGGAGTTCCTTAAAATATAGTGGAAGTTTTTGTCTCTCTATATAAAGCTCTCTTGTTATTTTATTATTGAAATAATTAATGACATTTATTAAAACCTAAGAACCTTGATAAAAAATTGAAAAAGAATAAAGTTTTAATCTTTTTTTTATATCCAGAATAGAGTTTTAATCAATTGAGTAGAAAAAAAAAAGGAATGAGAAATTAATTTTTTAATTTTTATTCCACCTTTTATTCCCTGTTATATTTCCACGGTTAGAATTCCTTTATCCCACATCGGTTAGAAGGCTTGAGAACAAACCTTTTAAATAGAATTACCACACTCTAACTAACACAGAGGCCTTTTGGATTAAAACCCCACACTTGACGAATTGAGCATGTGGTTAAGTGGGGACAATATCGTTGTTGTTGGAGTGGGCCCTCGGAACGTCTACCTGAAATTTAACATGGTATCAAAGCCAGGGAACAGACCCGTACATCCAAGTGAATTGGTGGGTCCCCTTTGACCCTGCGTGAACGGGTGAGCCCTGACTTGGCTCCACATCGGCCAAGAGATGCCACATGAACGGGTGGGTCCCCATTGGCCCCACGCTAACGTGTGAGCCCCGGCTTGGCTCCACGTGGTTGCCGATGTGTGGAACTTCATGTGTGACCCATAAAATGGGGTCTCACGTGCGAGTGAGTGTTAGAATTCCTCTGTCCCACATCGGCCGGAAGGCTTGAGAACAAACCCTTTAAATAGAATTACCCCACTCTAACTAACACCGAGGCCTTTTGGATTAAAACCCCACACCTGATGGATTGATGATCACTCATATATTTCATGCATTTATACCATCCATTTCTAAAGTCTTTGTGATGTTTTTGTGTTAAAATTGTGGCATTTTACCTTACCTTGTGTTAATGTACAGTTAATTTTGTTTTAGGATTAATTTCAAACAAAATGGGCTGAAAAGAAAATAAAATAATGACAGAGGCAGAAGGCAGCAAGATGGACAGAGGATAGAGAGTGCACTGGCGGGATGAAAGAAAAGAAAAATAGAAGAATAAGAGGGAGTGGAGAGACAAGTGCGGGACTGACGGGAAAAGCAAAAAGAATATAGGAGGAACGGGGAGACAGAGAAGAGTGGGAAGGAAGTGAGTGGCGGGACTGACAAAAACTGGCAGAAAGAAAAGACTGAATAAAGAAAGAGAGAAGTGGGACACGGACTGGACGGCAGAAAGAATAAAAACAGCAATTAAAGAGAGAAGCACAGGGGCAGGTACGAACAGAGAAGAGAACTGACAGCAAAATAAAAGAAATAAGAAGGCAGATGGCAGCAGAGAGAGAGGTCAGAGGCGAGGAAAAAGAAAATGAACTGAGCATAAATAGAAGAAGGAAGGCACGAGATTGGAAGGAGAGCACAGAAGAAGGAGAAAGGCACGGCAGGAAGGGAAGAAGAAGCTTCACTCTATTTTTCTTGGTTTTATCTTCTCAAACTCATGTTTTACTTTTGGTTTAATTTGATAATAATGTGTAACTAATTTTTAGTAGTTAGGGGCTGTTTTGAAGCCCCGAATATGATTGTAAGTTTGTTGTGATATTTTGTTTGAATGACTTTTATGAAAGGATGAAAATTGTTTCACTACTTATGTCATTGATAAATTCTTTATGTGTTTCTATGGATGCATACATAGTGAGCATATCTAGGATTTTAATGCTATGAATATATGTATGCCTGCCCTTGTTGAATGAGGACCTACATATGTTCTAGAGTAGCACTTGTTAATTGTGGTTAACATGTGAACCGATTTCTAGGATAAGTAAGACAACACCAGTACTTACGATGCCTTGTGATGACTCAAACTCTTTTTATTCTTAATGATTTCTACTTGTTAAATCTATGAACACGCCATTCTAGATTGCATGCTAGGGACTACGTTAAGTTGAAAACGTCATTCTCTTAACATACTACTTAAGAAAGAGTAATAGGTTGTGTTCTAACATTGAGCCAACTTGAGCATCTTCATCCGGAAATAAAAGGAATTTGAATGAAACATAACATGTTTGCATGATTATTTGGTGGTGGATAACAATTCCCCTAACTCGTTTTTCTCAAACTTGTGATCTACTCAAAATCTGTTTCTGTACTGTTTTTGTACGATTTAATTTAAATAGAAAATCAACTCCAAAAATCCCAAAAATTTGTGTGAGCATAGCTTGGTGTGTCTAGTTTATGTGTATAAAATTTCGTTGCATTTGGATAAGTATAAGTTAGTCTAATAATTTTTGTTCGGTGGCTGGTCAGTGGAGACAGCCACCCCGTTTTTGTGACATTTTAAGTATTTGGATAAAACAATCTTCTGCGGGAAAGACCCTTATTTTCATATGCTACAATCGACAAATTTTAGTGTTAATAAGGAAAATTAATAGGATTATTGTGGGCTACTTTGTGGTGCGTTATAATTACTATCAATTGAGCAGGTGGTTAAGTGGGGATAATATCGGTGTTGTTGGAGTGAACCCTCGGCCCGTCTACCTGAAATTTTAACACTCACCGATTCTGCTCTAATTTCCCAGAAAAAAATGGGAATTTTCGGAAAATCTCAACTGAGGAATCCCATAGACTTCGATTCTGAGCTAATGGAGTCTGAGATCAAGGATCCCATGGAGGAGTTGACATTAACAACAGTGGGACGATCGACTACAGCGAGTTTCTGGCCACAACGGTGCACTTGAACAAGTTGGAGAGGGAGGAAAATTGGCTGTCGGCGTTCTCGTTTGTCGACAAGGACGGAAGTGGGTTCATCACCATTGATGAGCAGAGGCAAGGAGCAAAGCGAGGGAGTGTGGGACCAAAGACTAGGCCATGCTGTCTTGGTGGGCATGATAAGCAAGGATTAGGATTCTCTCGTATTCTCTTTTTATTTCCTTTCATTCCCTCTTCTCACACTCTTTATTTTGTCTTTCTCTTTCTTTAAAAAATTAATATAAGATTTTGACGTGATTCAACCGTGACTGTTCAAATAGGAGAGGAGAGAAGGGGAGGAAAAAAAGATGAGAGAGAATCCTACTCCGATAAGCAGGGGTATTTTTTTTGTGCACGCTGTAGGATTTAGGTGGTCCGGACGACGAACTGTAGAATTTGTTTAATTGCCGGGAATACTATATATAATCTTTTTTTTAACCTGAGGAAAATTATTAATATGAAAAATAAAAGTTACACCTAGTTAGGGAGAACAAAAATATCACCTCTCATAACACAAAAAATGAGTAGGGAACAAAAACTTGACCCGGCCCCCTCCTAAAACTTGAAGAAAATGAATACAAGAAAAGTGGGGGAATAAAAGGAGAAGTCACTGCAACCAACAAATCATATTCGAAAAAGATTATCTCGAACGAAAAAAAGAAGTCCATATTCGAAAAAGTGGGGATTGTGGTGTGAGATGCGGCCCCGCGGGGGGGGTGTCTGTTTGTGGCAGCGGCAAGGTATTTAATTAAGGCATCGAATGTTGCAACAGCTGAAGCCATGGCTTTACTTCGTGGGTGCGAGTTGGGCGTTTCTTTGGGTCACAGGTCGGTTATAATCGAATCTTACTCTCTCGAATCTATATCTTGCTTATTGGATTTGTTGAAAAATGGCAGTTGGGAGGTCTTTCCTACTTTGGTGAAAGTCAAACACTTAGAGGAGTCCTTTCAGGACTGTCGCTGGTCTTAGATCCCAAAATCAACCAAAATGGCGGCGGATAAGTTGGCATCGACGAGAAATCGGAGATGTGCGATGTAACTTGGGTCAACCGACCTCCATCTTTGTTGATTCATGTTTTTAACAATAATGGTTTACCTTGTCCTCCTTAAATTTTTGTATCGGCAGTGTAGGGGTGACGCCTTAGCATTTATTGCAGCGTCTTTCTCCTTTCACCTCCCTGCACTGCTCGAATTATTTTCTGCCTGGCTGTAAGCTTTCCTTGTATGTTTTGGCATCTAATGAATTCCCCAATTTCCAAAAAAAAACAAAGAAGTCCAATGCGGTTTCTTTTATATGATGCCTTTGCAAAATCATGTACCAACTTCACCACGTGAAACTAAAATGAAACGAAGAATAGTACTGCAAGCATATGCTTGCATTATTGAAAGAGCTTACTAAAAAGGAACCACTTTTCCTGTGTGCTTGCACCTAGTTTCATTGTTGTTAGACCGATATCAATATCTGGAAAGCTTTCCATTCTGCTTTCTTATCACTCAACCAAGCAATCATTGATCTTATATCGAATCACAGCATACAATAAATCAGCTAAACGTATTAAGTTTGGTCGCTCATATGCATGCAAGCATGAATGAATTTAGCCCCTAATGTATTGATGAGTTTGGTGGATCTAGCCGTAGCAACACAAAAAAGTCATCGCCCACTCACATATTTAACATTTTGTAAAATTATGACTCTGTTGATCCTAGTAATTACAATACCCATGTAGCGCTTAGGCCGAGTAATTATGAGCTAATTACGTCATTTTTGTGAATGCGGGTATGCCAACTTGCGACTAAGCTTGGTCAGGTGAGTAGAGTAGATGCGGTGGTGGTGTCAAATATGTTGTTGACTTCTGCGCTTGAGCGATTATGGACGAAGAAGGAACACGTCTCGGCCTTGGGTTCTAGAACCTAAAGATAAGGTTACTAGATCATTGCGAAGTTTAATAATTGATTCGACTTTCACTATGCTGAACACGGTGTAACTTAGTAACATCTCACTTTGCTAAGAAGTTGATGAGATGACCTCTTTAGGCAAAAAGTTAGAAATCGTTCGTCAAGAATTGGATAGATAACCAATTAGCTAGAAGCAGTGCTGTTAACTTGTTCAAATTGAAGATGCTCCTAAATCGCTAAGTTTCACGGCTCTAGTGTAATTTTATATTTGGGTAAATCTCAGTTTACTACCTTTAAGTTTCATGATTTTCAACATTTAGTACATGAAGTTTTTTTCATCTCAGTGTCATACCTAAAATGTTAATTTTAAGACAGTCTCATGGATCCGTTAGTCTAGTTGTTAAGTATCCCGTTAACTGATGATGTAGCATCCATGTGGAGAATGACTGGGCGCCATGTGTCGTTAAGGGGTCCATGTAAAAATTCAAAATTCAAAAAAATAATTATTTAAATAAAATTAAAAAATAATCCCCAAATCCGTTTCGTCTTCCCCAGAATCCCCCCTCATGCCCACCCTCCCACCCCTATCACCCACCCCTTATCCCACCCCCAACACTTTTGCTCTCGCACCACTCTCTCTCCCTAACTATCTCATTCTCTCTCGACATTCTCCCTCGACATTCTCCCTCACTCGAAGAAAACCCTGATCGATCGGGTCAATGAAGACCACCACCATCTCCGACGAATTTCAGACCACCCATATCCAAGATCGCTCACCGGGCCAGTCCGAATCCCAAGATTGGGTCTTCAACTTCGTCGTTGGACCTGCCACTCCCAGAACACGTTCTCTACAAGGCTAAATCAGAGCTCTACATCTGGCGCGGATCTGGGTTGAGCGTCATGGAAATGAGCCACTGAGGCAAAGAGTTCATCTCCATAATCCAGAAGGTCGAGTCTGACCTCCGGACCCTCCTCAACATCCCAACCGAATACTCCGTCCTCTTTCTCCAAGGCAGCGCCACCACCCAGTTCGCCGCCATCCCTCTCAACCTCTACAAACCTGAGGACCAAGTCAATTACTTGGTAACCGGGTCGTGGGGTGACAAGGCCGTCAATGAGGCGCAGAAGTATTCGAACTCGAAAGTGATTTGGTCTAGGAAATCTGAAAAGTACACAAAGATTCCAGCTTTTGGGGGGTGGGAGGGTGGGCATTCTGGGGAAGACGAATGAGATTTGGGTTTTTTTTTTTAAACTTTTCTTAAATAATGTTGTAAAATCGACGGCATGTGCAGTGGAATAAATGGAACAAGACACAAAATTTACGAGGTTCCTCTATAGTCAGTGTGACTGGAGTACGTCCTCGGGGCAGCAGTGGTGCTTTCATTATAATCTGAAATAATAAGAGTACAAAGATAACTCTCTCTATTATCTCCTATCCTCTTCCTCTCTTTTCTCTCTTCCTCTTCCTTCCTCTCTCTTCTTTCTTTCTTTTCCTTCCTCTCTTTCCCGTGAACCTCACCTCACTTCATCTCCTTTTCTTCCTTTATATAAACAAAAGAAAGCACTATTCACTTTACAAATTTTCCACAAATGAATAGTGAAAATACTGTGCATAAATAGTAACAAACTATTCATGTGGACCATCCACATAATATTACAACACTCCCCCTTGGATGGCCACAAGTCTTCGATTGACTCGTTAAAATCTTGATCTGTCTTGGATGCTCCCTCTGATGAGTATCTCCCCCTGATCTTAAAACATTTAGGCTGATCGTTGATCATTCTGCTTCAGTCTCTTAGCAAAAAGAGTTGTCGAAAGAGGTGCTTTACTTGTTGTTAACTTTCCACAGGCTTTTTCTTGAACTGGGTTGTAGGACTTTCTGCTAGACTTGCATCGAAGATCTGAATTTACTTCTTTTATCTGGAGCGGAATTTGATTCAAGAGTGTTGGACACTTGATATTGAATCGGACTTGTGATTTCTTCAAGGACTTCGAGGCTTAATCTTGAATGAAATTGGACCATGAGGAGCTTCACATGACAAGTGATCTTCGGCTTAGTTGGGGATGAATCAACACGTGTTCATTGCACTTGTCTCTACATGCTTCAATGTATCATTTTCACTTTCCTTACTTGCTCCCCTGGCTTAAGTAGTATTTTCCCTGGTTTTCCCCCATGCATGTGTGGCATCTTCTCTTGTAGGATTTGTCCCCTGATGCAGGAGTGGAATGCAACCCTTGCATTTGGATGGTTCATCACTTCTTGGTGACTGAAGACCCAGCTCCAACCGTTGAAGATGACTACTCGAGAGCAATACTAGGTAAGCAATCAGGAAAGGTTCCAAGCAGTCTGTTCCTTACCTGGAGTTTGAGTGGAGGTTCCGACATACTGCTTTCTTTATCCTTGTCTTTGCAGGTAAGAACAAGGACAAAGGAAAGGATAGGGAGATTGCATGATATGAGATAATCTTGCTATGGTCCCTGAAGATATGTGATAATCTTGCTCTGGTGTGACATGTTTGAAGAGGTATTCTCGGAGAGGAAGAAAACTGAGTATTTTGAGATGCTATGTTGAAGATGCATTCTCGGAGATGAGGAAAAGTTAGGTATTCTTGCAGTGTTGCATGTCTGTCTTGTTATGGAGAACAGAGGTCGACATATATAGAGATTTCCCAATAGCAAGTGGTGGTGCTGTGCTTTTACTCTTGTCAGCAACTGTGGTGTAAATAGAACAGTAAGATTTACGCGGTTTCAACTTTGTCATAGATCTTTGACAAAGTTGCACGCGATATCTGAAAAAGCTGAGATTGCGTCTGAAAAATGCCAACGAACTTTATTCAGGAAAATCTGGCTTTTGAAATTCGGAGAGCGGTGCCTCTTCGATCTCTGAATGAGTGGCTTTGTTGCCTCTTCTTTTATAGAGACATCGATTGTGTTCAAGAGTATGCTCAGAAAGTTGCTGCATGTAGAAATTTCCCCCATCTTGCACTTCTGAAATTTTATTGGACCTCCATTTTCCTTCATCATTTCTGAAAATGACTTGCCCATCTAACATTTGCTTAGATTTGAGTCTTAGGAGTGATACAGATGAGCAACATCAAGATAATATATGGCGCCCGTCCTTCTTATCTTCTAATGGTCCTCTTACAGTTGGGGACTCTGTGATGAAGAATAACATAACCGCTACTGTGGTAGTTAGGAATCTTCTCACTCCAAGGGATAACAAGATCCTTTCAGAACGGTCTGAAGAGTCGGCCGTTCAAGACTCCTTGGCTCTTAGTGTTCAGTGTGCTGGCTCTGTTTCCAATATGGGTCAACGCCTACTTGCTCAAACTCGCCAAGTTGAATCATTGATGGCGGAGGTGGCAAGTCTTAAACAAGAGATCAGAGGGCTCAAGCACGAGAATAGAGTGTTGCACGTGCTTGCAAATAATTACTCGACGAGCATGAAAAGAAAGCTCGACCAACTGCAGGAATCCGAAAGTCGGATTCAAAGTGATCACCAGAGGTTCGTTGCTAGATTCCGAAAACAACTAATGCCTTCCTCTTCTTGTGTTTTGCCAAGTACTGGGGTGCCACATGATCAATCTCCAGTGCCTCCCCCTTCTGGGGTACTTCCGAGTACTGAGGCTTCACATGAGCAACCTTTGTGAAGGCTCTATCCTCATGTGTATGTACATATCTGTAATTTCTTGGAGATATTAATAGATAAGCTTTATTTCATTCAATGTATTGTGCCAAATACAATAAAGCATATACTTCACTAAGATGTGGTACTTCTGGACCAAATATTAATTTATATTTACCTTCACGAAGATAAATGATTATTCGTAGTGTCTTCATCATTTGAGTATTCAACTCATAATCTTCAATCCATATGGTTCTTTTAATATCATAAACATCATGGATAATATTCGTGTTGGTAGATTGTTCGATCTGCAGCTCGAGACAATAATTCTTTCAACACTTTATAATTTTTCTAGACTCTTCAGGAGTCCCAATTTAATATCATCAACTCTTCAAGAGTTCTAATTTAATGTCATTGACTCTTGCAAGAGATTTTAGTATGTTGCAACAATATCATAATGATAGTACTCACTAAGGCAATTTATACCATCCATTGGTATTGAGTACATATTTTATGCTTTACCCTTCGGGGGCTTACTTCAAGCAATTTGAATCCTTCAGGGATTTTCTACACTTCATGACACATTTTCCTTTGGAATTTATACAGAGCAATTTGCTCCCATGTATACTTGAGGGATTTACTTATGGAGATATGATGTGGGCGACTCATAACCCTTTATATATAATTCTCCATTCATATAAACTCGTTTACAAGAGTATAATTAGTAACCTTGTGTCATATCATGTAAGTGTATTTCACTATATTACAAATGCCCAATGTAACCTCTTTGGTTCAACATCTTTTGGCTATTTGTATTGTATTCAAATATATAGGTCCATTTTTCCACGTTCTTACAAAATTGTAATGGAATTGCCTTTCTCCATTTTGGCCAATAATTTTCCTTTTGTCGACGAACAAAAGAACGTGACTCAATATTAACACAGCTCATTGATGAATTTAGTAGCTACTTGTAAAAACCAAAATTACCATTGGTTATCATCAATCCGTAATCCCATATTCTCAAGTGCATGCGCATGCATAAAAGCTTTTCATTTCTTTGGATATCCATTGCCTCTTCAAGGGCATGACGCTATCTCTTCCAGGATAGTCATAATTTAGAGAATGTGGATCATAACCTCCTCTTGAGCATTATAGAGCTTGGATTTTAATCTCCACTTCTGGGAGTTGAGTCATTGGAACCTATATGTCTATCATGCTCCATGCATGAGACATCAACATTCCCATGTCCGCGGATTGTCCTTTCTGGGACGTAAATTCATGCGGCGACTGTCATGTTTCTGGCATGCAACAATTATGCTTCAGGAATGTAATAGTTCAGTAGTACCATATTCTTCTTCTTTCGAATAACTGAACCTTTTGAGTCTAAAAGTCTGCCACGCTTCAGGCGTGCAACAGATAAATCATTTACTATCTCATTATTTTGTCCAACAGGGACATCAATTCTTGTAGGCACATTTGCAATAAGTATATGTGATTTCATCACTTTCGTTGCATCATTCAATTATTTCAATTTCATTTTCTCATTGTTTGTTTCGTGAATCAAAATAAGACAAATTCTCTTCGTTCTTCTGGAACGGTCTTTTCTTATCATTCTTCTGGAATGATTTTTTCTCATCGTTCTTCTGGAACAATGTTATTTTCTCCCCCTAATGGCGGGAAAACTGTCTTATCAAAATCATAGTCCTCAAATCATGCGGTAAATATATTCCCAGTCAAGGGTTCCAAATATTGAATGATAGATAGTGTTCAACATCAAAGCCCAATCAGCGATGATGTCTCATTTCAGTACGTTGTGGCAGTGTAATCGGCACATAGATAACACAACCAAAAACTCGTAAATGTTAATGTTTGGCTGGTGCCAAAACACGAGTTGTACTGAGAAATATTGATGGTTGGCAACTGGTCTCAACCAAACTTAATAGTGAATTATGTAAAATGGCATGTCCACATGTAGAAAACTTGCAATTTCGTTTTCATGAGCAGAGCGCGGGTAATCAATTTCATCCGCTTAATAAATGCTTCTGCTAAAACATTTTGAGTATGGACATAAGGAACTTCTGGTCCTTATTAAATAAACTGTGGACTGAGACTCTTATAACCTTTATTACAATTAAGTTGAGGCACTGTGGCACTTCAAACTTAAGGTACTTATCAAGAAACTTCATGTCCGATCTTGAGGATCTAGGGACTTCATGCCTGATCTTTTTGCATGTTGGAACTTCGGGTCCAATCATTTTATGTGATGAGGATCAAGAAACTTCAGGTTCTGATCTGATCAAGGAACTTTGGGCCTTATATATACTTATCGTAACAAAAGGTAAGTACAATAAATAAATTAAAGCAATAGGCGGTAATTCCAGCCATAGTAAATAAATTGCATTTAAGTAAATAAAGCTTGTGACAATGACTTTAATTCAGCACCATTCATATAAATCAAAACTTAAAGCAGTAGGCGGTAAAACCGTCCATGATAAATAAATTGCTTTAAAGTAAATAGAACTTGTGACATGGGCTTTAAACCAACACCATGCACATAAATATCAAAGCTTTAAAGCAAAGGGTAATAATTCTACCCACTGTAAATAAATTGCTTTAAATAAATAGAGTTTGTGAAAGTGTTTTAAGCCAACACCATTCACATAAATAAATATATATTTTCTTCTTTCTTTTCAGATGGTATAACACCATCAAAAAACCTTTACCTTTTTTTTATTATTATTTTCTTATTCATTTTTTTCACATGGTGCCGTGCACCATTCAAAAACTTTGCTTTGCTTTGCTTTTTGTTTTCTTTCCTTTTCAAATGGTGTTGTGCATTATTGCCTTTTTCAGATGGTGCCATGCATATTCCATAAACTTCCCCCTTTTTCTTTCTTTATCTGTCTCTACCAGTCTTGAAACCCAGTACCAGCTGGGTTGTTGTGGGGGTTACACAGAACCAATTCAATCCAAAAAGGCTACCAGAGACTGGCGTTGTTCTTGCATGGTCCAAAGAACATGGCATCGCAAAACAAGAATCTATCCACAGAGACATAAATGACAGTGAGGTTGACGGAGGCACAAGAGAGGGAGGCCTGTGTGGGGTCAGTCGTGTCATCACCATCTCAGACAACTGAGTATTCATGGGAGTTCTCGAGATCCGTAAAAAAAATGACGCGATATGGGTTTCCAAGTCTGATGAGATTCTTCTGGACCTCTGGAAACCAATTGTCAAGTACGAGTTTTCTCATCTCGTGACGACTACAGGTCGTTGTAAATTTCAATTCTCACAGGAATTCAGTAGGGCGCTTCTGGCGCAGTGGGAGAGACGGAAAATGGACATACCTTTTATTCTGTGAAATTTTGGCTAGCAGAGGTGAGAGGTAGGTAATGCTTCACAGGATTTATAGCGCTGTGCTTTCCACTGACATGAGAGCTTCTCGTGCTGATAACGTGTTGTAAAATCGACGGCATGTGCAGTGGAATAAATGGAACAAGACACAAAATTTACGAGGTTCCTCTACAGTCAGTGTGACTGGAGTACGTCCTCGGGGCAGCAGTGGTGCTTTCATTATAATCTGAAATAATAAGAGTACAAAGATAACTCTCTCTATTATCTCCTCTCCTATTCCTCTATTTTCTCTCTTCCTCTTCCTTCCTCTCTCTTCTTTCTTTCTTTTCCTTCCTCTCTTTCCCGTGAACCTCACCTCACTTCATCTCCTCTTCTTCCTTTATATAAACAAAAGAAAGCACTATTCACTTTACAAATTTTCCACAAATGAATAGTGAAAATACTGTGCATAAATAGTAACAAACTATTCATGTGGACCATCCACATAATATTTACAACAAATAATTATTTATTTTGAATTTTGAATTTTCATGTGGACCTCTTAATGAAACGTGGCGCCCAGTTGTTGTCCACATGGGCGCCACATCATTAGTTAATGGAAGACTTAACAGTCAGACTAACGAATGTATGAGACTGTCCCAAAATTAACATTTTAGGTATGACTTTGGAACGAAAAAAGTACCAAATGTTAAAAACCACGAAATTTGAGCGTAGTAAACTGAGATTTACCCTTTATATTTTATAGAAAGAGTAAGAATCAAAATTCAAACTAATTGTTCGCGTTTTTTGTGGCACATTTGTGTATGCCACGTAATATGATAAATGATCCACCAACTATTGTGGCGTTTTTTTGCAGATTCTGTTTAGTGCTTTTTGTAAAATAAATTAGTACTTTTTTGCAAAATTATTTGGTATTTTGTAGAAATAGTTTAGTATTTTTTGCAAAATCAATTTATTATTTTTGCATAATCGGTTTAGTTTTTTTTTTGTAACTATTTAGAACTTTTGTCGAAATACTTTGGTACTTTTTCCAAACCCAGTTTAGTAGTTTTTGCCATACTATTTAGTACTTTTTGTGAAACTATTTAGTACTTTTTGTAGAACTAATTTAGTGTTTTTGCAGAATTAATTTGGTATTTTTTGTGAAACAATTTAGTATTTTTTGCTAAAATATTGCTCTTTTTTTTGTAGAAATAGTTTAGTACTTTTTGTAAAATCAGTTTGGTATTTTTTTCAAAACTACTTTGTACTTCTTGTAGAAATAGTTCAGTACTTCTTGTAAAATCAGTTTAATAGCAGAACCAATTTAGTACTTTTTGTAGATTTAGTTAGTATTTTTAACAGAACTAGTTTACTTTGCATAATCAGTTTAGTTTTTATTTTTATTTTTTTTGCGAGTTTAATGCTTTTTGCATAAATAATTAGTATATAGAAATAGTGAAGTACTTTTACGCAAAGAATCTGAGTTTTGTTTTTAAATTTATTTATTCAAAATTTTATTCAATTTTAATATGAATTTTTTTTTCTACTTATATAAGTCTCTATTTACATGTTTGTTCAAATGTCAATGCAAATTATTTATTTTATTCTTTTAAAACAATAATCAATAAAATAATGGAATTAGAACCAATATTTTCAAAAATCTTATGTTTTGCTTTGGTGGCTGAGGCTGAGAGTTTGTTGTTGTAGCTGTACAGCCCAAGTTCGATTCTTGGCGACGTATTGTGTCTTTTTAATTTTTGCGTCTTTTCATCCAGTTTTTTAATTGTATTTTAAGAGTTGTGGACTCTTTTATTAGGAAATCATAAGAATTGGTGGATGGTTATATTTTTAAAGGAGAGTTCTGATTTAGGCGCTTGGTTTTTTAATTTTTTAGATCAAACATCTGTAAAACTAATAGATTCTAAAAAAAATTAATAAAAATGGAGTTTTAATGAAAAGGGCTTGGGGCAACTTTTTCTTAACAAAAAACCATTAACAACTTTTATTTAATGAAAAGGGCTTGACATTTAATGAAAATGACACAAGTAACATACAACAGGCCAAAAAAAAAAAAAATTCCCACTGGTTGAAGCAAAGCCCAGCATGCAACATCAAATTTTTCTTCCAGCTTTGTCCCTGATAGATGTTAACCAAAATCTGTTAATATAACTTCATATTATTTACGAAATTACCATCGAGCCCAAAAGTCAAATAAAACAAAAACTAATTCATTTTCAACTTTTTTTCCCTGAAATCTGCAATTAACTTTTTTTATTTACAGGTCGTGTTTAACATTCTTTAGGAATAAAAATTGCCATGTTGTTTATTCCAAATATTTATTCACCTTTGACCCGAGCTTTAATGAAAAAGGTTTTTTCAAACTTTTTATTAACCAAAAATCATTTACTAACTTTATTTAATAAAAAGGACTTAAACTTTAATGAAAAATGACAAAAACTAGAAAGAACAACTAAAACAAGGAAGCCTCACGTGCAAAATAAGAAATTCATTTTGCATCCATGCCCCTGCCTTCTGTCAGCCCACTTTTGTTAGAATTAAACTTTCATTTATTTACAAATATTTCATTGCCTCATTTATTTACAAATATGCAATTTTCTAGAGGATTCGTCAAAAATAAAAAAAACTTTTGCCAGTCGATACCAATTAACCCCCAACATAATTAAGTATCTCCAATTCCTCGCCTCGCCTCTCATCAAATAAATTCAAAAAAATTTAAATTCCACAAATCACTACACAATAATGAACTTTAGATTGGAAAATGACATAATTTCACCGAGTGTATCACATTGCACATTCACTTGTATAATCCAAATTTCTACACAAATCACTACAAAATAATGAAGGTTAAGGGAAGATTTCTTGGATCAGTGAAACTTAAAGTGCGAGACTCACATCAACGTTTATGATTATGTTTTTTTTTTTTTTATTATGTTTGGTCTGAATTATGTTTGGAAACTAGTTTATGATTATGTTTGGTCTGAATTATGTTTGGAAGTCTCATGCAATTGCCTTGGATCTATCTCATTATAAAATTGAACTCATGTGTGTGTGTGTGTGTGTGTGTAGTGTTCCGTTTGAGAAATAATTAGTGTTTAGTTTTACGAAACAGTGATAGTACTAGTGTTCTGTTTAATAAATAGTCAGTGTTAGAGTGATAGTACTAGTGTTCCGTTTAATAAATAGTCAATGTTTAGTTTACGAAACAGTGATAGTACTAGTGTTTGATAAATAGTTAGTATTTAGTTTACAAAACAGTGATAGTACTAGTGTTCATTTTATAAATAATCAATGTTTTGTTTACGAAACAGTGATAGTACTAGTGTTCCGTTTAAGAAATAGTCAGTGTTTAGTTTACGAAACAGTGATAGTACTAGTGTTCGGTTTTAGAAATAGTCAGTGTTTAGTTTACTAGTGCTCGGTTTTAGAAATAGTCAGTGTTTAGTTTACGAAACAGTAATAGTACTATTGTTCATTTGATAAATAATCAGTGTTTAGTTTACGAAATAGTGATAGTACTATTGTTCCGTTTAAGAAATAGTCAGTTTTTAGTTTACGAAACAGTGATAATACTATTGTTCGTTTGATTAATAGTCAATGTTTAGTTTACGAAACAATGATAGTACTAGTGTTCCGTTTAAGAAATAGTCAGTGTTTAGTTTACGAAACAGTGATAGTACTAGTGTTCCGTTTGAGAAATAATCAGTGTTTTGTTTACGAAACAATGATAGTATTAGTGTTCCGTTTAATAAATAGTCAGTGTTTAATTTACGAAACAGTGATAGTACTAGTGTTCGTTTGATAAATAGTCAATGTTTAGTTTACAAAACAGTGATAGTACTAGTGTTCTGTTTAAGAATTAGTCAATGTTTAGTTTACGAAACAGTGATAGTACTATTGTTTGTTTGATAAATAGTCAGTGTTTAGTTTACGAAACAATGATAGTACTAGTGTTCCGTTTAAGAAATAATCAGTGTTAAGTGTTTAGTTTACGAAACAGTGATAGTACTAGTGTTCCGTTTAATAAATAGTCAGTGTTTAGTTTACGAAACAGTGATAGTACTAGTGAATCAAAGACTCTTAATATGGTGATTCGAAAAAATGGTGAATTCAAATGGAATTGAAAATGCAAACAGAGATTAGGAAGCAACGAACAATTCAACTTGTGATACGGAAGCACTCCATACTCAAGCTGTAAAGGGCTGCAAAGAAGAGACCACCGAAATAGTGGCAATATGAAAAGAAAATTTACAAAACGAAAACATAATACTAAGAATAATTGACAAGGAACAAAAACCAAAGTTGAGATGAATTGAGCTACAAGGAAAGCACTTCACCCTTGCAATTTTCCAAGATAGTTAAAAGATAAAATGTGCGCATGCATCATTGAGAGGGTTCTCGGATATACTATTCTTAAACTGAACATTATATTATTACTATTTCTTAAACTGAACCTAGAACTGAGCACGAGTACTATCACTATTTCTTAAACTGAACATGCATGAAACAAAAACACAATTACAGGGCACCTACAGATACAACAATAACACCACATAAATTTTCATGCACAAATCCATGATTTTCATTCACAAAAAGATGTCCAACCTTCCAAAAACACATGTGTGCTCAGATTATAGTCAGTGCAGTCAAATGTAATTTCGCAAACCAGACCAGACATTGAATCTACATCATAGATATAGTCGCCTAAAACCACTGCCCTACCGGAAATACCAAAAAACCTGTTGGGTTTAGATACACAATGCCACTTTTTCTCATGCACATGATAGGCAAATAATCTGTTGCTAATCGAAACCAAAATATGACCGCTGCAGACTGCATAACCAGTTACAGTGTCATGTAGATTATGACGAAGATCGGGGGGAATTCTTGGCAGATCTTTCCAAGTGTCAGAACCGAGATGATAACACTGAAAGGGGCTCGACAGCTCCCCATGGACCCTTGGCTGTGCAAGGTAATAACGGTTGTCATAGGCAGAAATGAGAGCTCCACATGGTTCCAGTGAATCGGGGGCCTTGAATTTACCTGTTAACTTGTGATGAGGGTCAAAAGTACGTCCCATAGATAACCACTTGGTGGAGGTGCCTGTTCCCAAATCGTTTTCCCATACAGGCAACAACATATATAACTTCCCCTTGAACCAATGACTTAACAAGACACGACCTGAGGGGAAAATCCAACTGTATCTACCCTTGTCTTGATCACCATGATTGCCACAATCACCACCGACGTTGGGTTGTGATACTTGATATAACTCCGCTTCCCCATTTTTATTCGTGAAACACTCCACTAATACAAAAACAGATTTAGTATCCATGAACACGAAGATGGAACAGGTTTTTACACGAAGATGGAACATATTTAGTATCCTAATTTAGTTGGATTACATAATATCAACTAAAATAGAAAATGTTTTTACAGAATAATTCTTGAAAAATCGAAAAAAAAAAAAAACAGAGAGGAAGAAGAATTACATAATATCAATCCTAATTTAGCAACGGTTTGAGAATTTTGAGTACCTTTTTGTTGATTGATGAGGCTTCGATCGGAATCGGACTTGGAATTGGGGATTTTAGAGAGGGAAGAAGGTGAGCGGAGAGAGAGGGAGAGAAGGGGTGGACGGGAAATTTGAAATGGAATTGGATCAATAGATAGCAATTGGATCAATTTGTACGGGAGTACTTGGAGAAATTTGAAATGGAGGATCAGATGTATATCTATTACATACTTCTTTTGAATGGGCATAGTATGGAAACGACCTCCATGGGCGCAGTCGCGCAGAGCTTAGCAACGACATTCGTCAAACCTAACGTTGGAGCAAGACTGATGTTAGGGGGTAAAACCGGTAGTTCGATAAATTATTTTGTTTGGGCCAATCTTAATGGGCTGGTTTGACATTAGGTTTTGTCCTAACCATTAAATAAAACTATTACCTGGTTTTTGGTTAAAATTCAAAATATTGAAGCCCTTTTCATTAGTTTTCCTTAATAAAAATGGCTTCAAATATTTGCATTTTAATAAAAAAAAAATCATCTACTAACTTTATGTATGATAAGGACAAAAGAAAAAAAAAACCACATACGCTGAGAGCGGGTACGCCCACCCCCCCTTCCACTCTTTATCCTCCCCACTGTCAGTTATCAATAAGAGAGTTTTTCTTTTTTATTTTATTTATTTATTTTGGCTTAGAATAAGAGAAAGACTTCAAATTGAATTACATTACCCAGATTTATTTTTGTGGTATTGTTTCCCAATAGTAGTCAAGATGACGAAAGATTTTTCAATATGTCTGGAACACGGGATGGTACACCATGTGTTTCTATACAAGTGGTGAGATTCTTGTGTTAAAAAATTAATAACATAAAAAATAAAATTTCCCACCACTTACATAATAACAGTGGTGTACCACTTGTATTACAGGCATAAGGAAAAATTTCTTCAAGATGACACCCAAGCTAAAAAAATTGGATGGAGAGCTGCATTTGATTATTGTATGCGTGTAAAAAATGTGAAGGAATTTTAATTTGGTAATTGAAAACAACTTTTTAAATATAATTACTGAGGACATAATCTTCTCAATGTTTTGATCTAAATAATCACTTCTGGGTTCATCGTTTTCCACGCAATTGGTGCTTTTACATGACCAAAAAGGGTCTAAGTTTCAAACCTTATGGAACTGAACCAAGAATTAGGCACTATTTATGAAACTGAACCAATAAGTAGACACTATTTATGAAACGAAACCAAGAATTAGACACTATTTCTAAAACTAAACCAATAGGTGGAAAATATTTATGAAACTGGACTATACACTATTTATGAAACTGGACCAAAAATTAGACACTATTTATGAAACGAAACCAAGAATTAGACACTATTTCTAAAGCTAAACTAATAGGTGGAAAATATTTATGAAACTGTACTATACACTATTTATGAAAGTGGACCAAGAACTAGACACTATTTATGAAGCATGATCAAGAACTGGACACTATTTATGAAAGTGGACAAATAACTAGACACTATTTATGAAACCATACCAAGAAAAAGACACTATATATGAAAGTGTACCAATTACTATTATGAAACGGAACTCAATAACTAGGCACTATTTATGAAACATGACCAAGAACTAGATACTATTTATGAAACTGGATAACTAAATAGTGTAGTACCGTTCAATTTCATAAATAGTGTTTAGTTTTATAAATAGTGTTTTAGTTTCATAAATATTGTTTAGTTTCATAAATAGTGTTCAGTTTCATAAACAGGGTTTGTGATGGATGCTCGGGTCCTGCGCGTTAGGTTTTTTTTCCTTTTAATTTTTTTTATATTAAAATTGTGTCATTTTCATTAAAATTTAAGTTCTTTTGTCTATTTTATTAAAATTTAAAAGTTTTTCATTAAATAAAGTTATAGCATGATTTTTGGTTAAAATAAACTTAACCAAAACCATTTTCATAAAATCTCCCTACATTCTATTCGAATGGTGGAGAGGGATCCAACGTGTGCATTTGAGCTCAAGTACATATGGGAATTCCACGCCAAACTCCTATATAAGCTACGCATTATTCTCAAGTGGAACTCAACTCATCAACCCCCACTTCAACTCTTCCAATTTCCAAATGGGTAGCCTCAATTCACAAGAAAACAATTCTTCCAACTTATCCACAAACCCTCTAGATCCTGAGGAGTTCAGGAGGCAAGGCCACTTGGTCATAGACTTCATTGCAGATTATTACAAATCCATAGAGAAATACCCAGTTCTAAGCCAAGTCCAACCAGGCTACCTCAAAAAACGCTTGCCGGATTCCGCCCCATACAACCCTGAACCCCTTGAAACCATCCTCCAAGATGTTCAGGACCATATTGTCCCTGGCATAACTCATTGGCAAAGCCCTAACTACTTTGCCTACTTCCCTTCCAGTGGTAGCATCGCGGGGTTCCTTGGAGAAATGCTTAGCTCCGGATTCAATATTGTGGGATTCAACTGGATGTCGTCGCCAGCTGCAACTGAGCTTGAAAGCATAGTCATGGATTGGTTTGGAAATATGCTCGAACTTCCCAAGTCTTTCTTTTTTTCCGGCAATGGTGGTGGTGTGATACAAGGGACTACTTGTGAGGCCCTTGTTTGTGCAATGGTAGCTGCCAGGGATCAAAAGCTACGCAAACTTGGTAGAGAAAATATTGGGAAGCTAGTTGTGTATGGATCCGATCAAACACATAGCGCACTTCAAAAAGCTTCCCAAATTGTTGGAATTCACCCTGAGAATTTTCGTACCATAGAGACAACGAGATCTACATCATTTGCGCTCTCACCCGAGTCTCTAAAAGTGACCATTCATTCAGACATAGAAGCTGGGCTAGTCCCATTGTTTCTATGTGCCACAATGGGAACAACCGCGATTGCTACTGTTGATCCATTGGGGCCACTCTGCAGCGTAGCAGGAGATTATGGCGTGTGGGTTCATGTGGACGCGGCATATGCCGGGAGTGCTTGCATTTGTCCTGAGTTTCGACATTTCCTTGATGGCGTCGAGGGTGCAGATTCATTTAGTCTGAACGCGCACAAATGGTTCTTCACCACTCTCGACTGCTGTTGCCTTTGGGTTAAGAATCCCAACGCGTTGGTAAGTTCACTCTCAACGTATCCTGAGTTTTTAAGGAACAAGGCCACGGAATCGAAGCAGGTGGTGGACTACAAAGACTGGCAACTAGCCTTGAGCCGAAGGTTTAGGTCCATGAAGCTATGGCTTGTGCTTAGAAGCTATGGGGTGGCTAACCTTAGAAACTTTCTTAGAAGTCACGTAAAAATGGCAAAGATTTTTGAAGGGCTTGTGGGGATGGATAAAAGGTTTGAGATTGTGGCTCCTAGGAATTTCTCCTTGGTCTGTTTTAGGGTTTCGCCGGCTGCGATTAACGACAAGGCTTCAAGTGATCAGAATGGTAAGAGAGATTATTGCTGTGATGCTAATGGTGATGAATATAGTGTAATTATCAACGAGGTGAATCGCAAGTTGCTGGAGTCCATCAATGGGTCAGGTCATGTGTACATGACTCATGGTGTGGTTGGAGGTTTGTACATGTTACGTTTTGCAGTTGGTGCAACTTTGACTGAGGAACACCACATTGCCTTGGCTTGGAAGGTGGTGCAAGAGCATGCAGATCAAATCCTTATCATGTATTGAGTCCATTGATGAAAACTAATAACGGAGACCACATTTTTACCAGATCATGTGACAATGGATGTATAAAATGTCATGTCGTCAATTAATGAATTTAGAAAACTAGATTTTAATCTCTAAATAAGATGAAGTTTAGAAAAATGTCTTATACAAGATTAAAAATTGATTTTAGTCCCTAGACTTTATTAAATGTCAACATATGTATTCAATGTCTCTCTTTTTTATTTATAATTTTATGGTGTTTATAAATTAAATTTTATGAAGATATTATAAATTTCAATTCTCATTATTGTGAGTATCTTATATAAGAAAATATTTTCGTAGAGATTTTTTGGTACACTTATGTTTTTGCATATTTTCTTATGTGCCACTAATTCATTACGATATATTTAGGTACGAACATTTCGGTACACTGGGTTAGTATAATATGTTTAGGTCCGAACATTTAGGTACAATAGTTTAGTATAATATATTTTGGTATCGACATTTTGGTACACTAGTTTAGTATCATATAATTAGGTACGGAATTTTCCGTACACTTATATTTTTGCATATTTTCTTACGTGCCACTAATTTACTACAATATATTTAGGTACGGACATTTCGGTACACTAAATTAGTAAAATATATTATGATATGGACGTTTATGTACACTAATTAGAGGAAGTTAAATAAAATTAATGAATTAAAATGTGTATAATAATAAATTTAAAATTTAATGTAATGACATTAAATAAGATATCTATTAAATATTAAACAAAAATATAATATAAATTTGAATTAAGTACACATTAAGGGACTAAAATCAATATCCAATCTCACACCAGATTTTTATTGAATTTTAATCTTTTTGAAGGATTAAAGTTCAAAAACCCCTTATGAATTTATTCAGTATATAATAGTTATGCATCATTTGTCACATAAAATGTTACAACAATTTGGTATAAATATTATATTCAATAATATATATATATTAATACATTTGGCTTGGAAGGTGTAATATGCGAGAATTGTGATCAGTTGAATGGGTTGGAACTTGTCTATATTTCATTCTCCAATATATATATGAGACTTGTAAGTACAAAGAATATGTCTTTCCGTGCAGAAACATTATGTGCAAGGCCAGCTGCTGTCACTACTCGTTAATCGGGGCGACCATTTCAACCATTGCTCCTCTACTTGTTAATTAGGAAATCAAAGCTTTTGGAGGAAGAAATCTTTGCCACATTTGGCTATTGCCCGATTCAACTCAACATTCCAACAAATTATGCATGACACATGACACAACAGTAGGTATATATATGTAGTCTATTTCAAACTCAAAACCAGCTCCAAAAGTTACACGAATCAAAACTCTGATATCATGCCCCTCTCTCTCTGTGGTGACCATTTTAAGAGTAGACAAACCGAAAGTGAGTCATGGGTTAATTACATAAACATCCCTTGAGGTTTTTTTTGTGTTTTTACGAAAATTCCTCAGATTTAAAACATTATACTAACGTCTCTTGAGGTTTTAATTCAGTTTCACATAATACTTCAAGGACAAGTTTACCCTTGTAGGTAATTATTTAAAAATAAAAAAATAACTTTTATAAATAAACAGAAAAAAATCAAATTAGTATTTTAATTCAAACAAAAAAAAGGAGGCTATAATTCTTCTATGCAAGCCCTGATGATCCAAATTATTTTAGTTTCATTGTTTTCAGTTATTTTTATGCATTTGGCTCAACAGCAGATGGTACATGAGCAATGGTCGAAACCAAAAAAGAACTTGAGAGAGATATGGTTGTTGGAAAACAAATATAGGAGGGGAAGAAGAAGATGCATGACTAGGGTTTATTTGTTTCTTTAAATGTTTAATGTAATATTAAAAAATTTCTATTATAAAAGATTTTTTTAGATAATTAATTAAAAGGGTTAATTTGTTCTTGAAGGGATATGTGGAAGTGAATTAAAACTCTAGGGAGTGTTAGTGTAAATACGGGTTGGTTCTGAAATTTTGGTGACCCTATGCAAAAGTTAAACGTAAGCCCCAAAACTGTAAATGCATTGTAAAAAGCGTGGAAGCCATCAAACTGCAAAGGGCATATAATGAATTGTATATAACAAATATTTATGTATTATTTTTACGAGCAGGAAGAAAAACAAAACCGGGAGTTGTTCGATCGGGTGTCATCACTAGGGATGGGCAAATACCCATTGGTTATGGGTAACCGTGGTTACCCACCCATTTAAATTAAATGGTTACGATTATAGGTAACCGTTTAGATAAATAAACGGTTATGGGTATAACCGTTTATCCGCGAAATTTAAATGGGCGGTTATGAGTATTAACAGCGGTTATAAACGGGTAACCGTTTACCCATTTATTATATATATATAAAACTAACACAAACCACGTTCTTGATCCAATAATATTTAGCACCCAATAAATTAGCAAGGAATTCATCGGTCATTCTCTCAATAACATTGCTACAGGAATGATGATTCTCATCATCAAGGAATTCGCCAAATTAATTTAAATTCCTTGCGGGTAACCGTGAAATTGACAGAAATGTCTTCTAAACAATTTTTGTAACCCAATAATACTTAGCAAATATTATATTTACCTTCATTGGTAACAGTTAAAAATATCGTCCGTAAACTATTATTTCAATTATTGGAATGGTATAAGGACTTAAAAAATTAAAATACGGAAATGTATGATGAATGTACCTATAATGGTGTTTAATTGTCAAAAAAGAAAAGAAAATTATGACAATTTTTTTTTAATTTTCAAGTTGTTAAAAAACATGTAGACGGGTGAAAAAGGGGTAATGGTAAAAAAAAAGAAGATAAACGGGTTAAAAAGGGTAAATGGGTAAACGGGTATTAAACGGTTACGGTTAAATGAGTATGCGGTTATGAGTATGGTTAACCGTTTATAAACGGTTATGGGTATGAGTATAACCGTTTAGGCAATTACCCAACGGGTAAATGATTATGCGGGTATGAGCATAAACGGTTATGGGTAAATAACCACGGTTACCCGCCTGCCATAACCGTTGCTCATCCCTAGTCACCACTTTCACTCTTCCAAGGCCCACTCTGAGTGTAATGTTTTAAATCTAAGAAGTTTTTGTAAAAACACAAAAAATCTTAAAAAGCATTTGTGTTATTAACCGGTCATTAAATTAAGTAAATAACTACCAAGAAATAAGTACAATAATGCAACTCCAAACTACATGAAAGCAATACAGCTACATTCATCAATTGCGGGAGAGATTCTTCTGTAGTTCTGCTCGAACCCATAATAGGAGGAAAGTGAGGGAGTGTGGGACCAAAGGCTAGAGAAAATTTTCATTGTGACCATAACATGGATGGTACACCACGTATTATAATTGGTGGCAAATTTTATTTTTTAAGTTATTAACTTTTTAACATACATATCTCATCATTTGTATAGTAACAAGTAGTGTATCACCCTATATTCCGGTCATATTGAAAAATTTCTCCAAAGGCTGGGTCGTAGTCGGCCTGATAAGCAGGGGGTTTTTTGTGTGTGCCGTAGGATTTAGGTAGTCTGGAGGACGCACGGTAGAATTTGTCCAATTACTGGGAAAGCATTATAAGCTTTTTATGGAACAAAAATCTTGTTGGAAAATATTAGTATTTTGGTTTATTTGAATGTTTGGATTTCTGGGCTTAGCCCGTTAGAATTATGTTTTGTTAGAGATTAGGGTTAGTTTATTATAAATAGGGTGCTTTGTTATTCATTAGAGAACAAGTTAGCCACAATGTAGTTTCTTAGGGTTTTGTAGCCATTTCGGCATTCTCAGTTTGTTTAATAATATTCTTATTATTTGTTAGTCTTGTTCGTTGCGCACTCTGATATTCAACTTAGTATCAGAGCAGGTTTGATCCTTTGGGATTTAATTTCCTTCGGGTTGGTATCTGTTTGCTTGTTTCCGTTGTCGTTCGTGTTCAGATTATTAGTTGGTATTGATTGTTTGCAAGAAGAAAAAAAGTGTTCGTTCGTTTTTTGTCCCGTGACTCTGCTTCTGCACCTTTGAACGCCGCAGCTTGCAGGAGTATCCGCAAGTCTGTATTGTTGCAAAGGAAAAAAAAGGAAAAAGTAGAATGGAATGAAAAAAGAAGGAAAAAAAGGGGAGTAAAAAAAAAAAAAAAAGGAAGAAACAAGAAAAAATTGGTTGCTTGTTTGAGGCCCATGCGGGCAAAGGGAAAAAAAAAAAATTTGGTTGGATTTTTTGTTTGTTTGTTCAGAAGTTGGCATCGGCATTGGTATTGGCATCGGCATCGGCATCGACATCGACATCGACATTGGTATTGGCTTCGGCATCGGCTTCGGCATTAGCATTGGAATTTGGAGGCTTGCATCCACATCTGCTTGTTGGCAAACTAATGTTGTGTACCGCCATGAGTTTGACGGGGGGTGTTAGAAAATATTAGTATTTTTGTTTATTTGAATGTTTGGTTTTCTGGGCCTAGCCTGTTAGAATTAGGTTTTGTTAGAGATTATGGTTAGTTTATTATAAATAGGGTGTTTTGTTATTCATTAGAGAACAAGTTAGCCACAATGTAGTCTCTTAGGGTTTTGTAGCCGTTTCGGCATTCTCAGTTTGTTTAATAATATTCTTATTATTTGTTAGTCTTATTCGTTGCGCACTCTGATATTCAACTAATCTTACCTCTCATAACACAAGAAACTAAAAGAAAAAAAAAACTTAGATCTCTCTAAAACAAAATTTAAAAAGGGTTTTTATATTAACACCCTACAAAATGTTGAATGCACCCCACATTAAAATTTAATATTAAATGACTTATTTACTCCACTATGCAATGACAATTTTGACCTTATTAGGTTTAAAAAAAATAAAGATTTATAAATACACCCCAAATCACTTTTAGCGTATTATTTATCTTCTCAACTATCAAACATGTTGATTAAGAAAAATTGTTTTTGACGAATGGAACACGAAATCGATGTTTCAGGAGCTTCACATGAGGTAAGACTTCATAGTTTTCATTGTTTTAGTGATTTCGATGACATCGATAATTATTTAATCTTGCGTTTGCTGCATTATTTAAACTTCTATATTCATATTCATCTTTTAGTGTTCATATGGTTAGATTCAATCCCTGAAAATTAAAAATGAGTGTTATAAGATTTGAGAAATGTGGGGTGTATGTACAAAATATAAGATGTATATTGAGAATGTGGGGTGTGGGGGTATTATGGGAAAGGAAGGGGGTGTATTAAGATAATTTTTAAGTGAAAAAGCAAATGTGGGGTGTATTAAGTTTGTGGGGTTTATTCAACAATTTGTGAGGTGTTAATATAATTAGCCATTTAAAAAGCACTGGAACCAAGCGACAATCTACAAACTATATTAAAAAAAATTACCTCGAACGAAAAAAAGAAGTCCAATGCAGTTTTTATTATACGATGCCTTGCTAAATCAGGTATCAAATCCCACCACGTAAAACAACTGAAACTCTAAAATGGAACCCCACTTTTCCTGTGTTTTACAGGTGTGTCATCATTTGAGCCACGAAGAATAGCGCTGCAAGCAAATCGCATGAATTATTGAAAGAGCCTACTTAAATGGAACCTCACTTTCCTGTGTGTTTACATCTAGTTTTCATGTAGTTTGGAGTTGAATCATAACATACAATAAATCAGCTATCATTATCAAGTACAGTAACTCACATTAAACGCTAATGTACGTATTAAAAAGTTTGATAAATCCAACCGTAGCAATAATGAAGAATCGCCGTCGGTTGCTACGGTTGGATATTGGTGCTTATAATATTACTGTTTTTAACAAAGCTAGGAAGAAGAATATCTTGATTGAAATTCGTCCATAGCTTCTTTGGTGTCCATAAGATTAAAACTGGCCACATCGATCCGTGGGTGGAACTCCTCCAGTTCAGTCCTCCTCACGCAACAGCCCTCCAAACCTCCAGCCTGTTCCCACGTGTAACGGCCCCACCAGTCTCTGTACACCGCGTTGCATCCAATCACAACTCTAAGCCCTTCAAAATCAGAGAAAAACAGCAATATATCAAATTGAGAAATAGTAATTAGACTCTCTTCAAATGAAACTCTCTATGAACACACCTTACAGTTCAATGTAAATTTCTATGTTAATATTATAAAATATTGTGCAATACAAATGCTCAACGGTTAGAAATCACACACATTGTCTATCGGCACAACAATCGTTTAACACGTATTCGTTGGCAATCGTGTTTCCATTCAATTTTAAAGGTAGTATTGTGCATAACTTCAAATTAGTGAAGTGAGAACCAACAAGAACAATAAATTCGTTTCATGAAAGTATTTTCTTTTCTTGATCAGACATCGTTGAATGAGTATATAGAGGCAACATGTCGTTGTTAGGTCGATTTATAATAAATTGACGTTTTAATTTGATAACAGTGACTTGCATGTGAGAAGGTTCCAACTACCTAATAAAAGCCGCAATTTTCGTAAAATGGCAACTTCAACCTTTCGGGGACCCAATTTTGAATCGCAGCAGCTTCCGATATTTGCAAATCCTGGACAATTTGACAAAATATTCTAGGAAAAGAAGATCTTGGAAATCATATATCTATCCATTCCATTAAGGAGTAGGATTTTCTTCCTTTTCAGTCTCTCTCTCCTCTCTCTTCATATTTGAACGGTGGTTAAGAAAAACCAAAAAAGAAGGAACCCATCTGCATCATATTGAACTCGACTTCAAACAAACCAAACCAATAATACCAAATCATTCAGTAAACCAAGAATACCAAATCATTCAATAACCGAACTGAAACATTCCTAAAACCTTGGTACAGAAATTGGAATTATTGAGCTACAAGTACAATAATATTGAACCAAACTGAATTATATAATGAAAAAAAATTAGGTTTTCATTCCTATTTTTCCTATTACATTGATTAAAACCTTACTCATTTTTAATTTTTTTATCAAGGTCCTTGGATTTTAATAAACGTCATTAATTATTTCAATAATATACTTTTTTATTTCTAAATATATTCATTTAGTGTTAGAAACGTTACATTTGGTATATTTATGTTTATGGCTAAATTTTTTATCATACATTTTTATTTTTAGTTTGTACCCATTTTTCTTTTGCAACTCTTTTTTTTTTTAATCTGTACCAATTTTCTTTTCAATTTTAATTTGTACCCATATTTTAATTCCTTTTGTGCGCATATTTTTTAAACTTTAATTTGTATTTGTACCCATATTTTTTAAATTTATTTGTACCCTTTTTTTTTGTTTTGTTAAATATAACCATGCTAATTATATGTATTTATTTTATATTTTAAAATATATCAACAATTATTTTTTAAAATATGTTAATAATTATGTGGGTGTTTTTTTTTTTTGCTATAATTTTTGACACACCTTGACCGAGATCGAGGCATGCTGGCCGTCACGACACGCCCAATGTCGTGGGCCAATGCACTATGTTGCTCCGCCGTTGGTGCTGCCCGATGTCGCTCATCGTATCCGATTGGGATACGACCGTTGGTCACCCGGGTGACCTTCCCCGTCTTCAATTACTGACAAGGTCCCCGGGTGTTTTTCTTCGCCGCAAAGAGATGAAAAAAAAAATCATTAACCCATAACTAATAACAAATCCTACTAAAATTTCGGCATAACCTCCCCTATAATTAAAACATTTCCCAAAACCCTGAAAATAACATAAACAATATACATATCCAACACAATGATCACAACAGTATAATAAAAGGTTTGGAACGATGAAAACTTTTTAATCCTTACATGACATAACAAATTGAACCTAAAATAAAAAAACTTAGTAAACAAGGGAATGAGGGAGTGAATTAGGATTGTATACATGGCCGTGTATCGGAGGCATCGGTTGTGGATCCCGATGGCGATATCTAGTCCACAGTGCGGGGGCGTCGGTGAGTTCGTCTGGCGCTAATAGGTAACGCCACCGAAGAAGTCGACGATGTCTACGCCTGTGGGACTGGAGGACCATCTGAGTGAACCGGATTGACCGGCCTATGGTCCATCTCTGCCGGAGCAGTGGCGGCAGTAGTAGGTATAGTTGTCGGACTAGGTGTAGAAGTCATCGGCCTCCGGGTTCTAATGAGGTGAGACATCTACAAAATTGGCAATCAATTTGTTTAGTACACAAAGATTTTGATTTTGTTTTCACATGCTTACAACTTCAATGGCTACAAAAGGATTGCTAATTGTTGATTTGATTTCAAATTAACTTGTTAACTGAAATAAACATATGGGAATTCTAGTCCATTGGTTGGTCAAAAGCATTTTCTGAATGCATATGGGCAGATTCAATGATTTTGGAGATGTAGAAATATGAAAATAATTGAAACATTCCCATCATAACAAAGTTCATGTGCTCTGCGATTTGTAGCAAAAAAAGTTTGCTAATACCTCTCATGAAAATCTAATATATATATATATAATCTAAACTATAATGGAGGAATTCAAATTACTGTGCAAAAATGAAAGATTAATATCAAAACGTAAATGTAACTTCAAAATTGGGAGGCCGAATTCAACAAGCAACACAATCGAGTCTATCATATTAATAAGGCAACAACAAAGGGTAATACCCCATTATATATCAACAAATCGTGACAGTCAACAATGCAAATCCTTAATTTAAGAACCCTGTACTTAAATTAGAAAACCCCTAATTCGAACCCTGTACTTGAAATTAAAAAACCCATAATTAAAGAACCCTAATCTAAGCCCCAGTGAAGCACCCTAAATCTAACCCCCAATTTAAGAAAACCTAATCTAACCTCACTGCCCAAAATCGTTCCCCTAAGTTAAGACCTAAATCTAACCCCAATTAAGAACCCTAAAAACTCTAATTTAAGAACCTAAATGTAACCTCCAATTTACGAACCCTAAATCTAACCCCACCGCCCAATTTGAAAAAAATAAAAACCCTAATTCTAACCCCCAGTCAATAGACAAAATTGAAACTAAAAACTGAAAAGGAAATTACCTGTTGGAGAAAAAGAGGCGATGGACTGAGAGAGGGATGGAGAGACGAGGTGAGTGAAGGAGAGACAGACGAAGATAGAGAGAAAGGAAAGAGAGGGTATCGCACGGGGAAAAAAAGGAAGAATAGGGAAGTAAGGGAGGAACGAGACACACGGGGGTTAATAATATAGAATATTACACGACGGAGTGTTCGTCTCGCAAGGCTAAACAATCGTCGCTCAAGTTTTTTAAAATTTCCACGAAAAAAACGCTTTATTTGAATTTTCAGACAGTTGCGCAACGAATCAATATATTTCGTCACGCAAATATACTGTGGTGTTGGTTTAAAACCCCAAACGGATTAAATCCGTCAGTGGCAAGTCCCAATCTAACGTTACGAGAATCAGCAGCAAACTCGGGGAACGTTCGATCGAACTCTTTTCATGCCTCCCCATCTGCAGCATGTCGCATCACATCGTCGTTTACCCGTTTTTCCTTATGCCATCTCATGTCTGTTGCAGTATGCGACGACATATACAATCGCTGCAACCTAGGTTTTAGGGGCCGATAACGCATAACTTTTTGTGGGATCTTAGTGGTTCTATTATGAGATGTCATTTTGAACCTCGACTCATTGCATACAGGGCATTTATCCAATGTTTTATACTTTTCGTAGAATAAAATACAATTGTTTTTGCAAGCATGAATTTTTTCATAACCCAATCCAAGACCTTTCAACACCTTTTGTGCGTCTCTATGGTCTTTCGGCAAACAATTGTCCTTCAGAAGCATTCTCTTGAAAACCCCCAAAAAGTAATCGAAACACTGGTTCGACATACGATGCTTTATTTTTCCATGCATTAGTTCCACAATGGCCGTGAGAACGGAAAAGCTTTCGCACCCCGAGTATAACTCTTGGTTGGCATTTTTTAATAGTTTTTCATATTGTTCGAACTCTGCACTGTCCATTGGTGTAGGCGTGTCATTTTCCCCTTCGTGATTGGTGTTTGTCGATGCAAATGGAAAATCATCATTTATAATATCCATGACTTGTTCATTAGGATCGACAATAGGTTCAACTTTATCCACTATTGTGGCATTTGAAGACGAAGCATTATCTAATTGTTCCCCATGATGGTTCCAAGTATTATATGTCTCAATCATTCCATTCCTTACTAAATGAAATCGAACATTTTCTATTGTTTCCCTTAACGTGTTGTTACACCTCCTACAAGAACACCGGATTCTAGTTGCACCCGGGTTGTGTTTACTTGCAAAGTCAATAAAATCCTCGATTCCATCCAAGTATTCGTCCGCGCATCTATTCGGGTTCTGTATCCACGTCGTGTCCATAATTCCTGGAACCACAATAACAATACAACAATCACAACAACTTCATACAAACTGATAATGTCACCTTATGCCTCCGGTAGGGATCCTATCCCATTCGGGAATGCATAGTTATGTCACGTAATTTACGGCTACATCAGATTAGATTTCGACGTGGATGAATTTCGGCACCATCTCTATACAGTTCTTTAGGTGTACGACCAGAAGAACGTACAGAGATGATACCGAAATCTCCACAGAAGAACGTACAGAGACACTAGGATACTTTCGAGGCGGTCCGACGAGCTGGCTGTTCAGGACTCTCTAGCCTACAGCGTCCGATGTGCAGGCTCAGTTTCAAACATGGGCCAACGCCTTCTTGCTCGATCTCGTCAGGTTGAGTCGTTGATGGCTGAGGTGGCCAGTCTTCGGCAAGAGGTCAGAGTGCTTAGGCACGAGAATAAAGAGTTGCATATGCTCGCAACTAATTACTCAACAAGCATGAAGAGGAAGCTTGACCAGCTGCAGGAGTCCGAAGTTCGGATTCAGAGTGATCATCAGAGGTTTGTGGCGTTACTCCAGCGGCAACTTCTGCCTTTGTCCTCTGGCGCTTCACCAAGTGTTGAAGCTCCGGATAATCAATCTCTGGTGCTTCGTCTTTCTGGAGCTCCGCCGAGCGATGAGGCGCCACCTGATCATCCTTGAAGATCCCTTCCTGTAAATTTGATTTGATTTTTTATTTTTTATTTTTTATTTTTTATTATTATTTTTTTATTTGATGTGACTGAACTTGAAATTGAATATTCAAGCTGCCTACGTACCCTTCCAAAGAGATCAAGTCAAAACGTAGTTCAAATACATTTTTTTGTGCCATACGCAATTTCAACTCGTGCATGCAAGGAGCTTTTGGTGCCGTTTGCAGTTTCAACTCGTGCAGGCAAGAGCGTTTGTTGTCGCCTTTTATGCTCGTGCGGACCAGGAGCTTTGGTGTTGCCTTTTATACTCGTGCAGACCATGAGCGTTGTGCCATGCAGTTTAGGCTCATGCTGGAGATGAGCTTTGTGTCATGCAGTTTAGGCTCGTGCAGACAATGAGCATTGGTGTCGCCTTTTATGCTCGTACGGACCAGGAACGTTGTGCCACGCAGTTTAGGCTCGTGCAGGCGAGGAGCCTGGGTTGTTCGTCAAGCGATCCGGGAGAGTCGTTCCTTGCAATCTTCATAGCAAGGAGCCTTGACTGAGTGATTGAAGAAGTCTTCAGGAAAGAAGTCGCGCATCGTGATGGGGATGGACGATCTATGTGTCGAAATTTCATCATCTTCAACACGTTCACGTTGCTTTGAAGGTTGACAAGAGCTGCTTTGCCCCCTTTCCGATTGGCGGACTTGTGGAGGAGACGTATGATTCTTGTGCAATTTCTTAGGAGTGACTTGAGTCCATCCTTCAACTTTGCTTGTCTTGGAAGATGCCCCCGGCGGTTGAGGTAAAAACTTTGAGTCGGAAGAGCCAGAAGTGACGGTGGTATAGTTTGACTTCACCACATCGTCAAGATCTAGCTCGATGATTCCTTTCTGAGCCAGCTTCATGATGAGATCTTTCAGCACGAAGCATTTTTCTGTTGGATGACTGATGAAGCGGTGAAATTTACAGTACCTTGGACTGTCAGTGCGATTCATCTCTTCTGGCCGTTTGCACTCAGGCAAACTAATCACCTTCTTTTCCAGCAAGTCTTCTAACATGGCAACCACATCAGAGTCGGGGAATGGATAAGTTCTTTCCTCAAGCTCCTTCAAAGTGCGTCTACGTATCTCTTGATCACGAAAAGCTTCGTTTTGAATCGCCTTGCCTCGTGTGGAGATTTTGACGGGAGATGTGTTGACCGTCATCGCTTCCTTAGTGGGTTTCCATGCAGCCTTTTCCACCTTTGTCCCAAGAACTTTGTCGTTCTTGTAGTCGGCGATCGATTCTTTCTTCCCATGATGGGCGATGCTTAACTCCATGTCATGGGCGCGAGTGGCCAATTCCTCGAAGGTCCGTGGTTTAATGCCTTGAAGGATGTATTGCAAACCCCATTGCATGTCTTGGATGCACATCTCGATTGAAGAGGTTTCCGAGAGCCTGTCTTTACAGTCGAGGCTTAGAGTGCGCCATCTGTTGATGTAGTCAATGACTGGCTCGTCCTTCCACTGCTTTGTGCTCGTTAGCTCTAGCATAGTCACAGTGCGGCGGGTGCTATAGAAGCGGTTGAGGAATTCCCGCTCTAATTGTTCCCAGCTGTTGATGGACTCAGGCTCTAGGTCCGTGTACCACTCAAAGGCGTTTCCTTTCAGCGAGCGCACAAACTGCTTGGCAAGGTAGTCCCCTTCGGTCCCTGCGTTGTTGCAAGTTTCAACAAAGTGGGCAACGTGCTGTTTCGGGTTTCCTTTTCCATCAAACTGCATGAACTTTGGTGGTTGATAACCCCTTGGCATCTTCAAGGCATCAATCTTCTTGGAGTAGGGCTTCGAGTAGAACAAGGAGGTATGTGAGCTCCCTTCGTACTGTGCCTTGATGGTGTTGGTGATCATCTCCTGCAGCTGCTGGATAGAAAGAGATCCCATGAGTGCCGCTGTTTGGTCTAGCTCCGGCTTCACATCGTTTTTCTCCACCTGAGGCTCTTCATCCTCGTCGTTTTCTTTCTTCAGTGGATTAACCTCTGGGTCGGGTTTCTCACCGTCATGTGACTCCAGTCGGCTGACGAGTGTAGCGATTTACAAGTCTTTTTCTTCCACAGTCCGTGTTAGCCTTGCAATCGCTTCATTCATTTGAGCCAGTTGTTCTTCGATAGAGGTAACGCCGATGGTCATGACTTGTGCAACCAATGGACGCAGCTTTTCTTCAAACGTCCAGGGTTCTGACGAAGAACGTCGTTGGCTGCTTTGGGATGTCATCTTGTGTGCCTCAGCATCATGCTTCGGTGCCCCCAGCGAGGTCAGGTTGATGACGGACTCGCACCTTTGATGCTCCCCTTGCTCCTTTAGCGGCACCAACTTTGAAGTGGCATGTTGAGGAGCGGTTGTGGCGCCAATGGATGCTCTGTTCATGGCGGAAGTGCTCAGGCTTCTTCCCTTTGTGGGAACAGCTTGTCCTTTGCTTGATGCCATTGATTTTGGAAATGTGCTTGAATTTCTTGAACGGAGAAAGAGATGAAAGGTAGAGATTGTCCCACTGGGCGTGCTAATTTGTGAACACGGAAAATTCCTGAAACGAAAGAGACAAGAACAACGTGCACAAATAAATATTTGTATTTGATGATTTTGGGTTACAATCTCTCTCAAATTTGATCCTCTGATTCGATCTCCGTAAGGTGTGTATTTGTAGATGTGCGATTGATCCAAAGGGCCGTTGGGCTTGAGCTAAGGATGAACGTTCTTCAAGGGTCGTGGGCTTGATCTTGAAGGTGGATTTGAGCGGATCTTCAAGGAGCCGTTGGGGCTTGATCTTGAGGATGAGCGTTTGTTCAAGAGCTGTTGAGGCTTGATCTTGAATAACGGTGATGAACGGATCTTCAAGGGCTTTTGGGCTTGATCTTGAAGAAGAGTGATGAACGGATCTTCAAGGACTTTTAGGCTTGATCTTGAAGATGGATGATTGTTGATCTAAGGGCCGTCGGGGCTTGATCTTGGGATGAACAGTTGATGAACGATGAATACTTTCTTCAAGGGCCGTCGGGGCTTGATCTTGAATTGGTGGAAGTTCTTCAAGGGCCTTTGGGGCTTGATCTTGAAGGTTGACGGATGAATAGATCTTCAAGGGCTTTTGGGCTTGATCTTGAAGAATGATTGTGCGGATTTGTTGATGTTGTTGATCCAAAGGGCCATTAGGGTTTGATCTTAGGATGAACGATGAACACTTTCTTCAAGGGCCGTCGAGGCTTGATCTTGAATTGGTGGAAGTTCTTCAAGGGCAGTTGGGGCTCGATCTTGAAGGAGGATTTGACGAAGAACGAATAGGGCTTTCTTGATCCTTCGGGATTTGCTTGAGAGCTTTAGAGTTTCAAAGCTTCAAGGATTTTGGATGTGTGGGGAGTATTCTCTTCCATTTTGGGAGTAGAGAAATGTATTTGTGAATTGGTTTATGATACCTTGATGTAGAAGCCTATTTATAGGCTTTGAGAATGAATCACCACCACAAAATATTTTTTTCTTTTCCAAGCACCATTGCCTAATTTCCCACTTAATACAATTTTAAACTTGAAGTGGTAATTTTATGGCCTAATTTTCCACTTAATATCATTTTAAACTTGATATGTGCATGCTTTGTCATTGCCCAAAATGAGAAGAAAATACTTGTGTAATCCTCCAAGGGTATTTCTTCTTATTTTGTCGAGTCACACACCATGTGTACAATTTGTATGACACGTGGCATATGCCATGTATGCCCTAACACGTCAAAATTTTAATGTATTGGTGAACATTTATTTCACCGCAATTTCGATATCTACAGTTAGATCTTCATTTTTATGGTTTGATTAAAGATCTAACTGTTAAACAGTTCAGAGTATCCGATACTCCAGAACACTATAGACAATCCAATATATGAATCCTTAGAGATATGCAATATAAGAAAAACTTCTAGATTCTGAGTTAAGAAACGTGAGAAACCGATCGATTAGTTTTGGATGTGAGAAACCGATGGATTAGTTTTCTCACATCCCACGAACGGAATCTAATGAATGTAAACCTTGGTAATTCTGGTAAATGAGTAACTTATAAGGTTCAAGCAAACATACCCCAATACAATGGACAGTAGTTCAACTGATTTATAATTATATATCACTAGGAAATGCACATCAAAATCAAAACCTTATACTTGTAAGAAGCTTAAACACCAAAACAATTGGCTTACAATCCCTAATTATGATCTAAAGCTTGTAATGCGATCCAAACTTCCAAACCATATTTACCAAGTCAATTACATGATTCAACAACCGCACCAACCAGAGGTTCACTCACAGTTTCAACTGGGCATTCACCAAATCACCACTTAATGACTATCGTGTTTTCAAATCACTACTTAACGGAGAGAAACTTATATGAAATTGTGAGACCAACACGCTAATAAGATGGTATTTCAAGTTTATCGTGAATATTTCTAGACCTTTAATTTTCTCACGTCATTTTGTCAATAGGTTAAACTACTACTACATTAACCCATTGGTTGCATGTAAGTTTTCTACACCGAGACCCTTACAAAGCAATTATGTTTAGATGAAGATATTTTTCAATTAGCCCAAAACACAAGTCGGTACGCCATATAACTGAATCATCAAGCCTAAGGACCCCAATAAACCCAAATTTTTGACCGAATCATCACACTCCCCTCCAACGGCTGACCTTACTCCATACTATTTTTGTCCCACCAAAAAACAATCCAACATAAAACACACACATTACAAAAACAACAAAAGTGAACAGGGATCAAGTGACGAAGTGGAAGTTTGCGTTTTGCTCACCTGCTCCACGAGCTTGTCAACCTCCATGGACACATCCAGTATGGCGCGATGTGCGGTCTGGATCTTGGCATTCCTACGCATCTCAACGGCCCTCCTCTCGATGCTCGCTGGGTCCTCCATCAGTACGACTTTTGAACGGTCTTTGACTCCGCACATGTCCAAGTACTCGCCGTTTTCTCGCTCTTTTCCTCTGAATAGCAGCCTCTGCTCGCCAGGCTGTAGCCCTGTCTTCGCCGTAAGAGCCTTATTCAACTCCCCTGTAGAGTTTGGTTTCAGTCAACTCCCTCGTCAATTTACCATTATACCCTCACGGTTCGCCACCACCCTCCGCCACCAACATTGCAAGTAGAGTATTCTAATCAGAATAACGTGTGAAGCGGGATGCTATTGTGGCAGTATTCTAAAGTCAATTATCGATTGTTATGCTAGTTCAAAGCATGACAATTAGCTCAAAGTACCATCACAGCAATGCTTCACCACCCACATTGCATCAAATCAACTTTCCCTCCATATTATGCGTAATGTGGCGTCATGGTGTCGTTATTACATGTCAATCACTCACAACTTTGTTGACAAATTCAAAGCATAACACTGAGTGATTGACTTGGAATTCGACAATAACGTTATGTAATGTGTTTTGTTGCGAGAGAATGCGACAATAATTCATAATTTTCCTCCATTTTCTTGGGAGCCAAACAGAAAGCAAAAAACAAAACACAGAATACGAAACGTTAGATCAAGGTCATTTTTACCGAATGTGGACTGAGCGCTGGCCGACATCTCGTAACGGAGAGCGCCGAATGAAATCCGGAGACACAAATTCGGAGCCGGAGCGTCGGATTTCTCTCCTCTTTTCTGGACCAGCATTCCTCCGGGCCTCATTTCCCACGCAACTTCCTCGTCCCTCGACGTTGAGGACTGCGCCATATTATCACTGCTATCCCCCGCTCTGCCTTTCGCATTGGACCTCCGCTTCATCATTTTTCCGTTTGGGAAATTCTGCTGAAAATTTCCGGGAAAATGTCTCAGCCGGCGCGGGATTTTCTCTGGAAAATATCTTTCGACGGCATGAATTAATGCGCTGTTTTCTGCCGACACTTAGAGGGTGTCGTGTGAGGGGTTTATATTAGTGTGGTTTTTGGTTCGAACCCATGAGGGGAAAATACATGGGAAATTTTTTACGAATGGGAACGTGACACGTGTCTTGATTATCGCTGAGCAGAGAGAGAACTTGCCGACAGTCGAAGGAAGAGAAGTGAAAACAAGGTCCACTTTTCTCGTTTACCGTTACACGTGGGCAATGGTAATTGGTTTTCTTAATATGCGGGGCCTACGGTTTCGTTTTTCATTGGAGGGAAAGGTTTGCACGTGAAGTTAAGTGGGACCAACAAATTGATGCCTCTGATTTTAGGTATCATTTGGTATGCAGACGGGACGGGACGAAACGGAATGTGACGAGATGGGACGGGACGGGACAGGATGGGACGAAACGAAGAGGGAGCAAAGATGTCATCGGATGGAAACAAGGAGGAAGAAGAAGGAGATGGAGATGTTATAATTTTGTGTTCCACGGATGTGGAACGAGTCATTCCAGGGGGTGAGGCGGAACGAAAATTCACCCAAAATTCATTCCATGGAACAACGCGTTCCACCCGTTTTAGGGGCACAAAACATGGGATGGAACGACTCATCCCACTCCGTTTCGTCCCGTCCCATGTACCAAACGGTACCTTAGGGTGCGTTTGGTACGTGGGACGGGACGGGACGGAACGGGACGAGGCGTTCCGTCCCGCGTTTGGTGCGCCAAAAATGGGTGGAACGAGCTGTTCCACGGGACAGATTTTGGGTGTTTTTGCGTCCCACCTCCCCCCCTGGAACGGGTTTGTTCCACGTCTGTGGAACACAATGTTTTACCATTTTAAGACAATATACCCCATGTCTTTTTCAAAAATTACACCTTCGTTCTGTCCCGTCCCGTCCCGTTCCGTCCCGTCCCGTCCCGTTCCGTCCCGTCCCGTCCCGTCTCGTTCCGTCCCGTCTGCGTACCAAACGCACCCTTAAGGATGGAGAAGAAAATAGTAGGATTCTCTCCCCTCCTATTCTCATCTATTTCCCTCCTCTCATCTCACATTATTTTTTATCTTATTGTCTTTATAAAAAAAAAATCAATATAAGATGTTGACATGGTTAAACCGTAACTGTTCAAATAGGAGGGAAGGGAAGGGGAGAGAGATTAGAAGGGGAGAGAATCCTCATCCGAGAAGAAATTGTGTAAGAGAGTTGCCACTTAGTACTATGGTTTAGTAGTATTTATTTTGGGAAGTGTTGTTGGCACTCCAAAAATCTTATTCTACACTCCTCACAAGTGTATTTTTATTTCCAAATATAGAAAGTTTGGAGTGTAGAATGAGATTTTTGGAGTGCCAATAACAATTCCCTTTATTTTTGTTTATAAGTGAGATGTTTTAAATTTGATTTTCGTTAAAGAACCACATTATTGCTAGTTCATTGTGATGTTCAGCTAGTTCCACCTCTCTTTAGCGTAGATAATATTGTTTGTTAAAAAAAAAACTTGTGTACGAGGGAAGATAGAGCTGTAGGATGGAGTTTAAGTCGTTTGATCAAAGAGTAGCGAATGAGTGTTTAGTTTCAAATATGCCACAGATTGTTGCTTAGAGATTTGTATTATGAAGGGATAATTAAGCGTTAGCAACATATTAGTGGCTATTCAGTAATACGGTCTAGTGGTATTCCTCTTCGTTTAGAAGTGAGAGGTCTTAGGTTTGAATCTCGTGGATGGTGAATTCGATACTGAATTAGGCTGCTCATTGTGTAGTTTAGCCGAACTTCCCATTTCCCCTAACGTAAAAATATCGATATACTAAAAAAAAAAACATAATAGTGAGATAAAAGCAAAAATGAGTAGGCCTTTGACCAACCCTCATCTTTCTTCGTGACTCTTGGGAGGGTGGTCTGTCGATCGTGTAGCTAAAAACCATTAAATTAAGGGAATTTTAACGAAAAGCTCCCGGTACTGTTCACTTTAACGAAAAATCATATTTTTACACTAAAAAGTCAATCCTGCTACTATTCACTTTACCCTTTATTTTGGAGTGCCAATAACAAATCCCTTCTCGTTTATACAGATATCACTGGTAAATAGCTGGCATTAGAATCTCTCTTTCTTACCATTATGAATGATTTTTGGGTACTTTGTAAAGAAGAGCAAATGCTTCATCCGCAATTAGTTTCTTCATCTGTGTTTTGACATGTAGTAGTTTAAACTCTGTGCAGTTCTAGAGTTTGATCGGTGTGCTTGTTGGCAACTTTTAAATCTAGCAACCTTTGGGTTTTAGTGTTTTCTTGTTCTGCAAATGATATGCTTTCTCTGAATGATATGGTTTTTAGTGTGTTCTTGTTCTCTGAATTATATGATTTCGATTTGCATAGTAAATTATCATAGCAATCTAGGTGCTTTCTTAAATGTTAAATGATTATCAGGGCCTCGGGAACTTGGCGGTGCTGCTGATCTCATAAATCAGTATAAGCTTTGTCGTCATCATGAATTCTTTTGCAAGAGATCACTGCCCTTGTCAATATCAGAGACTCATTATCTACATAATGTGGTGGGAGACACATCAATCAGGAAGGGGGAAGGGATGGAATTAGATCAGCTCGTTAAGAACCACCTTTGTACGAGAGAAAAAAGTGGACATATACATCCCTTTGATTTGGGTATACTTCATGAAGCTTTTCCATTAAGGGAAACAACTCGTGTTAAATTGCCTTCTGTAAGTCATTTCCTACATACGTGTTTGCTTAGTTTGGTCGGTCATTTTCCTTTTCAAGGTGGGTAGAGGGTTTGTTTGGTCGTGTAAATTCTGATATATAAAGCCATTTTTGTATGGTTTTAACAGGCAGAGAAGGGGATCCGTACCTCGGGGAAGTCAAAAAGTGAGGTTGATAAAAAGGAGAGGAAGCATAAAAAGCACAGAGACAAGGATACAGATCACAAGAAACACAGAAACCGTCACAAGGACAACAATGGCGATGCTGGTATGAACAAGAATACCGCTCATGGCTTGAAAACCGAGCAGTTGAAGGAACAAAAAGATAGGGTAAGAACTTGACAGCCGGATTCCATGATCCTATTTTTTACCCTTCGCTAATATGACAGCACCGGAGATAGTTGGTCATCTAACCTTGTACGAGCTGTGTTAATTTGGCATTTCGAATTTGATGGATATACCCGATTCATTTTTTAACATGAAAAGTAAAGAAAAGGAAGTCTATTGAATTCCACATCTCCTTTGGATCTACATTTCTGATCCCTTTTCTTTTTATCTCTGGACAGTCCATCCAGAAGAGGAGGCTTGCTGGTTTTGAAGATCCTCCCGTCTCCGGACATAAAAAAGCCAGGTAACAGTTGCTTCTGTACCCTTCCTTTCGCGAGTCGTGTTTTCGGCATACCTTTTTTTTACCTTTCCATTTACTTAATTCTGACTGGCTTCTCTGTCAACTTTGTCATCCTCAGAATCAAACGCTGAAACACGTTGCGGATTTTAAACTAGCAAAAATATTCTGGACCGTGTTTATCATGAATCGCATGTCAGACTCACATTGTCAATGACAAAATGACAGAAAATGCAACACCCAAAACATTATTGTTTAATTTATTTTTTCCTATCTTGCTTTGTTTAATAGGAGTTTTAACGAAAAGCCCACGGTACTGTTTACTTTAACGAAAAATCACATTTTTACACTAAAAAGTCAAATCTGGTACTATTCACTTTACCCTTTATTTTGCCCTTATCATTAAAACTCAAAGTTTTCAAGCATTTTTCATTAGTTTTCCTTTGTTTTTTAATTTCATGTTTGTAATTTTTCTTGTGGTAGCAATCTTGTTAGTCCTCGTTCGGTATAGAAGATTGGATTGGAATGAATAGCGCCCTAAATTCAAAGCATATCGAAGGTCAAGGAGAATAGTTTTTTTGTTAGGAAAACTAATTAAAAAGGCCTCAAACGTTAAATTTGAACCAAAAGTCTCTAATAACGTGAGCGTGTCACTAAGTACCACTGTCTAGTGATATTCTTCTTTACTAGTAAATGAGAGGTCTAAAGTTCATTCTTATCAAAGATGAATTTGAATTAAATTATTGCTAGTGATACTAAGTCTACAATTTCCTGCTTAGTTTAGATAATATCATGGGAGTTTTAACGAAAAGCCCACGGTACTGTTCACTTTAACGAAAAATCATATTTTTACACTAAAAAATCAAACCTAGTACTATTCACTTTACCTTTTATTTTGTGCTTAATCAGTAATAAAAACCAAAACATGAGGGCTCGAGGCATAGTCTCGATTTGGAGACCATACCTAGTGGATGAATTTCGTTTATCAAGTTCTGCAGAAAGTTTTCAAAAATTGAAGGCCAAAGTCTTCAATTCAATCAACACAAATGTTTTCTCGCTTGTTGAGTTCCAAACCTCGCACGTATAATTTATCACTTTTAGTTTTGCAGAAGATAAAAAATACAAAGGGAAAAGAAAAATATTAACAAAAAAACATTCCAAAACAGAAGATTTCAGACAGTGTGATGCCTAGTGGTGATGAAGACGAACTGGAAGCCCTTTCTTCGGTGTTGGCATCAAAGCATTCACAAGTGAAACATGCAAAGCCATAAAACTGAAAGTAATTGTTGGATTTGAAATCCTAGGGGGTAAGGTGCGATTTTTTTTTTCTTGGTTATATATACTTGTTGCTCTCGAATTCATTAAAATCCTAGCAAATCTTTAGAATTTTCATTACACTTAGACTTGTGTGAACTTTTTTAAAATCATAATCGACTACCTCTTGATTTGAATGTATTCTTTAAAATTTTTTAAAATCCTAATTTGACTACACTATGATTTCAAAATCTTTATTTAAAATCCTAATTGACTACAACCGAATTTTAAAGTATATTAAAATCCTATCAATTCCTAGTTTGACTAAACCCCCACTGTTTTTAAAACTCAAAAATAAAAGTTTTTCTTCATTTTTTTATTGTAATATTATTACTTAGCTTGTCCTAAATGATGCAAGGTTGTATTATAACTCAGATGACAGACATAAACACAAAATTTTTTGCCCCAACTAAAGTGTTGTTTCCAAATTAAAGTGAGCTCCGTTTATAAAATTACTGTTTTCAAATTAAGGTTTGTTCTAAATGATGAATAATTGTATTATTTAATTATTATTTTTTAAATGTCTGTTGATAACAACTTTGTTATTTTTTAGTATGTGATTAATAAATCATGTTATTATGTCGTGGAAAAAATGTGATAACACACCAAATTAAATACTACGTAGAATAAAAAACTAATAATAAAAAGGTCAGTGGAAATGGTAAGGTTTTTTTTTTTTTTTTTTTAATACATTGATATTTTTACATTAAGAAGAGGGGAAATTCGGCTAAGTTATACAATGAACAACCTAATTTGGTATCGAATTCTTCATATACGAGATTCGAACCTAACACCTCTCATTTCCAAATGAAATTGAATACCACCAGATCGTAGTATTGAATAACGAAAATGGTAAGGATTAGTTTTTGCTTTTTTCTTATTTAATTATACTATGGCCCTATGAGAATTTGTGCCTGGGAACAAAATTACTTGTCAAGTGAAAATGACGGTGTGGACAGGCGAGAGTGAGGAGAGGAAAGGACAAGGATCTTCCAGATATTTTTGTGGGGATCTGATGATTTATCAACGTGTCCGTTTATTGTACATCGTGCAGTCAATTTTTGTTACGTATTATTTATATTCAATTTTAAATTTTAAATTTAAAATAATTTTTAACTGCACGATATAAGATAAACGGACACAATTGATTAATCTTCCGGATCCTCACAAAAATGATCCGGAGAGGATCCTATTCCAAGAGGAAAGATACAAAAAAAAAAAAAAAAAAAAAAAATAGGGAAATAAACAGGAAAGAGAGAAGAGGAAATGATGCGTGTGAATTATTGTCCTGTGGGTTGTAAGGCCATCTCCAACCGAGGGCTGGCCAGAGGGCTCGTTTGAGCCCTCTCGCCCTCCAAGATTCCCCAAGATATTAATATTTTAATGAACAGTACAGGGCCATATTTGCCTCCGTCTCCAACCGAGGGCCAGAGGGCCAAAGGGCTCGTTTTAGCCCTGTCACAAAAAACCGTCTCCAACCGAGGGCCAAAGGGCCATAGGACCAAACATAATTTATTATTTAAATTTAAAAACTACAACAACTTAAATTTAAAAACAACAACTTATATTTAAACACTACAAATTAAATTTAAAAACAACATTAACTTAAATTTAAAAATTACAACAACTTAAATTTAATATCCATAATCAATATCATCTTCATCATCCGCCATTGTAGGAGTATAGTCAGAGGTAAACAATTGCCGCCGAGCCATAATTTCTTTTTTTTTCCTATCAAAATAGGCCTTACTCATTGGAGTGTAATCCGAAGTGTTCCTTTCCATATTCTTATCATCCATCTCTTCTTGTATTTGTTTGGCTCGCTCTTCATGTCTACACTTCCTTTCTTCCGCCTCACGGGCATTTTGCTCCGCCAGTAATCGAAATGAGGCCGCCACTTCATGTTGAGCGGCGTAATCAGCATTTGCCTTGCCCTTTTCCCTCAACCTTCGGGCCTTGTTTCGTCCCATAGCCCTAGGTAAAGAAATTTCGGACGGAGTCGGATTTTCTACCCTTGTTTGTTGAATGGTAGGAGATCCATCTTCATTCATATCTACAGATGGGGATGCAGCTTCCAAAGGATCCACTCTATGTTGAGGTAAAGAAATATTGAAGGAAATATTGAGAAATATATTGAAGGAAATATTGAAAAATATTGAAGAAGGAAATATTGCAAATGAAGTGAAGAATTGAAAGAACTTCACTATATTTATAGAAGAAAAAAATGTTTAAAATAAATTAAAAAAAAAAAAAAAAAAAAAAAAAACAACCAACGGCTAGCTGACTCAGCTAGCCGTTATATTAAAAAACATTTCAAACTATTAGTGTCGGTTATAACCGACACTAATAGCAGAACTATTAAAAAAAAAAAGGTCTTTAATGCTGTCGGTTTTAACCGACAGCAATAGGAAATCATTAAAAAAAAATAGCCAGCCTGGGGCTGGCTGGCTGGTCGAAAGCAGCCAGCCCTCCAGCCCTCTCCGATCCCGTGGGGCCCTCCCAGATTCCAGAGCCCTCTGGCCTAGCCCTCGGTTGGAGACGGTTTTAGGGCTATTTTCGGCCCTCTGGACCCTTCGGTTGGAGATGGCCTAAGACCTTAGCTTTATTTGTGTATATTTGTAATTTTATTTAAAATTTCAGTTTTTTTTTTCCATTAAAATTCAAGTTTTTTTATTAAATAAAGTTATTAGTTTGTTTTTAGTTAAGAAAAAATTTGGCCTCCATTTTTATTTGAAGAGGATTAGTAGGGGTTAGACATAAAAAGCCCAATGAAACTACAATGACTCGTACGTTACAAGGACTATTTGTGTTATTTGGCCTAAATTTTATAAACAAACAAGTAATCAAATAATATTTATTGTTCAAATTTGATGTCTGTAGCGTTACTAAATAAGTGAATCAATTGTAAATCAACATATTGAGCTCTAACCTTGCAAGAGGTGATATGTCATTACTTGGATTCTATTCGAATAGTGGAGAGAGATCCAAACGTGTGCATTTGAGCGCAAGCACGTATGGGAATTCCACACCAAACTCCTATATAAGCTTCCCTTACGCACTCTTCTCAAGTGCAACTCAACTCATCAACATCCACTCCAACTCTTCCAATTTCCAAATGGGTAGCCTCAATTCACAAGAAAACAATTCTCCCAACGTACCCACAAACCCTCTAGATCCTGAGGAGTTCAGGAGGCAAGGCCACTTGGTCATAGACTTCATTGCAGATTATTACAAATCCATAGAGAAATACCCAGTTCTAAGCCAAGTCCAACCAGGCTACCTCAAAAAACGCATGCCGGATTCCGCCCCATACAACCCTGAACCCCTTGAAACCATCCTTCAAGATGTTCATGACCATATTGTCCCTGGCATAACACATTGGCAAAGCCCTAACTACTTTGCCTACTTCCCTTCCAGTGGTAGCATCGCGGGGTTCCTTGGAGAAATGCTTAGCTCCGGATTCAATATTGTGGGATTCAACTGGATGTCGTCGCCAGCTGCAACTGAGCTTGAAAGCATAGTCATGGATTGGTTTGGAAATATGCTCGAACTTCCCAAGTCTTTCCTTTTTTCCGGCAATGGTGGTGGTGTGATACAAGGGACTACTTGTGAGGCCCTTGTTTGTGCAATGGTAGCTGCCAGGGATCAAAAGCTACGCAAACTTGGTAGAGAAAACATTGGGAAGCTAGTTGTGTATGGATCCGATCAAACACATAGCGCACTTCAAAAAGCTTCCCAAATTGTTGGAATTCACCCTGAGAATTTTCGTACCATAGAGACAACGAGATCTACATCATTTGCGCTCTCACCCGAGTCTCTAAAAGTGACCATTCATTCAGACATAGAAGCTGGGCTTGTCCCATTGTTTCTATGTGCCACAATGGGAACAACCGCGACTGCTACTGTTGATCCATTGGGGCCACTCTGCAGCGTAGCAGGAGATTATGGCATGTGGGTTCATGTGGACGCGGCATATGCCGGGAGTGCTTGCATTTGTCCTGAGTTTCGACATTTCCTTGATGGCGTCGAGGGTGCAGATTCATTTAGTCTGAACGCCCACAAATGGTTCTTCACCACTCTCGACTGTTGCTGCCTTTGGGTTAAGAATCCCAACGCGTTGGTAAGTTCACTCTCAACGTATCCTGAGTTTTTAAGGAACAAGGCCACGGAATCGAAGCAGGTGGTGGACTACAAAGACTGGCAACTAGCCTTGAGCCGAAGGTTTCGGTCCATGAAGCTGTGGCTTGTGCTTAGAAGCTATGGGGTGGCTAACCTTAGAAACTTTCTTAGAAGTCACGTAGAAATGGCCAAGATTTTTGAAGGGCTTGTGGGGATGGATAAAAGGTTTGAGATTGTGGCTCCTAGGAATTTCTCCTTGGTCTGTTTTAGGGTTTCGCCGGTTGCGATTAACGACAAGGCTTCAAGTGATCAGAATGATAAGAGAGATTATTGCTGTGATGCTAATGGTGATGAATATAGTGTAATTATCAACGAGGTGAATCACAAGTTGCTGGAGTCCATCAATGGGTCAGGTCATGTGTACATGACTCATGGTGTGGTTGGAGGTTTGTACATGTTACGTTTTGCAGTTGGTGCAACTTTGACTGAGGAACACCACATTGCCTTGGCTTGGAAGGTGGTGCAAGAGCATGCAGATCAAATCCTTATCATGTATTGAGTCCATTGATGAAAACTAATAAGGGAGACCACATTTTTACCATATCATGTGACAAGGGATGTATAAAATATCATGTCGTCAATTAATGAATTTAGAAAACTAGATTTTAGTCCCTAGACTCTATTAAATGTCAACATATGTATTCAATATTAATGTTTCTCTTTTTATTTATAATTTTATGGTGTTTATAAATTAAATTTTATGAAGATATTATAAATTTCAATTCCCATTATTGTGAGTATCTTATATAAGAAAATATTTTCGTAGAGATTTTTTGGTACACTTATGTTTTTACATATTTTCTTATGTGTCACTAATTCATTACAATATATTTAGGTACGAACATTTCGGTACACTGGGTTAGTATAATATGTTTAGGTACAAACATTTAGGTACAACAATTTAGTATAATATATTTTGGTATCGACATTTTAGTACACTAGTTTAGTATCATATAATTAGGTACGGAATTTTCGGTACACTTATATTTTTGTATATTTTCTTATGTGCCACTAATTTACTACAATATATTTAGGTACGGACATTTTGGTACATTAAATTAGTAAAATATATTATGATACGGACGTTTATGTATACTAATTAGAGGAAGTTAAATAAAATTAATGAATTAAAATGTGTATAATAATAAATTTAAAATTTAATGTAATGACATTAAATAGGATATCTTTTAAATATTAAAACAAAAATATAATATAAATTTGAATTAAGTACACATTAAGGGACTGAAATCAATATCCAATCTCACACCAGATTTTTATTAAATTTTAATCTTTTTGAAGGATTAAAGTTCAAAAACCTCTTATGAATTTATTCAGTATATAATAGTTGTATTCATCATTTGTCACATAAAATGTTACAACAATTTGGTATAAATATTATATTCAATAATATATATATATATATATATATATTAATACATTTGGCTTGGAAGGTGTAATATGCGAGAATTGTGATCAGTTGAATGGGTTGGAACTTGTCTATATTTCATTCTCCAATATATGAGACTTGTAACTACAAAGAATATGTCTTTCCCTGCAGAAACATTATGTGCAAGGCCAGCTGCTGTCACTACTCGTTAATTGGGGCGACCATTTCAACCATTGCTCCTCTACTTGTTAATTAGGAAATCAAAGCTTTTGGAGGAAGAAATCTTTGCTACATTTGGCTATTGGCCGATTCAACTCAACATTCCAACAAATTATGCATGACATGACACAACAGTAGGTATATATATGTATAGTCTATTTCAAACTCAAAACCAGCTCCAAAAGTTACACGAATCAAAACTCTGATATCATGCCCCTCTCTCTCTGTGGTGACCATTTTAAGAGTAGACAAACCGAAAGTGAGTCATGGGTTAATTACATAAACATCCTTTGAGGTTTTTTTTGTGTTTTTACGAAAATTCCTCAGATTTAAAACATTATACTAACGTCTCCTGAGGTTTTAATTCAGTTTCACACAATACTTCAAGGACAAGTTTACCCTTGTAGGTAATTATTTAAAAATAAAAAAAAATAACTTTTATAAATAAACAGAAAAAAATCAAATTAGTATTTTAATTCAAACAAAAAAAAGGAGGCTACAATTCTTCTATGCAAGCCCTGATGATCCAAATTATTTTAGTTTCATTGTTCTCAGTTATTTTTATGCATTTGGCTCAACAGTAGATGGTACATGAGCAATGGTCGAAACCAAAAAAGAACTTGAGAGAGATATGGTTGTTGGAAAACAAATATAGGAGGGGAAGAAGAAGATGCATGACTAGGGTTTATCTGTTTCTTTAAATGTTTAATGTAATATTAAAAAAATTCTATTATAAAAGATTTTTTTTAGATAATTAATTAAAAGGGTTAATTTGTTCTTGAAGGGATATGTGGAAGTGAATTAAAACTCTAGGGAGTGTTAGTGTAAATACGGGTTGGTTCTGAAATTTTGCAGGCCTATGCAAAAGTTAAACGTAAGCCTCAAAACTGTAAATGCATTGTAAAAAGCGTGGAAGCCATCAAACTGCAAAGGGAATATAATGAATTGTATATAACAAATATTTATGTATTATTTTTACGAGCAGGAAGAAAAACAGAACCGGGAGTTGTTCGATCGGGTGTCACCACTTTCACTCTTCCAAGGCCAACTCTGAGTGTAATGTTTTAAATCTGAGAAGTTTTTGTAAAAACACAAAAAATCTTAAAAAGCATTTGTGTTATTAACCGGTCATTAAATTAAGTAAATAACTACCAAGAAATAGGTACAATAATGCAACTCCAAACTACATGGAAGCAATACAGCTACATTCCTCAATTGCGGGAGAGATTCTTCTGTGGTTCTGTTCGAACCCATAATAGGAGGAAAGTGAGGGAGTGTGGGACCAAAGGCTAGAGAAAATTTTCATTGTGACCATATACACCACGTATTATAATTGATGGCAAATTTTATTTTTTAAGTTATTAACTTTTTAACATACATGTCTCATCATTTGTATAGTAACACGTAGTGTATCACCCTATATTCCGGTCATATTGAAAAATTTCTCCAAAGGTTGGGTCGTAGTCGGCCTGATAAGCAGGGGGTTTTTTGTGTGTGCCGTAGGATTTAGGTAGTCCGGAGGACGCACGGTAGAATTTGTCCAATTACTGGGAAAGCATTATAAGCTTTTTATGGAACAAAAATCTTACCTCTCATAACACAAGAAACTAAAAGAAAACAAAAACTTAGATCTCTCTAAAACAAAATTTAAAAAGCTCTGGAACCAAGAGACAATCTACAAACTATATTAAAAAAAATTACCTCGAACGAAAAAAAGAAGTCCAACGCAGTTTTTATTATACGATGCCTTTGCTAAATCAGGTATCAAATCCCACCACGTAAAACAACTGAAACTCTAAAATGGAACCCCACTTTTCCCGTGTTTTACAGGTGTGTCCTCATTTGAGCCACGAAGAATAGCGCTGCAAGCAAATCGCATGAATTATTGAAAGAGCCTACTAAAATGGAACCTCACTTTCCTGTGTGTTTACAGCTAGTTTTCATGTAGTTTGGAGTTAAATCATAACATACAATAAATCAGCTAACATTATTAAGTACAGTAACTCACATTAAACGCTAATGTACGTATTAAAAAGTTTGATAAATCCAACCGTAGCAATAATGAAGAATCGCCGTCGGCCACTCACATAATTAACTTTTTGTAAACATAGAGTGACAAGCGACTTTTTTCTGTTGCTACGGTTGGATATTGGTGCTTATAATTTACTGTTTTTAACAAAGCTAGGAAGAAGAATATCTTGATTGAATTTCGTCCACAGCTTCTTTGGTGTCCATAAGATTAAAACTGGCCACATCGATCCGTGGGTGGAACTCCTCCAGTCCAGTCCTCCTCACGCAACAGCCCTCCAAACCTCCAGCCTGTTCCCACGTGTAACGGCCCCACCAGTCTCTGTACACCGCGTTGCATCCAATCACAACTCTAAGCCCTTCAAAATCGGAGAAGAACATCAATAAATCAAATTGAGAAATAGTAATTAGACTCTCTTAAAATGAAGCTCTCTATGAACACACCTTACAGTTCAATGTAAATTTCTATGTTAATATTATAAAATATTATGCAATACAAATGCTCAACGGTTAGAAATCACACACATTGTCTATCGGCACAACAATCGTTTAACACGTATTCGTTGGCAATCGTGTTTCCATTCAATTTTAAAGATAGTATTGTGCATAACTTCAAATTAGTGAAGTGAGAACCAACAAGAACAATAAATTCGTTTCATGAAAGTATTTTCTTTTCTTGATCAGACATCGTTGAATAAGTATATAGAGGCAACATGTCGTTGTTAGGACGATTTATAATAAATTGACGTTTTAATTTGATAACAGTGACTTGCATGTGAGAAGGTTCCAACTACCTAATAAAAGCCGCAGTTTTCGTAAAATGGCAACTTCAACCTTTCGGGGACCCAATTTTGAATCGCAGCAGCTTCCGATATTTGCAAATCCTGGAGAAATTGACAAAATATTCATTCCATTAAGGAGTAGGATTTTCTTCCTTTTCAGTCTCTCTCTCCTCTCTCTTCATATTTGAACGGTGGTTAAGAAAAACCAAAAAAGAAGGAACCCATCTGCATCATATTGAACTCGACTTCAAAAAAAACCAAACCAATAATACCAAATCATTCAGTAAACCAATAATACCAAATCATTTAATAACCGAAACTGAAACATTCCTAAAACCTTGGTACATAAATTGGAATTATTGAGCTACAAGTACAATAATATTGAACCAAACTGAATTATATAATGAAAAAAATTAGGTTTTCATTCCTATTTTTCCTATTACATTGATTAAAACCTTACTCATTTTTAATTTTTTTATCCAGGTCCTTAGATTTTAATAAACGTCATTAATTATTTCAATAATATATATTTTTTATTTCTAAATATATTCATTTAGTGTTAGAAACGTTACATTTGGTATATTTATGTTTATGGCTAAATTTTTTATCATACATTTTTATTTTTAGTTTGTACCCATTTTTCTTTTGCAACTCTTTTTTTTTTTAATCTGTACCAATTTTCTTGTCAATTTTAATTTGTACCCATATTTTAATTCCTTTTGTGCGCATATTTTTTAAACTTTAATTTGTATTTGTACCCATATTTTTTAAATTTATTTGTACCTTTTTTTTTTTTGTTAAATGTAACCATGCTAATTATATGTATTTATTTTATATTTTAAAATATATCAACAATTATTTTTTAAAATATGTTAATAATTATGTGGGTGTTTTTTTTTTTTTTTTGCTATAATTTTTGACACACCTTGACCGAGATCGAGGCATGTTGGCCGTCACGTGGGGGTGACTTAGTCATGTGCACAGTGCGATAAATCGCTAGTCACCTATGAGTCGGAACCACCTATGAGTCGGAACCACCTATGATGGTCAATGCTATGCATTCATGATAGCTATGCGATAAATCGCTAGTCACCTATGAGTCGGAACCACCTATGATGGTCTGTACGACAAGACTGTGAACCTAAATTGGATCCAATATGAGCATATGGTGCGGGAGGTGACATTAATAACATGCATGTACTCTATCTCTAGCTAAATCAAAATCACCCTAGGTGCAGGTTTATGAGCTCAATGTTTCTCAATTAATCACAACCGTTATTCACATTCACAATTCATAAACTCACCTGGGCTTACCTGAGCATCCACAACACCACAATTATATATTATGCATTATGTATCAACTCATATACAGAATATAAATTTATATGCAAGACATTTCAAGGCATACTTTCATTTATACGCATTCTCTGGGAAAATATCAAGTATGTAAGTATATACTGAAAACCAAAAGCCCACTCACTGGTATGTCGAAGGGTCGTAGCCCCTGAGTCGCCCTTGACTGCGCTCGTCATCGGGATAAGCCTCCCCTATATGTGAAATAACTATAAAAACGTTAATTTAAAACACATAACCAATACTAGCTAAAAACTTCTCATACATTGCTCAAATGGGATGTTTGAATATACCAACGTGATCTACACAACCTCACGAACATCCCTATATTTTTAGAAAAATTTTCCGACCACCCACGCCCCGCCACGCTTCGGCCAAGGCACGGCCAGACGCGCCGCCCACGCGCGGGCACGTGTCAGGCACACTGACGGTAACCCTAACGGCGTTAGGGAATATTCCATCAAAAAACAAGCATATTCCGTTAATTATTAAAGGCGTCATCTAACGCCGTTAGCATATTTCGTCAAAACTGATGGAATATACCCTCATAGTCGCCGACGAGTTGCCGAACGTCGGTGACTTCCAAATTGGTGCAGGTCACTCTTCCACTGCTTGTAGTGTTCGGAGAAGAGCCGATTGACATACGCGAACTTGTCTTCATCCATGTGCTCCAAATTGTAGTTTGTCTGCAATATAACAAATATTTTGAAAGCATTAGTAATAAAAGACAGTAATACATATAAATATATAAATTTTACATGAAAAACATTAAAAAGGCGATGCTACTTAAGGACAATTGATTGCGCACCGTAATCTTCGTCTCATCCGGCATCGCCTTCCAAGACTTCCACATCATAGGGCAAAAGGTCCGCACGACATGCCCAATGTCGTGGGCCAATGCACTATGTTGCTCCGCTGTTGGTGCTGCCCGATGTCGCTCATCGTATTCGATTGGGATACGACCGTTGGTCACCCGGGTGACCTTCTCCGTCTTCAATTGCCGACAAGGTCCCCGAGTGTTTTTCTTCGCCGCAAAGAGATGAAAAAAAAATCATTAACCCATAACTAATAACAAATCCTACTAAAATTTCGGCATAACCTCCCCTATAATTAAAACATTTCCCAAAACCCTGAAAATAACATAAACAATATACATATCCAACACAATGATCACAACAGTATAATAAAACGTTTGGAACGATGAAAACTTTTTAATCCTTACATGACATAACAAATTGAACCTAAAATAAAAAAACTTAGTAAACAAGGGAATGAGGGAGTGAATTAGGATTGTATACCTGGCCGTGTACCGGAGGCATCGGTTGTGGATCCCGATGGCGACATCTAGTCCACAGTGCGGAGGCGTCGGTGAGTTCGTCTGGCGCTAATAGGTAACGCCACCGAAGAAGTCAACGATGTCTGCGCCTGTGGGACTGGAGGACCATCTGAGTGAACCGGATTGACCGGCCTATGGTCCATCTCTGCCGGACCAGTGGCGGTAGTAGTAGGTATAGTCGTCGGACTAGGTGTAGAAGTCATCGGCCTCCGGGTTCTAATAAGGTGAGACATCTACAAAATTGGCAATCAATTTGTTTAGTACACAAAGATTTTGATTTTGTTTTCACATGCTTACAACTTCAATGGCTACAAAAGGATTGCTAATTGTTGATTTGATTTCAAATTAACTTGTTAACTGAAATAAACATATGGGAATTCTAGTCCATTGGTTGGTCAAAAGCATTTTCTGAATGCATATGGGCTGATTCAATGATTTTGGAGATGTAGAAATATGAAAATAATTGAAACATTCCCATCATAACAAAGTTCATGTGCTCTGCGATTTGCAGCAAAAGAAGTTTGCTAATACCTCTCATGAAAATCTAATATATATATATATAATCTAAACTATAATGGAGGAATTCAAATTAATGTGCAAAAAAGAAAGATTAATATCAAAACGTAAATGTAACTTCAAAATTGGGAGGCCGAATTCAACAAGCAACACAATCGAGTCTATCGTATTAATAAGGCAACAACAAAGGGTAATACCCCATTATATATCAACAAATCGTGGCAGTCAACAATGCAAATCCTTAATTTAAGAACCCTGTACTTAAATTAGAAAACCCCTAATTCGAACCCTGTACTTGAAATTAAAAAACCCCTAATTTAAGAACCCTAATCTATCCCCCAGTGATGCACCCTAAATCTAACCCCCAATTTAAGAAAACCTAATCTAACCTCACTGCCCAAAATCGTTCCCCTAAGTTAAGACCTAAATCTAACCCCAATTAAGAACCCTAAAAACTCTAATTTAAGAACCTAAATATAACCTCCAATTTACGAACCCTAAATCTAACCCCACCGCCCCCAATTTGAAAAAAATAAAAACCCTAATCCTAACCCCCACTCAATAGACAAAATTGAAACTAAAAACTGAAAAGGAAATTACCTGTTGGAGAAAAAGAGGCGATGGACTAAGAGAATGATGGAGAGACGAGGTGAATGAAGGAGAGACGGACGAAGATAGAGAGGAAGGAAAGAGAGGGTATCGCACGGGGAAAAAAAGGAAGAAGAGGGAAGTAAGGGAGGAACGAGACACACGGGGGTTAATAATATAGAATATTACACGACGGAGTGTTCGTCTCGCAAGGCTAAACAATCGTCGCTCAAGTTTTTTAAAATTTCCACGAAAAAGCGCTTTATTTGAATTTTCAGACAGTAGCAACGAATCAATATATTTCGTCGCGCAAATATACTGTGGTGTTGGTTTAAAACCCCAAACGGATTAAATCCGTCAGTGGCAAGTCTCAATCTAATGTTACGAGAATCAGCAGCAAACTCGGGGAACGTTCGATCGAACTCTTTTCATGCCTCCCCATCTGCAGCATGTCGCATCACATCGTCGTCTACCCGTTTTTCCTTATGCCATCTCATGTCTGTGGCAGTATGCGACGACATATACAATCCCTGCAACCTAGGTTTTAGGGGCCGATAACGCATAACTTTTTGTGGGATCTTAGTGGTTCTATTATGAGATGTCATTTTGAACCTCGACTCATTGCATACAGGGCATTTATCCAATGTTTTATACTCTTCGTAGAATAAAATACAATTGTTTTTGCAAGCATGAATTTTTTCATAACCCAATCCAAGACCTTTCAACACCTTTTGCGCGTCTCTATGGTCTTTCGGCAAACAATTGTCCTTCGGAAGCATTCTCTTGAAAACCCCCAAAAAGTAATCGAAACACTGGTTCGACATACGATGCTTTATTTTTCCATGCATTAGTTCCACAATGGCCGTGAGAACGAAAAAGCTTTCTCACCCTGAGTATAACTCTTGGTTGGCATTTTTTATTAGTTTTTCATATTGTTCGAACTCTGCACTGTCCATTGGTTTAGGCACGTCATCTTCCCCTTCGTGATTGGTGTTTGTCGATGCAAATGGAAAAACATAATTTATAATATCCATGACTTGTTCATTAGGATCGACAATAGGTTCAACTTTATCCACTATTGTGGCATTTGAAGACGAAACATTGTCTAATTGTTCCCCATGATGGTTCCAAGTATTATATGTCTCAATCATTCCATTCCTTACTAAATGAAATCGAACATTTTCTATTGTCTCCCTTAACGTGTTGTTACACCTCCTACAAGAACACCGGATTCTAGTTGCACCCGGGTTGTGTGTACTTGCAAAGTCAATAAAATCCTCGATTCCATCCAAGTATTCGTCCGCGCATCTATTCGGGTTCTGTATCAACGTCCTGTCCATAATTCCTGGAACCACAATAACAATATAACAATCACAACAACTTCATACAAACTGATAATGTCACCTTATGCCTCCGGTAGGGACCCTATCCCATTTGGGAATGCATAGTTATGTCACGTAATTTACGGCTACATCAGATTAGATTTCGACGTGGATGAATTTCGGCAGCATCTCGATACAGTTCTTCAGGTGTACGACCCGAAGAACGTACAGAGATGATACCGAAATCTCCACAACCGAAACCTAATCCTTCAACCATAAACTACGCGTCATAACTGTGCATTCCCAAACTGTCCAAATAATGGGACAATTCAAGAATTAATTGGACCGCAGTCATGCTTTCGCATCCATGCGCGAAATCCAACTAATCCTTAAACGGGAAACTAAGTTTTACTAAAAATAAAAAACAAGTACGAAGTTAATTTTAATTAACTCCACATCACAACACATATTTGTACGTCAAGTACAAATTTAACAACATAATATAAATATAATTTCATAGCACAATATAAACATGACAAACTAAGTTCAACATAATTTAATTAATGGTGTATGTTTAAAAAATAAAACGAAGAAATTACCTTCTCAATCGTTATCCACCAATCGCTAATCACACACAATATCCCTATATAGAACGAAATTAATGGCGTTAGTATGAATTTACATTAATACTTTTACCGTAACGACAAAAAGCGCTTACCAGACACACCGAGATAGCTCGATCAACCTAGAGAAGATGGAGGGAGTAGTTTAGATGATGAAATTGAGAGAAAATGAAAATGACGGATACCAGATTCAGCAAAATCGCAGGGATGAGTGCAGAGGCACAATCTGCAAATTTTTTGCAGTTTGCCTCTGCACAAGGCTGATTTCAGATAAAAAAGGACGAACGATTTTGCGCGACGAATAATATGTTAGTCGCGCAAAGAATCTTTGAGCGACGAAGAAAACTTTTTCGTCGCGCAAATATTTCTTGCGCGACGAACGCCTGTATTCGTCGCTTAAATGTTATTTGCGCGACGAAAGAAGACGTTCGTCGCGCTAGAAATATATATTTTTTATTTTTTATGTTTTCCTTCTTTATTTGTATGTACTGTAAATTTTTATTTTATTATAAATAAAAAACTCAAACCTAATTAAACATTAAATTAATTAACAAAACTAATTTACGATCCCAAATAAAAATTATAATTACTGCAAATATTAATACTCATCCACATAACATATATTTATTCATTAAATTCAACCTAAAGTCCACAAAATCTTATTTAAAAAAAAAAAAAAAAAAAAAAAAAAAAAACAACCCTCATCAACTTCAATCCTCCCTCTCCTGCAACACATCAAACTTCCACTTCCGGAATCTCTGCTTGAAAGGCCCATCCACATAAATCCGTTGCTTCTCATCGGTTTCATCAATATCTCAATGAACCTACATTAATGCCAATAACAATAAATTAGTAATTTAAAAAATATTACGTTTTATCAAAAATAATTTTTCATTATTTACCATAAACTTACCGATAACTCTCCCAGCATGGAATTCTTCAGCTCCTCAGGAACCTTTTTCCAAGACTCAAACTCGGCAGAACAATCCCTCCGCACCAAATTCCCAATGTCATAAATGAATTCGGCGTACACCTCAGCCAAATTTTTGCCTTCAAAGTACGGCACTTGCTTCTGTCGGTACCTCTCTACTCGCACTACAACTTTCTTTTTCCCAGAACCTTCCCCAGAATCGGCCATTCTTTTTTGAACAAATTTTTTTTGAAAACTTCGACTCTGAAACTGTGTTTATATAGCAATACTTTGCGCGATGAAATAGTCGTCGCGCAAAACTATAAGCCGTCGCGCAAAATGCGTCATTAATGAGCAATAAATTGGAAGGTTTGAATGCATTCAGACATCGCACTGCGCGACAAACACATGTATTCGTCGCGCAAGGTGTATTTGCGCGACAAATTATCGTCGCGCAATATATAGAGCGACGAATATTATAAAATAATTGTAATTACAAAGTTTACGTAAACATAGATGTCTATATTTACGTAAACTTTGTAATTACAAACAAATATTCACAAACGATTAAATTCCTTAAATATTTATTCTTAAATTAATTAATACTTTAAATATTTATTCTATAAATAATTAATACCTAATATATTATTCTAAAAATAGTTAATACCTTAAATATTTATTCTACAAATAATTTATGTCTTCATCCATACAATTATTTTCAGCATAAGTACGATATTCATTAAAGATTAAAAACACATATAAACCATAGTCAGGGTGCTTACATTAGGTCTCAAAAAAAAAAAAAAAACCGAACAAGAATTCAAACCTAATTAAGTCCAAATACATAAATTAGAAAAAAAAAACCTTAAATTTAAAATTGTCGTACAAAACATAAACTTTAAACTACTATTTGGATGATCCTGCTCCATTCCGCAAGACTTCATAACGCCACATATTGTAACCTTCCTCCAACGCATCCTCCAGCAACTTCATCAATTGTTCTTTCGGTTCATCATCAAAAACATACTTACGCTGTTACACATATATACATATAATTAATTCCAACATATAACTAAAAATTTCGCAAACTAAATTATTGATCCATCAACAATATACTTACTAATAGTTCATCCATCACAAGCTTTTTCACATTTCCCGGCACATATTTCCAAGAATGCCATTCAGCAGTGGGGCAATTATTCCTCATAGCTGCAGCAATTGCACGAGCAAACGCAAAATGTTCTCTCATATCATGCCCGTCGGCCTTGCGCACACTCTCATTGTTGTTTTTATCCGCCATCTCAGCACGAACAGAATTGTGAAGAAAAGGCCAGTAGAAGTGCCTATTTATAGCAAAGTTAGGATCTTTGCGCGACAAACTCTTTGTTGCGCAAACATCTGCATTAAATAGCCTCATATTTACCTGATTCAGATGTATTGGAAAGTGAAAAGTTGGTGGAACTTGCGCGACGAATATTTGTCGCGCAAAAGTAACATTTCGTCGCGCAAGTTTTTCCCGCCAAATTAAATTACCCGTGTTTTCTTGTTGACTTTAAGTGACGACAAAAAATATTCGTCGCGCAAGAATACTTAGCGCGACGAAAATTTCGTCGCGCAAGTTTAATTTATTTATTTTCTCTATTTTTTCTATTTTGCGCAACGAAGTTTTTTTTTGTTGCGCAAGTGCGTCTTGTTCGACAAATTTTTGTTCGTCGCGCAACCTATTTTTTTTACTAGTGTAGTCTTTTCACACATACTCTCGTATGCAGGAGGCCTTTAATCACGCACGCACGTAATTCATCACACTATGCTAATGTTGGATTTTGAAGGGATTCCAAATGGAATTGGATATATTGCTTTTGTTTCATTCTTCTCTACCATATATACTAGTCTTTTCACACATACTCTTGTGTGTGCAAGAGGTCTTTAATCATGCACGCGCGTAATTCATTGCAGTATGCTAATATTGGATTTTGAAGTGATTCCAAATGGAATTGTATATATTGCTTTTGTTTCATTCTTCTTCTACCATATACACTAGTTTCTTCACACGCTTTTGTGTGTGCAAGAGGCATTTAATCACACATGCACGTAATTCATCGCACTATGCTAATATTGGATTTTGAAGTGATTCCAAATGGAATTGGATATATTGCTTTTGTTTCATTCTTCTCTACTAAATATACTAGTATTTTCACATGCACTCTTGTGCGTGCAAGAAGTCTTTAATCACACGGGTACTTGCGATTTAAGAAATTTTATTTTTATTTTGGCAATTACTAGTACCTGCACCATTAGACTACAGAAGTAAATTCCTTAAAAAGGCCGTGCATTTCAAACAAGCCTAGAAGCAACAGATATAATTTACCCTGCAAAATAGTGATGAGCCTCACGTACACTCTTCAAAAGAAAAAGTTTTCAAATGTATAACAATTAACGAATACATCTCAAAACTATAAGTCAGTCCACCATTTATTTTCCTTCATTTTCACAGCAATCAAACAGACCTCACACTGATTAAAGACTGGTTAGACCAAACCTGCCTCTACTCCCCATATCTCTATCACAATAATTTTACACAAACTAAATTTGTTATTTTTAAGAGCATCACACACATATTGTTTTTTAATAGAAGCATCATGTACATATCGCCACAGCATATCCCTGTTTTAAAAAATAAAATAAAATAAAATAAAACCTCTCTCCACTCCACGTTCTCTCTCTCCGTTTCTCATACCATTCTAAAAACAAAAATAAAACATGTTTTCACACGTATGTGGGCATATACTAGTATTTAATTAATAAAATATACAATTAACTTTAAGTGCTTAAATCTAGTTATCAGTAAAAAGTAAGGGTAATCTAGGGAGATCAATTTTTCTAAACCAAATGATGTGGTTGTTGATAATTGGATTATTACTTAAGTGTTGATTAACATATTTATTTTTTATTGGTGACACATCATTTGGTTTGCAAATTTGGTTCAAAAATTTGGTCTCCCTAACATTATCCAAAAAGTAAAAGGAGAATGTTAGGTAGACCAAAATTTTAAACTAAATTTGCAAACCAAATGATGCGTCAACAATAGGAATTAAGCACGTTAATCAACACTTAAGTAATAATCAACCACCACGGAATAACCCAATGGTGGGAGATGAATTTCAGGCCCGTATTTCACACGGTACGTCATTGGTTTGATTTTTGACGATGGTGGCTAAGGGAGGCTTAAATGTCTTTGTGAGTCTTCCCAGCCCTCGAACGGGTACATTGCTATGACAAAACCACTGTCTAGTCTTTTTTTTTTTAAAAAAGACTTAATATCAACAACCACATTATTTGATTTACAATTTAATCTCCTTACCATTACCCAAAGTAAAAACGATGTCAAGTCTTAATACAATAAAAAATTAAAAAAAAAATTATATATATATATATATAAAGAATAAACAAACGCCCAGCCACCAGAAGGAGCCGAATCTCAACTAACTCCGACAGCCTCCCAATCCTACCGGCCGGCTGCAATCCCGTCCACTTGTTACCTCAACTAGCCAACCATCCCCTCATCTATCTCTGTTGAGAGTTGTCCTCGTCTGAAGTCAAACGGCCACACGCGCTCCACATCACCCTGTTGTGATGTCCACGTGTAGGCTTGAAAATTGATCACACGTGCGGGGGTGTGTTGAGAGTTGTCCCACATCAGTGAGGGACAAGATTTGCTATGTGCTTATATAGTCTTAGGCTACTTCCATATTGCCAATTGGTTTTATGGTAGAACTTCAATTTTATCAATCTCCCTCTTTTTCTGCTGGGTTCTTGCGATGAGAGCATAAAAAAAAGTTCAGAGAGCCAAAGAAGATATGAAGATCCCAAGTGTCACCTTCGCCTTCCGCTACAAACGAAATTTGGGATATGGGTTATGTAACCCACTTTTGGATTCAAATAAAACGTTTCAGGATTAGGAAGAAAACCCATATAGGATTTCAAGACAACCCCAAATCCACTCCATAAATTTGCCTTAATAGGAATTGGAAGGGGTTCATACCGTACCGAACCAGAATAGATGTAAATACATGCCTTTTAATTGATTTACCACAGCTGAACCGTGGGTAGTCACTTTTCATGAAAATGAAACCCTAAAATTTTGCTCTAAACTTTCATAACATCACTTTAGTTGATGCTCCATTACAGCTTATGTGTGAAAATATTGAATTGAATGATGCTCATTTATAGGGTAAACGCATCTATATATGCATCACAAGCCTTTAAATTTAAAGACTAGGGTTCCCTTAACTACAGAGTTGACGGTCTCATCATAATCAAACTTATGTTGTTGATGACAACTTTTGGCAACAAGGCAAACTTCATAGCATTTATTGGTGCCGATGCCATTTTAATTGCGCTTGATACGGAATAGAGACTTGAAAACTCTCATCACGTCCCTAATCAAATTTCGTGAATAGAAAGAGGAATATGGAATGTCTTGTTAAGTTTATTATAATCAAGTTTCATATGGTTAATATGGTACGTACTATATATATGTATATACCTTATATATTATTTTGCCTAATTACTTTCTATATTAACATGTTGTGAACTCCTCATAAGAGATTTTTGGAATGCTACTAACAACACCCATTAACATATATAACATCTACACACACACACACCATATATAAAGATTCTGCCAGTTATATTTCTTATCAGTAGCAGAGGCCCCGGAGGAGAAAAAATAACCAGTCTCTCGCTTCCCCTCTTCACTCTCTTAAACACTTCTCTCTAACTAATTCATCTCACTTCTTCTCATCGAAAGACAGAAAGACGAGGAGGCGACAAAGGGAATTCGAAATTGTGGAGATATCGCTTCGCCTATCTATATAAAAAATTCTTCCTCGCTGCTTTCTTCATTGTCTAGCTAGGGTTAGGGTTTTCTTTTTCTTTTCTTTTTTTTTCTTTTTTTTTTGGTCAAAGGTTAGGGTTTTCTTTTTCCAATAGACTCAAAATTTAGCTATAGAACTCTAAAATTATTCTCATCGTTGGGTTAAAGAATAAGGATCATAAATAAATGTATTAAATTTAGGGTTGATTGATTATGAACTAATTATTTTCCTTTTCTTAATCCCAAGGGGTGTATTCAATTAGAATTTTAGGGATTTTAATTCTTTTAATGAATATTTATCGTTCTCTTACAATTAATTTATGCAAATGAAATGATCACTGATTCTTGTTCTTGTTAATTCCTCTTTGCAGTTTGTTGTGACAAATCAAGTAAAACCTAAAAAAAATGTCGTCAAACACTCATTCACCGTGCGCTGCGTGCAAGTTTCAACGGCGAAAATGCACGCAAGAATGCGTGTTCGCCCCCTATTTCCCACCAGACCAACCTCAAAAATTCGCAAACGTTCACACGGTTTACGGTGCGAGCAACGTCGGCAAGATCCTGAACGAACTCAATGTTGCATACCGTGAAGATGCGGTGACGTCATTGGCCTATGAGGCAGAGGCTCGTCTTCGGGACCCGGTGTATGGGTGTGTTGGTTTCATCTCATTTCTCCAGAACAGGCTTAAGCAAGTCCAGACTGATCTCTACAACGCCAAGAAAGATCTGTCTGCCTATGTTGGCCCTCAGGCATTGATGATCCCTCTGTTGGGGGCTAACACTGGCCCTCCGCCCCAGCAGGGCTGCAGGGGAGGCCAGCTTTTGATTCGCGACCAACATCAGCAGCAATTGTTCGAGGCTCATCAGCAAGAGCTTGTGAGGTTCAATATCAATGGGATGGACGCCGCAGTGAGTTTGGTTAATGGAAATGGGTTTAATCAGATTCCCGCAGCTGCTGCTAGTACTGGTGTGGTGTCTGGTTCATTGGGTTTGGGTGGAGCTTTTGATAATAACCATTATAACCAGATCCAACAACAAGCAGCTGCAAATCACCAGAATTCCCTAGACCATCAGCTTCAGGCTCGGCTGATACTCCAACCACACCCGGCCCAGGAATCACAGCAGAAATCAGAAGGCGAGGAGAGTTGAGATTCTCCCTTGCATGCCTGCCTTCTTCAATAAACAATTGCCCATCCTTGGTATGTACTATGTACGTAGTACACTTTATTAATACATCCATCGATAGAGTAAAATTGTACTATAAATTAAAGGAAAGTTGTTATTAGCTCTCCAAAATGATTATCCTGCACTTCAATTTTATAAACATACAAATAAAATTTGTATAGAAAAAAGTGTGATTATTTTTGAAGTGTCAATAACAGCTCCTCCAACACCAAAATAAAAAATTAAAATTCTGGTTATTTTTCCTGTTTGGTGGTTTTCTACTGTTTATATTTGCATTAAGTGATTGTGGTCTTAGGTTTAAGTTTGTGCCCATGAAAGTGCTTCAGAATTAGACGTATGCTTTTCTTAAACGGGCAAATGTTATATAATGCTTTGAAGTGCAATTCGAATTAATGTTCCACGACTAAACTTGTAGCCATATCACCTTCTCAATTCTGTAAGATTTTTTTGCCGATGATTGGCATTATATATGGATTCTTACTGGCAAAATATATAATCAGTGCCCTATTATCTGATACATATTCTTCCGTCAGTAACGCATCATTTGCATGCCAAAGTGTGTGGGAACAAAACTGATTAGAAATATGGACTTCTTACTTTATTTTTCTAACAAAGGGGAGTTGAAGTACCAATTGTTTGGTATTTAATTTGAAACCAATTTATAGTTTTAGGAAATGATGAATGTAAATATTGAAGTTAATACTCCTTGATTTCAAAAACAAAAAAAATAGATCCAAAAGGATACGAAACATGACCTAAACTTCGATCGTAGAGGGTTTCTTAGGATTCATGAACAATATTTGATCACCAGTGTACTCTTAATAAGTTTGTTGCCCTTTATCATTTCTTCAAGGTCTACGTATTTACGTATTTGCTGTGCAAAATCAGTTCTTTAAATTTCTTTTCTATTTCCCTTTTTGGAGAGAAGAGTGTCTTTCTTTGCTCATTGTGGTGAGAAAGTTTGTTTCTGTGCTTTGTGTGCTTTGAATTTGTCCTGAATTTTAATAGAAGTTTGAATTTGCCTTAGTCACTTGAGTTGCAAGCTCTTAGCCCAGTTTTGTGCATGCTTTGTATTTGTAATTTGTCCCTTCTATATTGGAAAGGCTCACACATAAACCACTCACAACCTAGAGCTCCAACTACACCATCGTACTCAATCAAATTTCTCACACGTTCATGATGAGTAACAATCTTTGGCTCTCAAGTTTCTCCTACATTCATTAATTTGGTGTTTTCTTAAACCTTTGCACCCTTTTGTGTTGGGTTCTCCTGGCACAATCACTTTCTCTTGACAGCAGCCGCCCCTTGACAGAGACGCTCTCTCTTGCCTTTGATACGGGACCTTCTTGTGTGCTCTGGAGTACTCGGTACTACCAGTGTTTTAACCGTTAGATGTACTCATATACTTCTTTGCTTTATCTTTTGTATATTGTAGTTTTCCTTCGGGTTTTATCTTATATAATTTTGTTGATGAAATGCAAGACATCATGACAAAAACATAGAAGGATGCTATATGTATTGAAGGAAAATTTTGAATTTGCTACAACATAGAGGTTTAGAACTGTGGAATGTCTTTCAGTACATTGTAAAACTACTCCCGTGATTTGTTAATTAAATGATTATTTCTTTACTTATTTCCTCTATTCCCCTCCATTCTTTGCAGTTTAATTTGTAAGTCCAGCACAGAGGTGAAGATACATACTGAAAGATAACTCCATTTATGAGACTCCAGGAAGATGTGCAAGTGTAGCCAAACACTATAAGTTGGTGAGGGATTGGTTTCAAGCTTAAAGAAAAACTCTGCTTGGTGATGTGATTGAATTGTAAAATTATGTTCTTGAGCAAAGACTTTCTTCCGATATGCATTCTCCATTGGTTTTCTAGTTTATTACTTATGTTGTAGCAGTGGTTGGCAGGTTGGTTTTGACATTTTACAACGACAATTGTTGTTATTGGTAATAAGCAGTAGTTAATCGTTGTAGTAGTTCTTAGATCCCACTTAATGTGACAGTCGTACTATGTGTTCTGGAGGTCCTATATATGTTTTTAACAAATAAGAGACTTTCATCATGTCTTAAGATAAGTTGAGAGCCACAATTTGAAAAAATTGTTACTGCATACCTTTACATTCATTGTGATTCTCGTTTAGTTATGTATGGAGTATCTAAACATCTTTTTATTTCTTGTATGCCAATTTTACATGTATTAATCAACTTTTTCAGAAACATTTAGAGCTCTGGACCCTAAACCACTACTAGAAATCTTGGCATAGGGCACCTTTTTTGAAGTGTGGATATGGCATGTTAGACATCTGTTAAAGGTGCCCACTGAGCATTAGGCACCAAGTGCGCACAGTACCATCAAGAGTTCCCTATAACATAGTTTCTAAAGATCATTAGGCAACAAAACCATCTTTGCGTAAGAAAGCCTTGCCCTATGCCAACATTTCTTGTAGTGAACCCTTAGCAAATAAACTTTCATGATAACAAGATTGGAGCTGTCAAACTTTTCGGTTGGCACTTGTGATAACACCTATCATGTTACATTCCACTCAGCAATAAACTTTTCGATTGTCACTTTAAAAAAATTATTGTGCATCCCACTTTATTTATTTGTATAAGAAAAAGTACAACTCATCCCTGATATAAAGGGTTTAGTCCCAGTTGAATTTCTACTAATACAAAACACCCCTAGACATGTCTAGCAATACATGCTGAGGATGGCATCTGCATGCTCTTGCACCACCTTCCAAGCCATGACTACGTGTTTTTCCTCCGTGAGAGTTGCACCAATTGCACAACGTAACACATACATACCTCCCACCACAGCATGAGTCATGTACACACGACCTGACCCATTGATGGCCTCCAGTAACCTGCAATTCACCTCGTTAATTACACGGTTTTCATCACTTGGAATTGGAGTCTTGTTGCTAATTGCTGACGGTGAAACCCTGAAACAAACCAAAGAGAAATTCCTCAGGACAACAACTTCAAACCTTTTTTCCATCCCCACAAGCCCTTCAAAACGCTTGGCCATTTTTACATCACTTCTAATAAAGTTTCTAAGGTTTTCCAGTCCATAGTTTCTAAGCACAAGCCATAGCTTCATGGCCGGAAACCCTCGGGTTAAGGCTATTTGCCAGTCTTTGTAGTCCACCACTTGCTTTGAATCTGTGGCCTTGTTCCTCAACCCCTCAAGATTCACAGACATTGAGTTTGTCAATGCACTTGGATTCTTAACCCAAAGGCAGCAACAATTGAGAGTAGTGAAGAACCATTTATGCGCACTGAGACTGAACGAATTTGCACCCTCAATTCTATCAATAAAATGACGAAACTCAGGGCAAATGCAAGCATTCCCGGCATATGCAGCGTCCACATGAACCCACATGCCATAATCTTTTGCAACATTGCATAGTGGCCCCAATGGATCAACGGCAGCGGTTGCTGTTGTTCCTACTGTAGCACATAAATAAAAGGGCGTTTTAACAAAACACTCCAGGTACTGTTCACTTTTAACGAAAAACTACATTTTTACCTTTAATTGTCATTATTCACTATACCTTTAAAAAGGGTTTTTCATTAAAAATGAAGTTTTTTTGGACTTTTCGTTAGTTTTCCTTAAATAAAATGGAACCAACCCAGATTTCACGTCTAAACAAATCACCAATTGTAGCAATTCGGGTGAGAGTGCAAATGATGATGTTCTTGTAGTCTCAATGGCCCGAAAATTTTTCGAGTGGATTCCAACACTTTGAGAAACTTTTTGGAGTGCACTATGTGTTTGATCTGATCCATACACAACTAACTTTATTATATTCTCTTTACCGGTTAGACTTAAGATTTGATCTCTTGCAGCTACCATGGTGCAAACTACGGACTCATGCGTACTCCCATGTAACACACCACCACCATTGTCAGAGAAAAGAAAAGACTTGGGAAGTTTGAGCATGTCTCCAAGCCAATCCATGACTATGGTTTCAAGCTCAGTTGCAGCTGGTGATGCCATCCAGTTGAACCCCACGACATTGAATCCCGTGGTGAGCATTTCGCAGAGGAATCCTGTGGTGCTGATAGTTGCAGGGAAGTAGGCAAAGTGGTTAGGGTTTTGCCAATGTGTTATGCCAGGAACAATATGGTCCTGAACATCTTGGAGGATGGCTTCTATGGGTTCAGGGTGATATGGGGCAGATTCTGGCAAACGTTTTCGGAGATAGCCCGGTTGGACTTGGCTTAGAACCGGGTGTTTCTCTATGTTTTGGTAATAATCTGCAATGAAGTCTATCATCATGTGTCCTTGTCTCCTGAACGCCACAAGGTCCAGAGGGTTTTTAGTCATGTGGTGGGCAGAGTTGTTTTGAGGTGGATTGTCAATATTTAAGCTACCCATTTGGATATTGAGGACATACTAAAACTCAATTACGAAAACACTAAGTAGAAGACGAAATCAAAAGTACTTGAGTAGTACTTGAGGATATATGTATTGGTTTGTTTATATAGATGTATTTCAGAATAAAATCCGATCACACAAACAATTTGGCGACATGTGCTCCACATCTCTCAATATAATTACGTGTTCGGCTTATTTTGGCCTCACACATGAGTAAAATCTTCAAGGACATTCTTTTGTAATACTAAGACTTGCATGCATTGCAAGGCTTGAATGCTCTAACATTAACAAGGAAATAAGAATCTCGCCAAACTCAGGTACTTTGCCTATAGTAGAATTAATCAAAATTCATATCTTAGTACGTTGTTGTGTAGTACAATTCTCTCAAGGGCCAAATCAAGGCACATATAGTAGGTGGGCAATTGCTTCTGCCGAGAGTTTTGGACGTTTTTGTTAATTTGTTTGGCTGGAGAATAATCATATGTCTTGTCCAATAAATTTATTCCACTTATTTTTTAAATGTTAAGATAATTTTGTGAACCATTCACTTTTTATATGCTTAACAATATGGGTTTGTACCTAATTAGTAGGGCAATAAAATAAGGGTCGTGTTATACACACAATTATTTTACTTCTCACACATCCTCTTAATTTTCAACCGTCAAATCGAATGAATTGAAGAAGATTAATAAAAACTAACTAACAAATATGTGTGAGAAAAAAAATAGGTGTGGAACAGCATTATCCTAAAGTAGTTGATTATATGAGAAAATGAGTGTAGCTCTAGGCCAACAGGACACACTCTACCCGCCACGGGAAGGTAGCAAACACCAAATGATTTGAAATATGAGAACTGGGTGGGCGATTGCTTCTGCCGGGAGTTTTGGACGTTTTGTTAATTTGCTCGGCTAGAGAATAATGATATGTCTTGTCCAATATGGTGTGCAAAATTCTCATCCATTAATCGGAGTGGTCTCGCAATAAAATCCCACACCGAACAAGAGTTTACAGTCGCCCTCGACTCTTGTATGGCAGCTTTGGTTGTTATTCTCCAGTTATTTTGGTCATGGTTATCATTATAAATGACTTTGGATTCCAAATTTCTACGTTCATAGTGGCGAAACTAGAAATTTAACCTCATGAGATCATGATAATGAAGAAGTTAAATACGTAACATAAGATAAATTTTGAAGGTTTAGAGACTCTACATTTACAAAGTCTAAGACTGACTAATAAAAAATATTATCCAAGACCATTCCCATTAGTTGATCCATAATTATGATTCTAATTGTATGTCACTTAGTACTACGGTCTGTTGGTATTCGTCTTCACTTGTAATTGAGAGGTTTTAGGTTGGTATTCGTCTTCACTTGTAATTGAGATGTCTTAGGATCGATTATTATTGCACCCGACACCACCAACTGATAAGTGAGATTCTTTTTAATTCTATAGTTTGATTCTTTAAGCATTTTCTTATGTACTTTTCACTAACATTAGTGGTTTATAGAAGTAAAAGCCAAACAAACAAAACAAGAAAGCAAGAAGTCATTCCATTTTGTCAACTTTTTATTTGCTCGGATCATCATCCCAGCAAAGCATGGCCAGAAATACTCAAAATCATGTGGTTGACATGTTAGAAATAGTTTGAGTAAGGCATTACCAATTTGATCCAGGCTTAATCCTACTAGAAGAGTATAATAAGCAATAAGAACAAAGTAATCGATGGAACCATTTATGAGAATAAAAAAAACGAGGGAAATAATTTAACCACCACGGGATGTTTTAGTAGTTGGAGAGAACCCGAGCGAGTATTTCATACAGCTGGTCCTAGATTCGATAGGCAATAATACAAAGTAAACCGGAAATTTTTTATTTCGGTATACTAGTTGATGCAAGTGCTTCCTATCAACCATACAACTCAATTTATAAGATCCAAATTTGATATTTCTTTGTACTAAATCCGATGCTATCTCCTTCAGCTCATCCCATCCACCAATCATGTTTGGGGTTAAGAAACAAAACCAGCTCTTCGTATGCGTCCGCAAGTAAGTCCAATGATTAAAGGAAGAGGCTTGAATCCCAGCAAATTAATAAGCAATTAGCTGGCTCTAAAGTCGAGGAATAGAAGCAGCTTCTGCACGAGAAGTTCGCGTGGTCCGAAAGGAAGCTTGCCCCTAACGATCCAATCCTTCTCAAGAAAGCCCTTTTTAGCACTGCTTGCTGCCATCTGATCATGGAAAGCAGACACAATTTGGTAGATTGAGTTCCTCAGTACATCAGCAACAGCATATGCTTTTGAATGAAGCGGGCTGGCTCTCTTTTTATTCATGTTAGTATTGGCCATGCTTGAGTTTCTCAATTTAAAACCGGTTAACCCCATGAACTGATTAGCAGACTGCAAAGTGGTCTTCTTCCCCATGTATGTTTCAACAGCAAGAAGGCAAGAAATCAGCGTTCACATCACAGCAGCGTTACTACCAGTGATCTGGGCAACCCCGTATCTGTCCTCTTTGTGTGAGCATGCAGTTAGCGAGGCAGCTGTCCACGCACACCATGCATACAACTGCATTAAAAGAGTATATATTAGGCTTTTTTAGTTGATGAGAAAAACAATTGAAAGTTATTCCAAATATTCAATAACATTCTCTTCACATGCATAACTGCAAGTTGCCGCCAATTAGCATACCGATTATCATTTGTGATGTACTGGCTCCTATAGATAACAAACTGTACCAATCTAAGAACAATTGCCCCTGGTCCAAACCCCGTAGAACAATACTAAAATGCATTGTTAGAATTTCAGGTGGAGAAAATGGCATATTAATGTTATTCAATCCTCCAAAATTCAGCCCTTCATCCATCATATCAACAAGTAGTTCGTGAAGCTCAGCATTTACTCATGTAACGATTTGCCACAAAAGATGAGTAGTTATTATTTATTACTCTCCATAGATGATGCTAGTTCACAGTTTGACTAAACAGAGTAGGAAGACATACACACATGTAGGTTATATCCACAAGTAGAATCAAGAATCGATATGTTTACCTGGAAGTTATTCAAAGGTTCAGAGTATTTTGAGTCTAGTCGCTGGTCAGTTGGGGGCAGTAACTGACTGGATATTCGGGAGCCGTTTTCAACGGAACTTTCCAAGCCTTCACCCATCTTTGATGCAAGCTGCTCCAGAGGCCGCAAGCATACAGATATAACTCTTCTGTAAGTTTCACCAGTTTCCTCAAAAAATGCAGCTCTTCTCCAAGCATCCACATTATTCTCGCAAACCATACAGAGATCAAGATAGGCAAGATGCTGAAGAAGAGAACTAGGACTGCTCTCCTCCAGAGCTGCAAGGAGAATCTCACTTGGATTTGTTTCTGCTGCTGCTGATCCTTTAGGTGGTGCAAATACGAATCTCTTTGTATGAAGCACCTACATTACAACACAATCTCAAACACATATAGATTCAAATCAGAAGACAGCCATGGTTAACTATAAAAGGAAAGGGGCAAACAAATAGCATCAAGTATTCAGATTCTTTAACAAGAGATCAAGCTGTGTGATTTATAAAGAGTATGCCATATAGCATGGTATATGACCAAGACGTAGGTTTTCTAGTGTCATTAAGTAGTAAAGTTCACATCCGAAAAAAGAGAAGTTATCTAATTCGTATTAAAATCCCATCAAAAGCTACTAAGAAGAAACACTGATATGCATGTCCATGGAGTGATGTCTGAATGTTCAATGCTAACACCAGACCCACAAGGTTCCTAAGGCAATCATATAAGATGGGCCAAATTAAAGTAGCACAAAATTGCAAGAAATATTCTTCATCACAGGTCAATGCTGCATGAAGCTCTATATTCCAGTCACGACTTCTGTTACTTTTAAGTTATATTCATTCTTATAACTGTAGGGGGAGAGGATCCAATGAAGAGCAAGCATTTGAAGGGGTTAATAAAACAAGCAAGAATGTTCCACAAACTTCTATATTCAAATAATCATAAACACAAGTCATAAAAGCAATAGCTAATTCAATGCTTCTTTCAAGTACCTGCAGTAGTATTAATGAAAATTAACAAACATGTTGATATGTTTGAAGAACCAACCCGATGTAAATGGTGACTTAGTTCCCAGCATAGTAACACTAAGAAACTCCCAGTGTAGAGTCTGATCTGCTCAGCAATAAACTTTCCAGTTGTAGCCTGGTTCTGATTGTGGTGTGGCAGAAACACCAGCAGAGCAGCTGAAAAAAGGTACGCCACAAAGGAAAGCTTCAAGGATCGTGTGATAGCCGAAGGAAGCCCCATTTTGAAGCTGAAAAAAGGAGGACGCTGTTGACATAAACAAGTAGTGTAAGAGTCATGACTTGTGTGAGTAGAAAGCAAAACACAACATGAGAAAATCAAAGCAAGGCTAAGAATTTCTTATGACAGAAAACTTAGTAAATGAGTGCAAACAGCAATTTCAAATCTCAACCAGTAAATTGAACTTGCTTCCACGCGCAATGTATTGCAAGCCAGCAAAACAGAAGTAGAGAGAATTAGGCCAGGACCGTAATTCAAAATAACAACTAAGATAAAAAATTAACCCATCTTGGTGATCTGATCTCCTAGACTGAAAAATCATATCACATAAACTGCATATTTTTGTACTCAGCTATGCATTTCTCTTAACACACCTCATGTAACATCACATTACGCAGAGAAAGATTCAAACTTTGTATAAAAGTAGCCAAAAACTGACCTGAATAATGGGAAACTCCAAGACCCACCTGCGATTATACACATAATACAGCCCATAAAGCAACCCCATCACTAAACCCCTAAACCCCACTCTCCCAATCGCCGAAACCCCATCGCCAAACCCCCCACACAGCGAAGCCACCGCAACAAACCCTGACACCGCCGCGGCGCCTAAAAACATCAGGAAACCGACCGAAAGCTTAGCCCGGGCCCGGGAATCCGGGGTCTCTGACGAATCAGGGCCGCCCGGAATGGAAAGGAATCGAACGAGCCCAAGAACGAGCTGGAGAAGAGAAGCAGGGCGGTGGGGGTGGGGCGAGGAGACGAGGGAGAGCGAGAACGAGAAGAGGACCTGGGAAAGGTGGAAGGTCAAAAACGTAAAAAGGGCGAATATCGATGGGGAGAACGGGAATGTGAGTGGGGGTTTGGCGGCCGAGGGAGAAGCGGAGGGGACGGCTGATGAGAGGGTTTTGAAGAGGAAGAAGATGACGATGGAGGGGATGGACTGCCATATGAGGAACCCTAAGAAGCGGTTGTGGACCACCATCTCCGGCGGCATAGACGGTGAAGCTGGAGGCGGCATTGATTTGTTGGCGGAGGGTTTTAGGTGGGTTTTTGGAAGTTCAGACAAAGGGAGTCGATTTGAAATCTTTCATAGGAGGGATTTGTGGTGGCGTTTTGAGGTTTTTGATCATAATACCACCTCCTCCAAAGATGTCAAAAATACTATACAGACTTATAACGGTAACAAATAACATCCTACTTACTCTGTCAAATATGACATGGAAAAGAAGGATGTCAAAAATAACACATAGACTTAAAACGGTAACAAATGACGAAACAAATGACGAATCACTTACTCCATCAAAAATGACATAGAAAATAAGCCTAAGTTTACATGGATAAAGAGATGTCAAATTTGAAGCTGCCTTCAAATTTAATTTTTGTTATTTCCATAGCATTCTACTTGCCTTACCTTATATGCTAGCATATTTAAGTATTATTTTATTATTTTTAAACCAACAACAACCCAACTTTTATTATTTTTGTTTAAAAAAAAAACATAAATGAAGCAATGAATTTTGACATACCAGGTGGAAGGAAAATATCGACAATATGTTAAATTATCTAAACAGCCATCAAATTTAAATTTGATGTTTTGAATTTGACGTCTCATTTGGAGATGCTCTAAGGCGCCAACTAAAAACTAAAAACTGAGAAAGTACAGGAATTTTGTGAGTCTTCCTTGTTTTTACTTTTTTTTTTATAAATTATATTTTTTTTTCCTTGGGTTTATTTATTTTTTAGGGTTTTGCCAATTGAGTTTATATTTGATTTACTGACAGAAAGAAATTTTGTCTGCACACTCTGGTGCAGTTTCGATTTCTACCAATTTTCATTCCTTCTAACAACTAACTTTAAATAAGTAATGATATCGTTTTACTAAAAAAAACAAGTTAACTGATGAAATATGGATTTTTTTTTACAATAACCCTTCAAACGAAGCCACAGTCAAAAGAATTAAGGTTTTATATCAAAACAACCCCCATGGGGTTGGTCTAGTAAAAAGCAAGCACAAAGAATTGGAGTCCTTAGTCCGAGTTCAAACTCCCATAGATACATTTGTTGGGACCAGAGCAGATCTTCTGCACCCATTTTTGCATGTGACTTCTCTGTGCCTTTGTTAATTGGCTGGGGATTTGGTTTATTTTTTATTATTTTAATTATTATCAAGTTAACATTAATTATGTTTAGTTCAATTAACAAAGACACAGAGATGCCACATGCAAAAATTGGTGCAGAAGTTACTCGAAATTTCATATTTTTCAGCAAAACATTCTGGTTTTTATTTCAATTAAATTTAGGGGCATTTTGATACAGATGCCTCAAATTTGAAATTTTTAATCAAACATCTATAACTTTTTAAACTTTTGATCAAACATTCTTCTACTAATTTTTAATTAAAAATTATGATTTTTTTTGTATTTAATTAACCAACTAGTTCAGAAAATAATATCACAAATATTCTAAAATCACCACAAACTTCCTATCTTATCTTATGACACACCCCGTCCCGAAGGAGGGCATGCTGGCCGTCACGTGAGAGTGACGTAACCATTTACACAGTTCGGAAGCTTTAAAGATATAAATTCTAAGATATAACACCCGAGGGTGAGTTCTATATTTGTGAATTCTGTCAGAACACCGTTGAATTCCTCGTGGCCACCAGAGCTCTGCTATCTTGAACCTGGAGGGGCGCAAAACAAAATTGAGTGGGTCAGTAAAACAAAGTTTTTCGAAAACCTTTCCTTTAAAACATTTCTAACCCCTCGCTGTAAAACCTGTATACTTTCCCAAAAAATAGCATAATAGCATATAGTTTTTCATAAATCTCAAATCATCAATCTTTCTTAAAACCAGAAAGTATGCCATGTCAAAACTTTCAAAAACAGTTTGAATGATGCATCAATGTAACAGGTGAAATGGTGAATTAACCGGAGACCCTGCAGTTGGTCCTGTACGGTTAATTCTATAGCTCAACATTCAATCCAACCGGAGTCACCTCGGTGACTTGTACGGCACTACACTGCAGATAAGTCGGAACTACCTGAAGTAGTCTGTACGACATGAATGGTGTAAAAATACGCTCTAGTGCTTCTCTCATCAATCATCAGCGCGCATAACTAAGGTCACCCACTAGTCGGAATCACATCTAGTGATCTATACGACTAGCATGTCGGAACCCTCACATGGTCTGTGCGACATCCACCTACTTGGATCCAAGACGAGCGTGCGGTGTGGTGAATAAATATAAGCACTAACACCATGATTGCAGGTTATGAGCTATCAATATCAACAATGCACATGAATAATATAAAACTCACCTGATACTTACCTGTGCGTCCACAGCACCAATTCACATATATATATGCATCAATTATTAATTCATATATCTCATATCATTCATATCATGCATGCATGGCATTTTGGAAACATACTTTCATTAAAACTCGATTTCTGGGAAAATTCATAGTATATAGGTAATAATAGAAAGTACTGCCCACTCACCTGGAGTTCGCCTAACAACTCCCTAGCACAACACATCAAGGCGTCAAGATGATCGGTGCCTAGAACCATAATCAAATCCAATCTCAGAATCATATCGATAGAATATATAACTTATATAAAACACGTCACTACGCAATTCGATCCGGAAGATCTGCAACTCAGATTTCCAAATCCATAACTTCCAGAGGTCCACAATATACCTCTAGGACAACATCCTAAAATTTCATTACCATCCAACGGTCGAATCTCTGTAAATTCCAAAACCAAGTGACGGTTAACATTCTATATTATGGACTTACAACTCCAATTCCGGAAGATCCGTAAATCGGATTCCCAATCCGTAAGTTCCTATAATCCTTAAATATTATGTATTACAACGTATCAAAGTTTGGTGACGATCCAACGGTCGGATCGTCAATTCACATTTCCACCTATATTCGAAATAATTATAAACGTTAATTTTAAACACATCACCAACAATTCGAAATAACTTCTCATACGATGCTCAAATTGGGTATATGAATATACCACATCGACCTACTCGACGTCACGAGCGTCGGGAAATTTTTAGAAAATTTTTTGGAGGGCTCACGCGCCCTTCTTCTTCCTTGGGTCGCCGGACTGGCTTTTCCGGCGGCCGTTTTCCGGCGAGTTTTAAAACTCTTCGTTCTCCTTCGTTTTTCACCCATTTTCTTCGTATTTTATATCAAATTGAAGCCCCAAACATGTAGAATCACGTTAGACTAGTTTAAGGCTCTAAAAATCAAGAAATCTCACCGGAAAATTCCCAAGAAATTCGGCCAAAATGGAACTACGCGATCCCGACGTCCAAATCCTTCAAACGAAGCACTCCGAGCCTCCTTAGGACTTCACTAAGCTCACTATAAGCTTAGAATTCCCTGAAACACGACATTTTACGTGTGCATGAACAGTAACTCAAAAATGGAGGTTCGGGTTCCATGTGATTTCGAGGGTTTCACTTCCTAAAACTAGCACCAATGAACTCAGAACGTAAAAAGGATGAAGATGCATACCTTGGTTGCCTCGATCCGTCGAGTTTTCGGAGGATTTGGGTGTGTGCCGTACGTTTTGGGTGTGTGAGTGTGTGAGAGATCGTGAGAGAGAGAGACAGAGAAGACACGGGGATGGAGAAGGAGAGAGAGGTCATTTTTGTGGTCCAAACTAATCCATACCATCCATTTTCATCCTAACCATACATAACAAAAATCAAACTTTCAATATTATCCAACTTACTAATATATTTCTTCCAACTAGATTAATATTGAACCAAAATAACGTCACAACATACTTACCTTAATGTCCAACAAGGGCAATTCTGTCTTTTCACATTCCTGTCAAACACACCTCCGGGACGGGCTGTGACAATCTCCCCTCCTTATAGAATTTCGTCCCCGAAATTCCCAGAACCAAATAACGCACTTAATACCCACAAAATAACCTTGGGTACATCTCTCTCATCTGATCTTCCGTCTCCCAGGTAGCTTCCTCTACAGAATGGTTCTTCCACAACACCTTCACCAAACTCACCGTCTTATTTCTTAGAACCTTGTCTTTCCAATCCAAGATAGTGATAGGTTCCTCATCATACGTCAAATCCAAATTGATCTCCAACGGTTGAGGAGGAATCACATGTGAAGGATCTGAAACATAATGTCGAAGCATCGAGACATGAAATACATTATGTACCTTAGATAACTCCGGAGGCAACTCCAATATATAAGCAACTTCACCAATCCTCTCAGTGATCTCATGAGGTCCTATGTACCTAGGACTTAGATTCCCTCTCTTTCCAAACCGTACTACACCTCTCCAAGGTGACAATTTCAAGAACACCAAATTACTCACATCATAACTCGATCAGTAGCATGTCTATCTGCTAAACTCTTTTGTCGGTCTTGGGCCGTTTTCAGGTTAGCCTTAATCACCTGAACAATTTGAATAGTCTCATCCACAATCTCTGGGCCCTCTAGCACTCTTTCACCAACCTTTGACCAACACAATGGCGTACGACAAGCTCTACCATAAAGTGCCTCAAATGGTGACATACCAATGCTCGAATGAAAACTATTGTTGTAGGCGAATTCCATCAAGTCTAGGCGATCATGCCAAGAATCACCAAATTGCAACACCGAAGATCTCAACATATCCTCTAACATCTGAATAGTCCTCTCAGATTGTCCATCTGTCTGAGGATGATAAGCAGTACTGTAAAACGATTTTGTACCAAGAGCTTCCTGAAAAGCTATCCAAACTTAGAAGTAAATCTTGGATCTCGATCAGAAATAATGTTCACTGGAACTCCATGATACTTCACAATCTTCGTGATAAACAGCTTAGCCAATTTATTCAGAGGATACTTTCCTCTCACTGAAATGAAGTGTGCAGATTTAGTCAGTTGATCCACAATCACCCAAACGCCATCGAATCCATTCTGAGTACGGGGAAGCTTATACACAAAATCTATAGATATATTTTCTCATTTCCACCGAGGAACGGGAATTGGCTGCATCCGACCAAAAGGCTTTTTCCTTTCTGCTTTGACTTGCTGGCAAACAATACACCTACTTGCGTACTCAGCAATCTCCCTCTTCATACCCGGCCAATAATAAAATGGACGAATGGTATGATACATCTTGGTTCCTCCTGGGTGCATCGCATAAGCCGAACAATGTGCTTCATTCAAAATTTCTTTCTTTAGTTCCTCGTTGTTCGGCACATACATTCTATTCTCTTGCATAAGCATACCATCTGATTCCCAAATCCTGAGGTCTTTCTTTTTCCCTTCACTTCTCAACTGAATCTCCTCATCAACCAACTGAGCTTCAAGTACACGATCAACCAAAACTGGCCTGATTTGGAAACTAGCAAGAAAAGCTTCTCTTCGCTCTTCCATTTCCAACTTTACTCCAGTAGCTCTCAAATCTGCAAGAAGAGGAACACGACAAGCATACAAGGCATTAAGTCGACCTTGAGGTTTCCTACTTAGTGCATCAGCTACCACGTTTGCACGACTCGGATGATACTCACTGGTTCAGTCATAATCACTTAGCAATTCCATCCATCTTCGCTGACGAAGATTAAGATCATGATGAGTGAAAAGATACTGAAGACTCTTATGATCTGTGAAGATCTTACATTTCTCACCATAGAGATAATGCCTCCAAATCTTCAAAGCAACAACAATGGTTGCCAACTCCAGACCGTGAGTAGGATAATTCCTTTCATGAATCTTCAACTGTCGAGAAGCATAGGCGATCACTCTGATATGCTGCATCAGGACACATCCCAGAACATTCAAGGAAGCTTCACAATAAATCTCATAGTTACCACTATCGTTAGGAAGTACCAAAACTGGAGCGTGAGTGAGGTAATGTTTCAGCTGCTGGAAACTTTGCTCACCATTCTCATCCCCAAACAAATTTAACATCTTTCCTGGTTAACTTCGTTAGTGGTAACGCAATCATAGAGAAATCTTGAACAAACCGTCGATACTAACCTGCTAGACCAAGGAAACTCCGTACCTCGGTGACGGTTCTTGGCTGTTCCCAATTCTCCACTGCTGCAATCTTTTGAAGATCAACTTGAATACCTTGAGCGGATATAACATGTCCTAGAAGTGTCACTTGATTCGTCCAAAATTGACATTTGCTAAACTTAGCATACAACCGATGTTCCCTCAAACATTTTAACACCAACTCAATATGACTAGTATACTTTACTTTCACTTAAGAATATATCAAACTTCAACTATTTCCTAGAAAACCCATAGACACCTCTAAGCTGATCAAACAATCATCAATGCGCGACAATGGATAACGGTTCTCAATCGTTACCCGATTCAATTGACTATAATCAATGTATAGCCTTAACGTTCACATTCTTTCTCATAATAAACTGAGCTCTCCTCGATGACATAATAGGTTGAATGGAACCTTTATCAACCAATTCTTGCAATTGAATTTTCAATTCTCTTAACTCAGCGGAGTCATTCTATACGGAAATAAAGATATAAGATCTGTACCTGGAAGCAAATCAATAGTAAACTTCACATCTTTGTCTGGCGGCAATCCAAGTAAATCATCTGAAACACATCTGGAAAATGTCTACCACTCGTACGTCATCCACAATACTAGGAGTACGATCCTGCAACACCACATGAGTTAGGTATCCTTGGCAACCTTTTGATAACAGTTTCTTTACTCTCACAACAGAAATAACGGCATGCCTCACTCCACTTTGCTCACTCACAAAAGTAACCTCTGATATTCCAAGACAATGGAAAGTAACTGATTTCCCGTAGCAATCCATATTGGCACGATTATAATGCAACCAATCTGTGCCTACAATCACATCAAAATCCACAATGCCTAACGGGATAAGACTCGCTGGCATAACTACTTCTTCCATCATCACTGGACACCATGAATAATCATAACCGACATAGAATGATCTACATGTTTACCTGCTTAACGAGTCCAACAAATAAGTTATGGATATTACGGTATGCAGCCCGCAATAACGATAACTCACTGTCGTCTCGATAAGTAAGTAACAATTCTTAAGGGTGCAATATTATCATCTCGCTCTTCATCAGAAATACATAATATGTCTCGATCATGCTCCAACATTTCTCTCTTTGACATCATCGTCAATAACATAAAATTTCTGCATCAAGACCAATGAACTCTGGCGAAGTGATCAAAATATCTAACGCATTCATAATCAAGTCCGAATGATTCAAAGCATCTTGCAGCTCTATGTTCCATTTGTCCACATGTAAAGCATCCACTGCTTTCTCGCCTACACTCTCCAAAGTGTATGCTATTACACTTACGGTACTAGGGTACATTTCATCTACCAGAGTCGCCTCATCTCTGTAATCTAGGATCTCTAGTAAATCTATCACCTCACATCTGACCAATGGTACAAAAATCTCTGATGGCAGAACTAGAATTAACTCCACTTCTTTTGAACTTCTAAATCTCGTGAGGTTCTTGAGACACATGACCTTTACCTTGATTATCTTTCCTTTGATTCTCATTCTTTTCCTTGTCTCAAATTGTAAACTCTTGCTTACTACCATCACAATAAGCAGGAGGAATGAACTTTCCTTAAACAACTCTTTAAACAACTTCCAAACAGTTGTTCTTCCGATAACATCGGATAACATTCCTATCTCCACCAGAATGCAGATTCAACACTCAGAAATTAGGTAGTCATCTCGACCCACCTATCGGGAGGAAAATTCCCTTGACTTTGCATAATCCGAAACGTCTTTTCCAAATGATTAAGCCATCACTCTGCTCCCTCAGGTTCTTCCTTTCCATAAAGTGATTCAAATTCAACTTATACACAGTCTCAAGAGGAATCCTTTGGGTAATAGACTGAATCACATCAGTAGTTCCCATAACTAAGTTAAATCGAGGAAGCTAAGTTCATCTGAACAAAGTGGCTATCCACGAGGCGGTAAAGTTCTGACAGAAAACACTAGGAAATTCTTAAGGTGTCCAGGATTGCAACCTAGGCTCTGATACCAACTGACACACCCCGTCCCGAAGGAGGGCATGCTGGCCGTCACGTGAGAGTGACGTAACCATTTACACAGTTCGGAAGCTTTAAAGATATAAATTCTAAGATATAACACCCGAGGGTGAGTTCTATATTTGTGAATTCTGTCAGAACACCGTTGAATTCCTCGTGGCCACCAGAGCTCTGCTATCTTGAACCTGGAGGGGCGCAAAACAAAATTGAGTGGGTCAGTAAAACAAAGTTTTTCGAAAACCTTTCCTTTAAAACATTTCTAACCCCTCGCTGTAAAACCTGTATACTTTCCCAAAAAATAGCATAATAGCATATAGTTTTTCATAAATCTCAAATCATCAATCTTTCTTAAAACCAGAAAGTATGCCATGTCAAAACTTTCAAAAACAGTTTGAATGATGCATCAATGTAACAGGTGAAATGGTGAATTAACCGGAGACCCTGCAGTTGGTCCTGTACGGTTAATTCTATAGCTCAACATTCAATCCAACCGGAGTCACCTCGGTGACTTGTACGGCACTACACTGCAGATAAGTCGGAACTACCTGAAGTAGTCTGTACGACATGAATGGTGTAAAAATACGCTCTAGTGCTTCTCTCATCAATCATCAGCGCGCATAACTAAGGTCACCCACAAGTCGGAATCACATCTAGTGATCTATACGACTAGCATGTCGGAACCCTCACATGGTCTGTGCGACATCCACCTACTTGGATCCAAGACGAGCGTGCGGTGTGGTGAATAAATATAAGCACTAACACCATGATTGCAGGTTATGAGCTATCAATATCAACAATGCACATGAATAATATAAAACTCACCTGATACTTACCTGTGCGTCCACAGCACCAATTCACATATATATATGCATCAATTATTAATTCATATATCTCATATCATTCATATCATGCATGCATGGCATTTTGGAAACATACTTTCATTAAAACTCGATTTCTGGGAAAATTCATAGTATATAGGTAATAATAGAAAGTACTGCCCACTCACCTGGAGTTCGCCCAACAACTCCCTAGCACAACACATCAAGGCGTCAAGATGATCGGTGCCTAGAACCATAATCAAATCCAATCTCAGAATCATATCGATAGAATATATAACTTATATAAAACACGTCACTACGCAATTCGAGAGGTCCACAATATACCTCTAGGACAACATCCTAAAATTTCATTACCATCCAACGGTCGGATCTCTGTAAATTCCAAAACCAAGTGACGGTTAACATTCTATATTATGGACTTACAACTCCAATTCCGGAAGATCCGTCAATCGGATTCCCGATCCGTAAGTTCGTATAATCCTTAAATATTATGTATTACAATGTATCAAAGTTTGGTGACGATCCAACGGTCGGATCGTCAATTCACATTTCCACCTATATTCGAAATAATTATAAACGTTAATTTTAAACACATCACCAACAATTCGAAATAACTTCTCATACGATGCTCAAATTGGGTATATGAATATACCACATCGACCTACTCGACGTCACGAGCGTCGGGAAATTTTTAGAAAATTTTTTGGAGGGCTCACGCGCCCTTCTTCTTCCTTGGGTCGCCGGACTGGCTTTTCCGGCGGCCGTTTTCCGGCGAGTTTTAAAACTCTTCGTTCTCCTTCGTTTTTCACCCATTTTCTTCGTATTTTATATCAAATTGAAGCCCCAAACATGTAGAATCACGTTAGACTAGTTTAAGGCTCTAAAAATCAAGAAATCTCACCGGAAAATTCCCAAGAAATTCGGCCAAAATGGAACTACGCGATCCCGACGTCCAAATCCTTCAAACGAAGCACTCCGAGCCTCCTTAGGACTTCACTAAGCTCACTATAAGCTTAGAATTCCCTGAAACACGACATTTTACGTGTGCATGAACAGTAACTCAAAAATGGAGGTTCGGGTTCCATGTGATTTCGAGGGTTTCACTTCCTAAAACTAGCACCAATGAACTTAGAACGTAAAAAGGATGAAGATGCATACCTTGGTTGCCTCGATCCGTCGAGTTTTCGGAGGATTTAGGTGTGTGCCGTACGTTTTGGGTGTGTGAGTGTGTGAGAGATCGTGAGAGAGAGAGACAGAGAAGACACGGGGAGGGAGAAGGAGAGAGAGGTCCTTTTTGTGGTCCAAACTAATCCACACCATCCATTTTCATCCTAACCATACATAACAAAAATCAAACTTTCAATATTATCCAACTTACTAATATATTTCTTCCAACTAGATTAATATTGAACCAAAATAACGTCACAACATACTTACCTTAATGTCCAACAAGGGCAATTATGTCCTTTCACATTCCCGTCAAACACACCTCCGGGACGGGCTGTGACATCTTATCATAATTCGTTCAAAATGAATTTTTCTTATTCAAATAATTTGTTGTTTTAAATTCTAAAAACACATAAACATCCTATTAACATACAATTATGAAATATAACATGCACATATATTAAATATAACGTATCAATCATTTGGTACGTTATATAAATTTAATCTGGGTACGTATTAGTATTTTGGTACGTTATAAAATATTGCTTTTGGTACGTTATGCAATTCTTTATTTAGTACGTACCAAGTTATTAGTACGTTGTATTATCCTTATTTTGGTACGTACATAACTTATGGTACGTTATGTGTAAGTTGTGTAACCCAAAAAAAGATAACTTTTCACATTAAAACATTGCACTAAAAAATATTTTGTCAACTCTTAATAATTAATTATTGGAATAAGGACTCATTTTAAATAAAAATAAAATTGTGAAAACTCTTAGTTCACGTTTCTACTATAAGTAGTTGTTAAAAAATTCAAATTTATTTTCAGTTGCATGAAATTAGGCAGTCTAGTCTACATCTCAATTTTAATTATAAACGAACTCTTGTTTTTTTTATAATCTATATAAAATGTTGAGTTGGAAATTGGAAAAACTATATTTCATCCAATTAATCTTGAACCCCAGTAAATATAATTGAATCCTTAAATTGAGGAAGGGATGAGATTCCATAAAAATAGCAATAAATTAATGAATATTATTGAGTGCATTTTTTTAACATAGAAATGGATTTAAAAGAATTTATAAAATACTTAAATTAAGAATATATCTGGAATATAAAGTTTAATTAAAAGTAAAAGCACTTTAATCAAAAGTTGAAAACTAACATATGTTTAATTTAGAAAAATCTAAAATGAGGCATCTAATTCTAATTAACTGTTAAATTTAACCAACATAAGATCTCCAAGTTTGTTGGAAAATGTATGAAAACACTTTGTTATCCTTTTCCAACAACAACGTAACCTAGAATTGAAAAGTTTCTAAAATCACCATCTTCAGTCTAATCCTTCTACTAAGTGAGGTTGGTTATTTGAATCCTAAAACGTCACTACGCTCTATTTTCAGCTAAGTCATAATTTAAAAAATAAAAAAATAAAAAATCACCAAACACACATTGCAAGGAATAATATATCCAAGATGCTACAACCAACCAACCAACCCAATCAAGCTTGTGCTTCCTAATCACATGTTATATAAACAAATGACACTCCAAATGCAAACTAGTTTCACTAAACTCAAACTAAATCACTCCTAACTAGTAACTACACTACAACACTATCATACATTAGGCCAACGATGCTGTTCTCGAAACGTGAGAATGAGCGTCTTTGAATTAATCATCGCCTATCTTCACGGAGCCTCATCGTCTATCTTCCCGGAGCTCAGGCTCGGTGGGATGAAAGCTCTGTAAACTTGTTCCATGTAAGGAATTTCCTTGAGCTCGTGTGCAGCAACTTCAAGCGCAGTGTGTTGGAAAAACCGGTAGAATTTCTTGCAGCGGACGAAACTAAAGGCCAAGGACATGATAGGAAGTGGAATTAAGAATGGTGCATGGTAGAATTTCTTCACCCCGAAGTAACCAAACATGGTAACTTGGTACAGTATCAGAGATGCAATGAGTCGAATTTGGATGTGCGGCCACATCCTTCCATAGCTTTCATACGATGGAATATTAACTTTCAGTGCCTGCTCGATGAAACAACAAAAGCTTTAGTTTTCGATAGCATATGCTTGCTTAGAACAAAAAAGTAGGCTAAGTTGTATATCCCTTTGGTAAAACTTGCAAGCTCGAAAAAGGCTGAGGATACCTGATTTCGAAGGACAAGCCATCCAAGGCCAAAGTAGAGCACACCAAATGGAAGAATCAGCGGAGCAATAACAGAGTAGCAGAGGACAATTGTAATGATGAGCGTATCACCGGGTACTCTAGTCCCATATCCAAGATCCCTAGGAAGCCAAGCTGCTTTCACCTCAGCTTCGGACTTACAGAGATACTTCCTCTTTATATGGAAAATGATCAGAGGAAATAGTCGGGACAGTTCAAGACCATATCCAATGAAAAATCTGTCACCAACAGTAAAGCATTTTGCAATCTTGTTTCAGTTACTGATATGGAAAACAAGAACTAGAAGACGTAAATTGTTACTTACTTAAGGGCCACAAAGGTGAGGAAGTAAGTTGCATTGTTGAGGAGGCTAGTTGCGAGTAAGTCAACAAGAGAGTTAGGATCCTTCTTGATGCTCTTGAATGTACTGAATAAGGTTCCACCGACCGTAACTCAAAGAAAAATGTTGAAGATAATGAAGTAGAAGTATTTCCCGGAAGAAGCCCTTACTGCATGGCTCTGGGAAGGGATTCCCTCAGCCTTGGACAAAAACAGAAGGAACTTTGGCAAGAAAGCTAGAAAAAGTACAAGTAGTATTTGAGGTAGATAAGCCTCTAGCACTGTCCTAATCGCCTCTTGCTTCAAAATTGGCTTTAGAAACGGAAGAAGTTTCTTCAGATTGTCCAGAGTTGTGAATGCACAGATAAAAGCAATCGGAACCATAAAAAAACTACGGTCAGAGCCACAATGATATACACAACATACTGCCCCACCTGTCTCTGAAAAAACACTGAGATTACGCCAAAGTAGTTGACGAGGTTCAGGAGCATCTGTGAGACTGTGACTGTCCATGCGTCAACAAGTTGGGCATGTAGAGTCTGAGCTGCAGCAGCTGCAGTCACCCTACTGGTGAAAAAAACTAGAGCGGCATTTTGCTGCTTCTCTCTGACTGCAATGACATCGACACATATTAACTTAAATAATGGACGGTTGTTATCATAAAAAAAATATAAAAAAAAACACTAAATTGTACATGTTTTTAATTATGTGGAGTAATTACTTTTTATTATGAGAGATTGGGAAACTCTGTATTTCCAAAGATGGAAATGTTGCTTGCAGGAAATTTTATTTTTTTTATATTTCTGAACAAATGCTTGCAGGAAATATAAATGTGGTAAAAATGAGTAATCTGCAAACGTGTGACTGCAGCTTGGGACTCATTTGATCCCATTAAATAGAAAGCCAAAAAAAAAAAGAAAAAAAAGAATGTTATAGTTATGTATTGATATGGATGTTTTGTAAAGTTTAAATCGTCCATCGAAAGGAAGCAAACAAGCACGACTTGGCGGTTTTAAAATTGTATAAAATAAATCGATTGAAAAAGGTTATGCCCCACATCACTAGTATGAATCAATCGGCTTTTGTGACGGGGAGACAAATTCAGGATAACATATTAGTGATGCACAAGATATTACATCCTCTCAAGCAACAAAGTAATAGTGAGGAGTCTTTCATGGCGATGAAATTGGATATGGCTAAGGCGTATGACCGTGTTGAATGGCCGTTTCTCTTTGCCATGATGTGAACATTGGGGTTTTCTGAGTTTTTGTGTCGAAGAATTGAAAAATGTATATCTACGGTGTCTTATAGTATTTTGATTAATGGGTCGTTCACAGGATTCATACAACCGCAACGGGGGTTGTGGCAAGGGGATCCTATGTCCCCTTTTTTGTTTTTAATTTGTGTTGAAGGCCTTTCGGCTTTGTTGCGACGGAGATAGGAGATGGGTGGTCTCCACGGCATTAGGGTGTCTGAGGGAGGGTTGCCTATTTCGCATTTGTTTTTTGCCGATGATGCAGTTATTTTTGTAAAGCTTCGGAAGGTGAAGCGTTGGAGGTTATGAACTACAATTACAAATTTATGTGGACGGTTCTGGGCAAGTTATAAACAGGGAGAAGAGTTCGCTTTTTTTCGGTGCTCATTGTGCGAAGAAAAGAAGGAAAAAGATTGTGGGGTGTACAAATATCAGGGGAAGGGATGACTTTGGGAAGTACCTAGGGTTATCTGAGAACTTTGGTCATTCCAAAACTGCGGTATTCGAGGAAGTGAGAGAGGTGCTAAATGGTCGGATTAATGGATGGGCCGAACAATACCTTCTTTGGCGGGGAAAGAGATTTTAATCAAGGCGGTAGCTATGGCCTTACCAAACTATGCAATGTCTTATCTTTAAAAGGAAAACTAATGAAAATGGTTTGAAAACTTTGAGTTTTAATTATAAGGACAAAATAAAATGTAAAGTGAATAGTATCAGGTTTGACTTTTTAGTGTAAAAATGTGGTTTTTCATTAAAGTAAACAGTACCGCGGCCTTTTCGTTAAAACTCCCTATTTTAAACTACCGGTCAAATTGTGTAAAGATATGAAGAAAGTGGGTGGTTTGGGTTTTCGGCGATCTCTTATGTTTCAATCTTGCGTTTCTTGCTAAGATTGGCTGGAGGGTAATGATGAACCCCACCTCATTGCTGGCTCGTGTTCTCAAGGAAAAATACTACCCGGATAGACCATTTATGGAGGCAAAACAAGGGAGGCGATCTTCGTGGGGTTGGAAAGGTATACTTCAGGGACGTCGTATTTTGGAGCGGGGGCTAAGATGGAGGGTTGGAGATGGGCAGAGTATCAGGATTGTACATGATCCTTGGATTCCAAAGTTATGTACGTTCCGTATGTACGGTCTAGGCATGCGGAGATGCCGGTGATGGTAGGGGAGTTAATTGAGCATTCTACGGGATCGTGGAAAAAGGAGTTGGTACTTAACTATTTTGAAGAGGAGGAAGCAAAACTTATACTGGGGTTGCCAATTAGTTTAGATGGTTGTCATGATAAACTAATTTGGCATTATTTTAGGAGTAGAGAGTACACGGTCAGAAGTGGCCCTGGAATGGCTAGGGATCTTCAAGCGAATGGGGAATTGGGTAGGAAGGGTATGGGAATGGGAAGTAGGAGTATGGTGTCTGACCATGTTTGGCAAGATGTGTGGAGGCTAAGAGTACCAAATAAACTGAAGTTTTTTATATAGAGGTGTTGCAACAATACTTTGGCGATGCGAAGGAATCTAGCCCGAATGAGGATGTGAGTGGAGACGACATGCGTTTCGTGTTTATGTATGTTCAGCGAAGTGGCAACCTCGATACCCATGCAGTGGCTTCCTATGCTACCTCACGTGGTGATTCGTTCCTGTGAGATGCTTATAGTCCTGAATTTCTTTTTAATATTATTGCAGAAGATGTAAACGTTTCTATTAGAATTTAATAAAATTTATCCTTGACAAAAAAAAAAAAGGTCATGTATGATATTACTATATACTAAAATCCAGTTATAAAAATAAATAAAAAATTAAAAAAAAAAAAAACTGTCACCAATAGTGATTTGACCGTTTTGCCCCTGTCTCATTGTTTCTTTTCTTTTTTATTTTTCAATGTGTACAATAAAATGACTAAAATGCCCTTCAGTCATCTGCTTCTTTCCGTTCCCTTCGCTTTTCCTTTCCTTTTATCCCGACTCTCTCTCCTCGCAACTCACTCCTGTTTGTCTAACTAATTTTCTTCGAATCTGAGCACAGCATGGCTCGGATCACCCCTAAATGATTTCTATTGAATTCAGGTGAATCGTAGAACAATTGCATGTCAATTTTCATTTGGGTTTTATTGCTTTCACCCCTTCTTATTTAGTCATTTGGGGGTTTTGTATGTTTTTTGGGTGTTAATTATATTGGTTTTATTGATTTTTTTTGTTTTGTATGAATTTTGTTTGATAGGAGGCTGGTGCAGTGTGTAAAAGATTGTATTGGTCCTTTGTATTTGAGGGAATATTGTCATATAATCACTATAATTTTTGTATGGGTTCAAGTTAATTACTTCGAGGGTGAACTAATGTGTCATATATGTTTCAAAGATATGTAATAGATGTAGGATTCATAAAGGTAATTAAGGTAATATTTCTGCAAGATTGAGCAAAAGAGAGGATCAGTTGAAAGATGCACAACTATGAAGCTAAACATTATGGTAAATATCTGGATATGAATACTGCTTCCAATCACGTAGAGAGGCCGCGAAGAATTGATTGAGATTAACAAGACGATTGACCCATTTTTTTCATCTTAAATAAAAACATCATGCCCTAAACGCGAAGGTGAGTAAAAGACACATGTCAATTTTGCGAAGATAAAAGAGCGGACTTATGAGGAAACCGGAAGCCTGTAAATAATAGGAATGACGAATTGGAACGTCATCCTTCAAGGGCTTTGTGTATATTTCATTCTTCTGCATTCATGTCAAGTAATAAGCAACCGAAAAGAAAAAAAAATAAGAAAACCGAAAAGAATGCTTTTCAAAGTGTATTGATTATCAGTGGTTAAGTAAATTCCAGTATCCCCTTTTCTTTCACAATCTAAAATGGAAACAGAGGATTTGTTAGCTCATTATGATGCTTAGCTCACTTCCCCACTTCTTTAGTATAGATAATATCGTTTGTTTAAGAAGAAAAAAATGGAAACATAGGGTTTATAGAGATTGCTCACACCCCCAAAAGAATGTGATACTAAAATTATTTTAAAATTGCATTCAACTGATTGAAACATTATACAATACTAAAGGGCTTATTATATTAGCACTCCACAAATTGTTGAATAAACCTCACATACTTAATACACCCCCCAAATTTGCTTTTTCAATGAAAAATTAACTTAATACACCCCACATACTTCCTCATAATACTCTCACATTCTCAATATACACCTTATATTTTCTACATGCACCCCATATTTTCTATACACCCCACATTTCTCAAATCTTATAAAGCTTTTAATTTGGACAAAAAATGTTGACTGGAATTTTGACAAAAGATGCCGCTTTAAAGCATATGTGTGTTGTTTTCAATTCCACCATTAAAACCCATGTTGTCTGTTTTTACTATTTTGTGGTAATTTTAAGTGTTTAATTCTTCATATAATCCATGTGATCCCTAAAAGATGAATACGAATATAGAAGCTTGAACAACGCAGCAAAAGCAAGATTAAATAATTATTGATGTCGTCAAAATCACTAAAACAATAAAAAATATGAAGTCTTACTTCATGTGAAGCTTCCGAAACATCGATTTCGTGTTTCATTCATCAAAAATAATTTTTCTCAATCAACATGTTTGTAGTTTCATTGGTTAGGGTTTTGTTCAATACCGTTTGGTACGTGGGACGGGACGGGACGGAACGGGACGAGCCGTTCCATCCCACGTTTGGTGCGCCTAAAAACTGTGGAACGGGTTGTCCCATGGGACGAAATTTGGCTGATTTTTCGTTCCACCTCTTCCCCCTGGAACGACCCGTTCCACATCCGTGGAACACAAATTTATAACATTTTATGACAAAATTTCTCCTTATCTTTTTCAATATTTACATCATTTGTTCCGTCCTGTTCCGTCCCGTCCCGTCCTATCCTGTTCAGTCCCGTCCCGTCCCGTCTGCGTACCAAACGGTACCTAATAGAGGGTCAGATGAATTTTGATAGTTGAAGAAGATAAATAATGCGTTAAAAGTGATTTGGGATGTATTTCGATTTTATTTTTATTTTTATAAACCTAATAAGGTCAAAATTGTCATTGCATAGTAGGATAAATAAATCATTTAATATTAAATTTCAATGTGGAGTGCATTCAACATTTTCTACTAAAGTTCACAGAGTAATTGCAAATTTGCAATACATCTTTACAAGTCATTAAGATTATGGAAATTTGTATAGCTTGGGCGGACTCTCTCGTTGGATTGCCCATCAACTGCACTTTCCTCCTCCTTAGATCTGTCATCCAACTTATAGGTTGTGCAACGTATGTCATTTTTAATACTATTTTTCCTTTAGGTACCATCTGATATGATTAGAGACGTTAGTCGTAAGTGCAATTTGAAACATTTCAGTGCCAGATATGTTCATCCTGTAAGGCTATATATGCTTAATAACAATCAAGGGTGGTTCGTAAGTTTTTGTTTGGTAACTGAGAAAATGTGATCCCATCTTTTAGTTTCTTTTTTCTTTCTGTTTTTATTATTTTGAGAATTTTGTGGGATTTTGAGAATTGCACTGATTAAATCCAATTTAATTTTCTAAGTTAATAATAAGAATTATACCAATTACCCAAATACTCAGTAATTTGGTTTCAAAACTAAACATAATCTATTTGTGTGTGACGCTCTTTTTTCCTAGTCCGGGTTGAAATCCCGGGCATGTTTTTATCGTGGCCCTCATATGCACACTCTCCTATTTGTATTTGTACTTATTCTCTTCCAATAAATGAATATCGTTACTCTTTTCAAAAAATAAATAATAATAATAAATAAAAACTAAACTAAACTAAACAAATTGTTTAGTATGTGTAATTTATTGCAGGCTCCGCGATATTAGTGTCACTTACTGCAGGCTCCGTGATCTTAAACAACTTGGTGAGTTCAACTTACAAATGAATTAGCAATAACAAATGTTAAGACTTACAAATATCTAGGATATTAAATTTCTAGATATTGATTGATATGCTGACATAACCTAATAATCTCTTTCCCCAACTTCTTGAAAGTGAGTTACCAATTTCATTTTGTTTGTGATTGTTACTGTGTGTATAAATACATGTATTAAATTTGGTATTTTGGGTTGAAGAGAGGAGAAGAGGGAAGAAAGAGAGAAAAGGAGGATAATTTTAGAAATTGGAGGCAGAGTAACACTAGGTAGACAAAAATATATTTGTGCTTTTCACAATTAACCGCTTGATAACATAACATTTTATAGATGGTATTTGTTAATACGTTTCGAAAGAACGGTGTTTTTTTAATTTTCACCATTTTCAGTAAAATTGTTAGTATTTAGCAAAAAGTAAAATATAGGTAGTTGATATTCACTCACATTTGTCATTACTATTTTGTGCAAGGAATAGCATATCCAAGATGCTACAACCATAAAAAAATAAAAATCACCACACAAACATTGCAAGGAATAATATATCCAAGATGCTACAACCAACCAACTCAATCAAGCTTGTGCTTCCTAATCACATGTTATATAAACAAATGACACTCTAAATCCAAACGAAATCACTTCTAACTATAAAGCACTATCATACATTAGGCCAACGATGCTGCTGTCCTCGAAACGTTGGATTGAGCGTCTTCGAATTGATCATGGTCTAGCTTCTCGGAGCTCAGGCTCGGTGGGATGAAAGCTCTGTAAACTTGCTCCATGTTAGGAATCTCCTTGAGTTCGTGTGCGGCAACTTCAAGCGCAGTGTGTTGGAAAAAATGGTAGAATTTCTTGCTGCAGATGAAAATATAAAGCAAGGACATGATAGGAAGTGGAAGTAAGAATGGTGCATAGACGAATTTCTTCACCCCAAAATAACCAAACATGGTAACTTGGTACAGTATCAGAGATGCAATGAGTCGAACTTGGATGTGCGGCCACATCCTTCCATAGCTTTCATACGATGGAACGTAAACTTTGAGTGCCTGCTCGATGAAACAACAAAAGCTTTAGTTTTCGATAGCATATGCTTGCTTAGGAAACAAGTAGGCTAAGTTGTGTATCGCTTGAGTAGAGTTTTTCGACTAAAAACTTGCAAGCTCGAAAAAGGCTGAGGATACCTGATTTCGAAGGACAAGCCATCCAAGGCCAAAGTAAAGCACACCAAATGGAAGAATCAGCGGAGCAATAACAGAGTAGCAGAGGACAATTGTAATGATGAGCATATCACCAGGTACTCTAGTCCCATATCCAAGATCACTAGGAAACCAAGCTGCTTTCACCTCGGCTTCGGTCTTACAGAGATACTTCCTCTTTATATGGAAAATGATCAGAGGAACTAGTCGGAACAGTTCAAGACCATATCCAACGAAAAACCTGTCATCAAAGCAATAGTAAAAACCAGTTCACTAATAAAGGCATAATTTAGACAGTGTGGACAAATAGTAAAGTATTTTGCAATCTTGTTTCGGTTACTGATATGGAAAATAAGAGCTAGAAGACATAAACTGTTACTTACTTCAGGGCCACAAAGGTGAGGAAGTAAGTTGCATTGGCGGGGAGGCTGGTTGCGAGTAAGTCAACAAGAGAGTTAGGATCCTTCTCGATGCTCTTGAATGTACTGAATAAGGTTCCACCTACGGTAACTCCAATAAAAACATTGAAGACAGTGAAGTAGAAGTATTTCCCGGAAGAAGCCCTTACTGCATGGCTCTGGGAAGGGATTCCCTCAGTCTTAGACAAAAACATAAGGAACTTTGGCAATAAAGCTAGAAAGAGTATGAGTGCAATTTGAGGTAGATAAGCCTCTAGCACTGTCCTAATCGCCTTTTGCTTCAAAATTGGCTTTAGAAACGGAAGAAGTTTCTTCAGATTCTCCAGAGTTGTGAATGCAGAGATAGCGGCAATGGGAACCATAAAAAATAATACGGTCAGAGCCACAATGATATACACAACGTATTGCCGCACCTGTCTCTGAAAAAACTTGATTTTGAGATTACGCCAAAGTAGTTGACGAGGTTCAGGAGCCTCTGTGACTATCCACGTGTCAACAAGTTGGGCATGTAGAGTCTGAGCTGCAGCAGCTGCAGTCACCCTACTGGTGAAAAAAACTAGAGCGGCATTTTGCTGCTTCTCTCTGAGAGTGGCTTTCTGTTCAGCCTCCAGTTTTGGGGTTAATTCATTAATCTTCTTAGTGTAGTAATCAATACTGTCTACTTTTGCCCCACAAAGACCACGGAACCCAGTTTTGTTAGTGGGTCTTGTTCCTTCTGATTTGCCAGTTTCCTTCGATATTGCATAAACTGCTTCAGCGCGCGCAAGCTTCTTCTTATACCCTTCTAACTCTTTCCAAATTTTGTTCACCTATAAGAATAGCGTTAATATGAATGGAAGAGAAATACTACTCAAATGTGAGGAACACACCATCAAACAAGCATACCTCTTTGTTGTCTGTGACAACCAATGATCTGTAAAATGTATCAGGGTAGATGGTCTTAAAATAAGAATCGACCTGTTCCTTTCTAATTTGACCTTCGGGGACGTCAGGTATGTCTCTGACAAGAATGGCAAATTGTTCTGGCTTCGCTTGAGGAGACATTAGAGCACTGGCTCTCAGGTTGGAGGCATGTTTATATGCCTTCCACAGCAAGATGTATGTGACAAAAGAAACCCAGTAGACACCAACTAGAAATGCCCACAACCTAGGACTCTTCTCCTGCACATACAGAAAGACGTATGTAAATGCAATCAGCACTCAGAATACAATTCAATTGAGAGAATTATACAAAAAACCACAGCTGCAATAAATCAAAGGAAAAAGAAAAAAAGACCAAGACATTTCATGAAAATGTTTTGTAGCTTACCTTGAGATGTCCCATGGATAAGTGGTCAAGGTCACTGAAAGTGCCATTGCTTACGCTTGCGTCGGCTAACTTATGCGCTTCTTCGGTGGCAGCAACTGACAGAAGAATTGGTAGCAGAACAATGCTAGATAAAACCAATATACCCAACACTGCCACATCAAATAGGAAAGTTAGAACCTTGAGATTTCTGGCTTTATAAATTAGGCCAACCATTGCATACTGTTATTCCAAAACATGGAAGCAATATAATCGCAGGAGGTAAAGACAAAAACAAGTACATTAAAACTCAAGAAATTCAGTATGTATTATGTAACCAAGGTTTCAAATTCTTCCAGACAGATTGAAACTGTTAATAATTCGTCATTGTTAAATAACTTACTACTTCAGTCATAACTACGCAAGTATGATATCGAAAATCATCAGCGAAGTAGAAGATTATCAATTCCAAAGCAACATCTTTCTTGTAAAGCAACTGTGGTCAGGTGCCAATGACATAAATTCCCTTCATTTTACACAAATCCATAGTTTTTAGAGTATAAGCAAAACTGGTACACACTCTTCCGTAATACAAATATTGTTCGAAACGTTGAAACCATTCTAAGAGTTCCAGATTTCACTTCTCAAAGCCAGAAAGAAATTAACTTTACCAATTTCATCAAACAAACTTCACCTATCCAAATTTACAGCAGTAAAAAAGTTAGAAATCTGAGAGAAAACTTCTAAATTAGTCCATCCAACAAAAACAACCACAAAGCAGCAACAATTTCAAACTTTTGAGCAAACGGAACAAAACCCAGAAACAGTATCATGGTGAAAGCAAAGGAGACAAAGTAAATTCGAAAACTGTCAAACAGTTAAAATGGCAGAGAGACAAACAAACCAGTGCTCATGAACACAAAGTACACAGCAGTGTCGACCCCTGACACGGAAATAATTTCCTGCTCAGTGGAATACAGAGCCTCTTTGATCCAAGCAAACGGGTTCCGGGTCATGGACCCGCCCTCCCACGGATCCAACCCTCTCAAGATCCGATTCGGATAGTAAACCACAGTGTTCCCAGGCTTTCTCGAAAGCCATGTGAACAAAAACATCAGAACCACAAATATGAGGAAGGAAGTCCCTAAGGACGTCAAGAACGAACTGAGATCCATCTGGGGTTTTCTCTAAATTGCCAAAGATTCAAGCTTTTTCTCTCTCTAAGCAGTTTGGAGTGAAAGTTCTAGTGAGAGAACATGCACAGAAGCAATAGAAAATCAAATAGGAATGGAAATAAAACGAGAGAAAATGGAGGGTTAGAGAGAGAGAGACACGTTAGAGGACATTAAATTAGAGGAAGGGAAAAGTAACCGTTGGAGGAGGGGGTGGAGGTGGAGGAGGAGGAGGGAGAGAATTAAAGGAAGGAAGGTTGATAGCTTTTGGAGGTTGTGAAGTTAAAAGTCCATGAAAGGCAATGCAAATGCCAAAACCTAAATCAATGACAAGAAATGAAAATATCTTAAAGCATAATTGGCAAGTTGTGGGGCCATTTTGATTAGTTGGTACTTTTTATTTTGAAAATATTTTTGCTAGAAATGGTTATGCCAACTACTAATCTATTTATTCTATCAGAGTTTAAATTTCGAGATGTGTTTAATAAATAAACATAAATATCAAAATTTAAATTTATCTAATTATTGTAAATGAAATAATAAATATTATCATCACTTGAAAGTGATGAGAAAAGTGCACCTCTTTTATTTTTGAGGGACAAGGAATTGAAGTGTTTTAGTTGAAATGACAAAAATAGGAATAGAATGCATCACAATCACTCTATAAAATTCCATTAAATTGGTGTGCCTCCATCTGAGCCTTAAAATATATTAAAAACTTTATGTGTGAAGCGGTTCCCGTACCATTAATTATGTTTATACGGATATAATTTGTTGATTGCAATTATATCGACACATATTAATTTAAATAATGAAAGGTCGGTATCATATGGACAATCACAAACTACATTGTACATGTTTTTAAATATGTGGAGTAATTACTTCTTATTATGAGAGATTGGGAGACTGTATTTCCAAAGATGAAAATGTTGCTTGCAGGAAACATTAAGGTGGTAAAAACGGGGTAATCTGCAAACGTGTGACGGTGCCTTTAAATAGAAGGAAAAAAAAAAGATAGTTACAACTTACAATTATGTATTGATATCGACGTTTTGTATGTATGTCATACATTTATTAGAAATTTCATCAATTTGATCGTTAAACTACTGACGTGGCAAGCGTAAGGCCACTCTCTTGTCCACATGAATTGAGAAATTAATTCAAAGATGAGGTATAAGATAATTTTTTTTTCATTATGCCATACACATAAGCATATTGGAATTTTGGTTTGCGGAGGTATTTCACATGCATTGTAAATCACAAATTAACACACACGTAAAAAAACATAAAATATTATTTACACTAAAGAGTAAGCGTATGAACTCAACTTCACAATGATTTAGGTATAAAAAAATTAGTTCAAATTTATCTATAGCGAGAATTGAACCTAAAACCCCTCACTTTCAAATGAAGAGGAATTGAATAAAGTTAAGATTCCACCGTAAAACCAATTGGCAATATAGGGAGTAACTCAATTACTTATAAACATATGCAATGTCCCTCATATCTCCAGTGTGAGATTCATACTCTCAACAGGAATACCACTTGACCGTAATGCGTATACTTACGCGACTTACATTGTAAAAGTAATGAGCTAAGTACTTTTCTTATCATTTTAAACTTTAGGTGTAAGATCCCACATTGCTCAGGGGTGAGGATCATGTAAGCCTTATATGTATATTCACATCTCTACCTAGCACGAGGCCTTTTTGGAGCTCACTAGTTTCGAGTTCCATTGGAACTCCGAAGTTAAGCGAGTTTGCGCGAGAGCAATCCCAAGATGGGTGACCCATTAGGAAGTTCTCGTATGAGTTCCCAAAAACAAAACCGTGAGAGCGTGGTCGAGGCCCAAAGCAGACAATATCGTGCTACGATGGAATCGGGCCCGGGATGTGATGGGGCTGGGCCGGAATGTGACAATTTGGTATCAGAGCTAATCCCTGGCTGAAACTGTGCCAACGAGGACGCCGGGCCCTTAAGGGTGGTGGATTGTAAGATCCCACATCGCTCAGGGATGAGGATCTTGTAAGCCTTGTATGTATATTATCATCTCCACCTAGCACGAGATCTTTTTGGAGCTCACTAGCTTCGAGTTCCATCGGAACTCCGAAGTTAAGCGAGTTCGCGCGAGAGCAATCCTAGAATGGGTGACCCACTGGGAAGTTCTCGCGTGAGTTCCCAGAAACAAAATTGTGAAGGCGTGGTCGGGGCCCAAAACGGATAATATTATGCTACGACGGAATCGGGCCCGGAATATGGTGGGGGCTCGGACTGGGATGTGACATTAGGGCCTTTCATTATCTTTATAAAAAAAAAATGTGGAAAGACATTTGGGTTGAGATGTTAACTAAATTACTGAATAAATAATCATAATTAGATATAAAATTCGTCGGCTATAAGAGTCGAAATCATTTACGTCGGCTATAAGAGTCGAAATCATTTACGAAAGAAGAATAATATGTGGGTAATGCAGTGGAAATGGCTGGCCTTTCAATGTGACTTTTCATATTAAATATTAAAGATAGTGTTTGGTGAGTGAGGTCGGCCAAGTGCTTTTTCGACTTAAAAAACAATCTTTTGTGATTCTGTTTCTTTTTGTATGTGGGTGGATTCTTTTCTCTTGTTTTATCATCTCTTTCTCTTCTCTTATACTCTTTTGTTGTTGTTTTTTTTCTTTTTCTGTATAAACAATTCAAAGTAAGATGTTAACGTGTTTTAATCGTAAAGCTTAAATAAAAAGAGAGATTATAATGGAAGAAAATTCTACTGCTCTGTATTGGCATCTAACAATTATATGTAGTAGAATTCTTTTCCCTTCTTTTATCATCTCCTTCTCTTCTCTTTTCTTCTCTTATACTCTTTTGTTGTCTTTTATTTTTGTATAAACAATTCAAAATAAGATGTTGACGTGTCTTTATCATAAAGTTTAAATAAAAAGAGAGAAGAAGATAGATTAGAAGGGGAAAAAATCCTATTGCTTTATGTATTGGCATCTAACAATTATATTTGTGAGATTTTTTAATCATAAGTAAAACCCATAATTGGTATTTGAAGTCTTTCGTATTAAGGAAAACATGTACCCTTTCCACCACTAACACCCATTTCTACGATTGCATTATGTCAAATAGCCCTTGGACATGTATCTTTTGGGTTTATTTTAATCATATAGGTTTTGGGATTAAATTGTGTCAAATAGCTCTTTTTTTTCTTAAATATACTAACTTGGTATTAGTAACTAAAGAAAATAACCGTGTGAGAAGAGGAGGAATGCAAGAAAAAGTATAGAATTTTTAGGGTCCCATTGAAAAATAAGGAGGAGAAATTGCAGGAGGTTTCAAAATGCTTCAAATTGCATGAGGTTTCAAATTTTGGAAACAGCTTATGCAACACAAGAAATGACAACGACTATCAAATTCTTAAACCCTTAAATTCTAAAATTCAACCGCAATTCGAAAACCATACTTCAATCTCAAAATCCCCAAGTCGAAAACCATAATTCCAGTTCAAAATCACCAAAGTTCAGTTGAGTTTCTTTTCACCCCTCGCTCTTGTAATGGAGCTACGCATTTGGTGACAACTCACATCACGCGTGTGGGGGGATGTCATAGGTGGGATTGTTTTGAACCGAAGTGGTTGTTTAATACTCTGGTACATGATGTAAACATTTCAATTCGTAACTAATAATATTCTACTCTTTAAGAAAAAAAAAACCCCTCATTTCTTTTCAAAATTCCTAATTTCATGTATGTATATTTTTAGGGAGTTTTAACAAAACACTCATGGTACTGTTCACTTTTAACGAAAAACCATATTTTTACCTTTAACTGTCACTATTTACTATACTTTAAAAAAAAGTTTTTTATTAAAATGAAAGTTTTTATAGACTTTTCGTTAGTTTTTCTTATTTTTTTTATTATATTCAGTTCGGTTCGATATTACCGAACTTACGTCGGTGATCCTAATTTCAATACCGATGTTTCAAGAGTGTTTAATTTCAGTTACCAAATGATTCGATAATATCGGTTCCATTTCTTTCTTTTTTTAAGTCGGATTTCGATATGACTCGGTCGGGTTCCTTTTTTCGTGTTTTTTTTTCAACCCTACTTTGGAGTGTCCACAAGATAATATCGGCGCGGTTTGCTTTTTTCTTTTTTTATGTCGGGTTTCGATATGATTCGGTCGGGTTCCTTTCTTTTTTTTTTCTTTTTTTTTTTCAGCCCTACTTTGGAGTGTCCACAAAATCGCCCTTACCTCTATTTTGAAACGGTAAATATATGAGATTCAAGATCTTCTTTTTCAATAATTTAATCTATATTTTTTTGACAATAAAACAATAATAATAATAATAATTTAAATATTTTTATTTTGTCAATTTGTCCAGGTCTTGCAGATATCGAAAGCTGCTGTTCAAATTTTGGGTCTCTAAAATATATTAGTGCTTAATACGGGAAAAACTTTTTCGATGAGTGGATTATAAATTTCTTATGAGTTCTAATTATTAGCTATTATGCATTATGGATATATATAAATGTGTAGAAGAAGACAGTATATTAATAAAGATTTTTCAAAATCAAAAGAGCGATTGGATTGAAAAAATAAAGGATTTATAAGTTGAAAAATTTAGGTTCGATTCTCGTTAAATACGAACTAAACTCATCGTTTTTCATTTAATGTTGATAATATCGCCCATTAGAAAAGAAAAAAAAAGTTAGGTTGCGAAAGTTGTCATTTGACGAAAGTTACGGCTTTAAATTAGGTATTAGTTGGAACTGGGGTACCATGCCACCTCAACCTCAGTATTCCTCCTCAAATGCAAACCAGCAGTTATCTTAAATGCCAGCCAACACGTGTCAACACAAGTACTCTGCCGACAAACAGTGTACGTGACTTATGACCGTTGCGCGTTCGTAACGCAATCCGTTGCAAAGGTCCCAACTGACATGGAGGGACCCAGTTTCGGATAAGTTGATTTCTTTCTGTTTTTTGTCCGATACGAGTCAGTGTTGTTTTCGCGTAATCGTTTTGTCGGTTTTTGCAGGGCTTACAGATTGTGATTTGATGCCACGCGGTGCACAGGAGACTCGTGGGGCCGTTACACGTGGGAGCACAGGATGGAGGTTGGGAAGGACTGTTGTATGAGAAGGACTGGACCGAACGAGTGCGACCCACGTATGGATGTGGCAAGTTTTACCTAGTTTATGTTAAAAATAGTAAGGTCATCTCAAATCTAGGATTTGCCAGATGACTCGTTTTAACCATCTGATATTCTAAGATATTAATATTTTAATAAACAGTATATAACCATATTTACCTCCGTCTCCAACTGAGGGCCAAAGGACCATAGGGCCAAACATAATTTATTATTTAAAAACTAAAAAATTTTGTGAAATAGAAGTTATAGGAAAAAATGGAATTTAAAAAAAATATGAAACCAATTTTGTAAAATAAAAGTTATAGGAAAAAAAGTAGAATTTAAAAAAATAAAATATGCTCCAAATTTTGTAAAATAGAAGTTATAGGAAAAAAATAGAATTTAAAAAAAATATGAACCAAATTTTGTAAAATAGAAGTTATAGGAAAAAAATAGAATTTAAAAAAAAATATGAAACAAATTTTGTAAAATAGAAGTTATAGGAAGTTATAGAAAAAAAGGTTTAAATTCATAAATAAATAAAAAAAATTGAATACAACGGCTAGCTAGCTGACTCAGCTAGCCGTTGTATTCAAAATTTTCATACTATTCGTGTCGGTTATAACCGACATGATTGCAATTAATCAAAATTATTCCTGTCTAGCAATTACTATTGGTGTTGGTTATAACCGACACTATTGCGATAAACAAAATTATTCATGTCGGTTATATCCGACAGTTTTAAGCAAAATTATGGCCAGCCCGGGGCTGGCTGGTTGGCTGGAAGGGGCTAGCCCTCTGACCCTTTAGCCCTTTCAGATACCATGGGGCCTATGAGCCCTCTGGCCTAGCCCTCAGTTGGAGACGGTTTTCAGGCTATTTTCGGCTCTCTGATCCTCTGGATCCTTTGGTTAGAGATAGCCTAAATATATTATAAGGACCAATTTCCAACTGTAGTAACAGATGAAAGTCGTATGCCACTCACATGTTTTACAATACGTTAATTATGTGAGTGGATGACGATTCATCTGGATTGTTACGGTTGGATCCATCAAACTCTTCAATACATTAGCGGTTAAACTCATTTATGCTTGCATGCATACGAGCAACTGTACTTAATACTATTAGCTGATTTATTGTATGCTATGATTCAATATGAAAACAATGCTTCCTTGGTTGATAAGCAAGCAGACTTGAAAGCTTTCCAATTATTGATTCCACACAAAATCAATGAAAACTACCTGTGAAACACGAGAAAATTTTCATTTTGTTCGAAATATGAGTAGTACATCACGTGTCATTATATAAATAGAGAGAAATTTTATTTTTTTATGTTATTAATTTTTAATACAAGTATTGCACCACTTGTTTAATAATACGTAACGTATCATCCCGTGTTCCAAACACATTGCAAAATTTCTCGTAAAATACAGGAAAAGTGGGGTTCCATTCTAGTAAGCTCTTTCGATAAGGAAAGGGATCTGCTTCGGATCCCTTCCATCAAATTCACTAAATTCATCAATTCGGATCCTTGAAATTTGATCTAACGGCTAAAGTTATTATAATTTTTTAAAGAGACCTCTGTTTTTAGCCGTTGGATCAAATTTTAAGATCCAAATTGATGAATTTAGTGGATTTGATGGAAGGGATCAGGGATCCCTTTCCTTTCAATAATGCATTGCATTCCTATTTTTTGTGGCTCAAATGATGGCACACCAGTAAGACACAAGAAAAGTGGGATCCTATTTTTGTTGTACGTGGTGGTACTGATTCCTGATTATACATGGAAGAAACTACATTGTACTTCCTTTTTTTTTCGTCAAAGTAATCCTTTTATTTTTAATATGGTTTGGTGATTGTCGCTTGGCTGCAGTGACTTCTTAAGTTTTGTATTAGAGGAATTTTGGTTCTTTGTTCTTCCTCTTTTCTTATATTTATTTTCTTCAAGTTGCAAAAGAGTCATTTGTTCCCTCTTCGTTTCTAATTTTATGGGAGGTAAGATTTTTGTTTTTTCTAATTAAGTGTAACTTGTATTTTTTATATCAATAAATTTTTCTCGTACTACTCATGAGCAATCTTGAATTACATAATAATACTGCGACATAAACAAAATAGGGTTCTTCAGAAAAAGACCATTGAAACTCCTATTTTCCAAACAAAAACCCACATAATATTAAACATCCAAATAAAACCCAAATTTCAAATAGAGTACCATGTAGACAAATATGTAACCAATTATTATCACATATTTACAACTTATGCCACAAAACTCTAATTATTATGTCAATAAATATTATTACTCACCCTAATTATGATTAGCAATTAACCCCATATGGAAATTTTACCTTTCTTGTATGATAAATATTAGGAATATATATATATATATATATATATAAATTTAGCCATGTTCATAAATAATTATGGGCACATTTTTCGTATGGAAAAAAAAAATCCTTTGTACAATTAGTTATTTTGCATCAAATAATAATATTATTTGATAAAAACAACAAAGAACCTGACACACCCTGATCCTAGAATCAAGGCGTGCTGGCTGTCACGTGAGCGTGACGTAACCACAAGTGCAGTGCGGAAGCAAAGATAAGAAAATTACGAAGGAAAGAAAACCAACTACTAGCAATAATAACCAAATAGCATGCTAGAGTGAGTTAAAGTGTGAACACACACATAAACAGAGCTTGAGCACTAAGTACAGTCAAGTAGGACTATAATCAAATTACAACACCCGCAGGTGAGTCCTACATGCAGGAAGTCTGTCAGAACGCCGAAGAAAAACCTCGTGAGCCACCAACTGCTAACTAGAACCTGGAGGGGCGCAAAACAAAATTGAGTGGGTCAGTAAAACGAAACTTTTCGAAAACCTTTCATTTAAAACATTTCTAACCCCTCACTGTAAAACCTGTATACTTTCCCAGAAAATAGCATAATAGCATATAACTTTTCTCAAATCATCAATCTTTCTTAAAAACCAGAAAGTATGCCATGCTATAATGTCGAAAACAGAATGAATGATGCATCAATGTAACAGGTGACATAATGAATTAACCGGAGACCCTGCAGTTGGTCCTGTACGGTTAATTCTATAGCTCAACATCCAATCCAACCGGAGTCACCTCGGTGACCTGTACGACACTACACTGCATATAAGTCGGAACTACCTGAAGTAGTCTGTACGACAAGAATGGTAAAATAATACGCTCTAGTGCTTCTCTCATCAATCATCTGCGCGCATAATCTAAAGTCACCTACTAGTCGGAACCACCTCTAATGGTCTGTACGACTAGCATGTCGGAACCCTCTCATGGTCTGTACGACATGTCAGAACCCTCTCATGGTCTGTACGACATGCACCTACTTGGATCCAAGGTGAGCGTGCGGTGCGGGTGAATAATATAAGCACTAACACCATGATTGCAGGTTATGAGCTATCCACATAATATACATCATCAATGATTCACATGAATAACATAAAACTCACCTGATACTCACTTGTGCGTCCACAGCACCAATTCACATATATATATGCATCAATTATCAATTCATATAACTCTTATCATGCATGCATGGCATTTTAGAAACATACTTTCATTAAAACTCAATTTCCGGGAAAATTAATAGTATATAGGTATAAACAGAAAGTACTGCCCACTCACTGATAAGTCGAAGGGTCGTAACCCCCGTGACGTCCCTGGATGCGCTCGTCCTCGGGATAGGTATCACCTATATGCGAAATAACTATAAAAACGTTATTTTAAAGCATATAACCAACAATTCTCAATAACTTCTCATACGATGCTCAATTTGGGCATATGAATATACCACAGTGACCTACTCGACGTCACGAACGTCGACATATTTTTAAAATAATTTTTGGGCTTGTCACGCGCCCCCACGCGCCAGGAAGGGCACGAGTTCACGCGCCCCCCACTTGCGTCTCCTACCTTGGGCTCGCCGGACTGGTTTTTCCGGTGGTCGAAATCTGGGGATTTTTCAAACGCTTTGTTCTCCTTCGTTTCTCAACCATTTTTCACGCATTTTATATCAAAATAAAGCCCTAAACATGTAGAATCACGTTACACTACTTTAAGGCTCTAAAAATCATGAAATCTCACCGGAGAATTTCCAAGAAAACCGGCCAACTTCGAACTCAACGATCCCGACGTCCAAAACCTTCCAACTAAGTACTCCGAGCTTCCTTAGGACCTCACTAAGCTCACTGTAAGCTTAGAATTCCCTGAAAAACAACACATCACGAATGCATGAACAGTACTCAAATCAGACCTCGGGTTTTCAACGTGATTTCTAAGGTTTCCCATTCTAAAACTAGTACCATTCAACTCAGGAGGTTGAAAGGATGAAGAACCTTACCTTTTTGGCGTCGATCCGTGAAAGTTCGAGGGTTTGGCCCTTTGTCCGTACAATTTCGAGAGGGAGAGAGTGAGACTGAAACGGAGAGGAGAGAGAGAGAGCACGGGGAAGGAGAGAAAGAGGTTTGACCCGTGTGTGTGTGTGTGGTCCATCCTAAAACCATCACCATCCATTTTTTTCTTAACTCCCTAACCACAAAAATACATATAACCTTTAATCCAATTAAATGTTCCAAAACTTAGGGAAATATGTATATTCACTAATATGGCACACACGTACCTTAGTAACCGTCCAGGGTAATTTTGTCCTTTCACGTCCTTAATAAGAAAATCTCGGGACGGGCTGTGACAGAACCAATTAATATTCTTTTATGTTGTAGGTAACATATTTTACCTAGATTATTACATACATTAGGCATTTTTTGTTTGTTATCATATATGCTTGTTAAAAATAATTTATCTATATTTATATGTAAAATATAAGAAAATTACTTTTGAATCAAATAGAATTAATTTTGTAGGTAAATTAAAATAGTAGTTCCATTATTTTGGTAAAGTTAAATAGTGCCTAAATTATTTCGTAAAAATTAAACCAAGACAAATTATCTCCATTAAAATAAAACAGTACATATTCGACAAAAAAAATTAAAAAATAAAACAGTAGATACATTATTTTCTTATAAGATTAAACAATAGGTAAATTATATTGTAGGTACATTATGTTTGTAATATAAAAAAAAATTGAAATTCATAAACAAAAAGTAGTAGATATTTTATTTTTAATCAAATTTCCTTTATTTGTAGGTGGATTATTTTAATGTATTATTATGTATATTGGGCTCATTTTACTACTAATATATATGTGTGCAATAATTTACCTATATTATTATATAAAATATGGATGAATTTATTTTGAATCAAATAACATTTTTTTTTTATAAGTTTTTTTTTTTCAGTTGAAACGATAGCAATTTTATTAATGTCAAGAAGACGACATACAATCATCCAAGAGGGTACCCTGGAGTAAATTATTTTGCATGTATCATTACATATACAGGGCAAATTTATTACTAATACACATGTCCAAATAATTTACCTATATTTTTTAAATATAGGTAAATTATTTTATAGTGCTCTTACAGATTTTCATTTGGTAAACAAATGACAAGATTAAATTAAAATTGTCTAATTTTATGCAAATTTTAAAAACAATTACGAAATCTTAAGGAAAGTATAACATTATTAGTTCTTTTTTGCCTTAACATACAATTTGTTTTGATATATTAATGCAATGATTTTAAACATTAATACATTTTTTGCATTAATCTCTCCCTTCAAATCTGCATAGAATTAAATGTCTATATCAAAACTGTAATTAGGGGGTATTTTAGGCATCTGAAAAATGCAAAATGTGTAAAGGCAAACAAAATTAATGAATTTGCTTATGTGGAGCCTAGTCATTGGGTTTTATTCAAATAAAAAGACTACGTCGGGTTTTATGTAAAGAAACTTGAGTTTCAGGGGTTAAAGTTATATTTTCAGAACAAAATATGTATCACCTATCATGCAAATAGGTAACAAAAACTATTATTTGAGTATCAGTTTCATAAATTTTTTGTAGTACAAGAGTTTATTTTAGGACCAAGGAAACCCGAGATCTAGCACATTATAAAGGAAAGAGATGTGGTGTATATAAATACACACACAGATGCACACTACTTTTTGAATGGTTTACCCTTGATAAACTCAATCGCATGATATCCATATGAAATTGGAAAAAGCTTTGTTCCAACAAAACCTGCAGATTGTGCTAGGTTATTAAATTCAACTGCTGTTCGCTCCTTGCCCCCAGGAAAAAGGGCCATCATCATCATGTCTAGTGCGAGTGTGTTCCTTGTTTCTGGTGTATTTTCCAGTACTTCAGGTACTACAAATTCCACAACTATTACCTTCCTAGTTTCCGGTAACGCATTCCAACAGTTTTTCAGCAACTTAATGCACACGTCATGCCCAGTTATGAAGTACCCAGTGCAAAGCACAAGGGTAAATCAAATTTTCATATTGTGAACATGCATGAAATAGTTTTGATGAAGAGTAATGCTAAGGAGACGACGTCCACATCGTACTACTTTTTTAATGCGAACAGAGGCCATCTCTATTAAAGAGATGGTAAAATGTAGTCCCGCTAACATTTTCTTCAATAAATACTAAAAGTAAGAAAAACCGAACCTTCATCATTATCGACTGAGCATGTGGTATTGCCTCAAACATATTTCCCGCAACATGCTTCACACCTATATATAAATGAAATCAGAAAAGAACGTAGTCAAATAGGATCTGTAGCTGTTGCATTTGGACCATAATTCAAATAAGAAAGTGTGTGAATTAAAGGCTATTTGTTTAAGTATTTCAGCTTTAGCCAATTCTTTATATTTTGGTTTTAGTTTTCAGTTTTCTATTTCAATTCTTGTTTTTTCCAAAAATTTGTATCGTAACTGTTTTCACTTTTTCAAAAAATGACAATAGAGAACTTAAATCAAGCCAAATTTTGAAAACCAAAAACCGAAAACCACTTTTGTTAATTTTCAATTGGTTTTCAGTTTTCAGTTCTCTTTGGATATACTAACCTTGATATTTAGGAGCACGGGCAATAGCATCAGGCAAATCGAAGTTAATACCATGGATGTAGGGATATTTAGATACTATTTTCGCAAGAGAATTACCCATGCCACCTCCTACGTCCATCAGCTCTGTCACCTCTTCAAAACCTTTATATTCAGTGAATACCTTTTGATCAAAACATATAGCAGAGTAAGCGGTCATAGCCTCACTGAACAATCGACCAAGCTCAGGTCTCTTTGACATATGCTCGAATGTAGTCTCTCCGTGGGCCTTGTAGAAAGGATCGCACCCCTCTTCAAGCACTCAGTGCTCGATGATAGCTTTAGTATTGGGGCTAGAGAAACTCCATTCTCATTGGAAACAAAACAAAGCGAGTCCTTTGTTAGGGCATAAGTCCTTTCTTGCTTGGACTTATCATTTGGGCATGGTCTTGGACTCTTGGAGATGTAGATAGGAGGGAATTGCGCTCAGCAACCTTAGCATTCTCTCCAAACTCAACATTGCATTTGGATGATTTGCAGTCGGAATTCGAGAAGCGATTTCCTCCGCAGTAAGATGAGCTCCAGGCCCTGAGTTGGAAAGGATATTGAAGACACTTAGGTCAACTGCAGCTCTTAGAACCATTTGATTGCAGGTGGAATTTGTCAAACCCCAAGCTGAGATGTAATTTTCTAAACTTAATCCCTGGCTTTCCATCTATTTTTTTTTTTTTAGGATTTTCAAGCTCTCAGTCAATTTTAGTTTGTTGGATTGCCTTGTTTATTTTGGCTCCGAGCATCAGTTCTCTATATATACAGATACACTTGCATGCATGATACACGTCGTTTTGAGCGGAAAAAAGTGGGTGAGCATGTCTAGCCAGCTGGGTTTAGCTTAAGGGGCGCCTAACCATATATGGCCTCCAATAATAGTAGGTTTTTAGGTAGATAACTCACCAAACTCTTTACAACAACAACAATCAAGTCTTATCTCACTAGGTGAGGTCGGCTATATGGATTATAGAACATCACATCGCTCGGTTTTGCGACGTATCTTTTGTTAGCTCCAAGTACTCCATATTTTTCGTTAATATCTCTTTCCAAGTCTTCGTCTCAAACTCTTTGACAAAAAATACCCACCAAACTCAAGACAAATTGGAAGGAATGGATGGAAACTCTCAAACATTTGTCCATGGAATGTTGAAGGTAGAATACCGTTAGAGCATTAGTAAGGGAGAAGAAATGAAGGACCCCCACATGTAAGACCATTAGTAAGGGTTATAATTATCACCCTTAATTTCGTGTAACTAGCCACGACTTTTAGCAAATTCACCAACATTTCGTGTAATATTTGGCAAATTCACCGACTACACATCCCTAATTAATATATATCAACGAATTCAAGTGGGCATTGGACTAGCTAGAGGTAGCCACGAAATGAAAGGTTGTCACCAGCGTTGAAGATTTTAAAGAATTATAGATTAGGGCATGTCTAATGCAAGGCATGAGTGGTGGATTATCACAATGATTATGATCGGTCTTTTTAACTCATTGTGTTTCAGATTCAAATTATCTTTCCACTCTTTAATGTAGTTTGAGTAGAAATTTTGCTTATTGAAAAGGAAAATACTTAGGTATTAATATTATCAATGAATACTCACTTTTTGATTTGGCTCAATAAAAAAAAGTCACGTGTTTCCTTTTTATTAATCCCAAAGAAAAATTAATAACATGTCCATTATTTTTTATCAGAGTAAATTGTAGCCATGGTCCTTCAACTTTAATCAAATTTGAGCAATGGTCCCTCAACTCATCAAAATGTGTAACTATGGTTCTTTTCGTCAATTTCGTTAGAATTTTGTCAAAATAAGTTATGTTGGAATGATCATTACTACAATTAGGGTCCCTCAACTCATCAAAAAGTGTAGCTATGGTCATTTTTGTCAACTTCGTCAGAATTTTGTCAAAATGAGTTATGTTGGAAGGATCATTGCTATAATTGGGTTAAAGTTGAGGGACAATTGCTACAATTGGGTTAAAGTTGAGGGACCATTTCACCAGTTATATTAAAGTTGGACTAATGGTAATGTATTTTTAGTTGAGGGACCATAACTGCACGTTTTGATGAGTTGGGGGACTAATGGTAATTGATTTTTAGTTGTGGGACCATTGCTCAAATTGAGTTAAAGTTAAGAGATCATTGCTATAATTTACTCTTTTTATAACAATTAAACATGTGTTAAAATATCATTGCACAAAATTAAAATGTGAGTAGTACTCAAGTATTATCTATTAAAAAATTAAAATGTGAGTAGTACTCAAGTATTATCTATTAAAAAGGTTTAAATCATGTTTTAATGGGTTATATATATATATATTATAGACTGAATAATGTGTATTTAATTAGTATTTGGGTAAATGACAAAAAACTAACTTAACTATTGGGGTCACGACAGTATCATACATCATCTTTTAAAATTGACAATGTCATACCTCATCTTTAGAATTTGGTCCAATATTATACCTTTCGTTAGCTTAGCCGCGAATTTCTCAGTTAAAAGCTAACGTGGCTTGATCCGAGGCCCATTTTCTATTAAAAAATTAAAAAAATAATAATTTACCCTTAAAAAAAAAACCCAAACACCCATCTTCCCCGACCCCTTCCCTTTCCCTGCAACCCAGATCCTTTCCCCTTCCCTGCAACCCCCGACCCCTTCCCCACCCACGCCAACATCTCCCCCCCAGACCCACATCCTCATTCTCTGCCGCCCACCCCTCTTCCCGAAATGGACCTACCCAGATTCGTAATCGAAGCCTCCGAGGCCGAATCAATGGAAGCAGTCAAACCTCACATTATTCAAATTCTCAGCCCAAATCGCCCCGCAGGTCGCCGATCAAACCCTCAAGACCTTCATTTTCCACGTCGACCGCCACTCCAAGCCCTCAATTTTCCCCACCCACTACCACTGGTACGCCTCCGAATTCGCTGACCCGCCCCAGATCCTCCACGTCTACGACACCGTTTTCCACGGCTTCTCCGTGTCTCTCACTCCCGACCAGGTCTCCGCCATCTCCGACCACCCTTCAGTGTGTTGCTGTGATCCAGGACCGCCGCCGGAGTCTCCACACTACTCGATCCCCACAATTTTTGGGGCTCAAGAACCAGAGGGGGCTGTGGTCGGAATCGAACTATGGCTCCGACGTCATCGTCAGAGTATTTGACACCGGCGTTTGGCCGGAGCGTCGAAGTTTCAGGGATAAAAATCTTGGGCCGATTCCGAGGCGGTGGAAAGGGGTTTGCAGAACTTGACGAAGGAGGGGAGGAGCTGGAGGACGATGATGTTGCAGGGAAGGGTGGGGAGAGGTGGGTCTTGGGGGAGATGTTGGCGTGGGTGGGGTAGGGCTGGGCACGGGCCGAGCCGGGCCATACCTAATTTTCAAGGAACCGCAGGTTAAAAGAAACGGGCCGGGCCGAGCCGGGTACATCATATTTCATTACAGGAATCGGACCGAACCCGGGCCGGGTCCACCGGTCCTTGGTTTTTTTTTTTTTTTGCGAAACCACAACGGAAAGGACTCCAGAACCACCGCCATGCTGCCTTCGTCGTCGCACCACAGCTTCTCCACCGAGCCCCGCGCCGGCACCGCCACGTTTCTCACCATGGCCAACATCCTCACAAGCAACACCTCCATGCTTTCCGACTTTGGTGGCACCTGCTCCGTCTCGGACTGCATCCCTCTCTGCTCTCGGACTACCTAATGGAAGAGAACAAAATAAAACACACCATTTTAATATTCAATACCCAATTTTTCAAATGGCAAACAGATCTGAAGCAACTAAATTCCCCAATCAAATTATAAAAACCCCATTTTTCTCTACCTTCACCCCATTTGAAATTGGAACATAACAAAGGTCAAGGTTCAAGAACCCAACAAAATCCCTAAATCTAGAAAACCCTAATTTAATTTTCAATCCTAAATCCCTAAAACGTAATACCTTAAAACTGAAGAGGACTATGAGCAGAGTCGTGCGCTGCAAATATGGGTCTTCAAACGGAGGAGGCGTCGTTTCGAGTTGTTCGACTTCGTCCGTCCCTTTGAGTTCGTCACAGAGAGGGAGAGAGAGAGAGAGAGAGAGACACACACACACACACATGGCGGCAGACGCAGCGAGGAAGATAGGAGAAAATCAGGAGAGATGGAGGTCTGACGATGATGGCGGTGGGGTACGGAGCTGGGACGGTGGGAGGCTGGGAGCGAGTTAGGAGGAGGTCTCGAGGTATGAGTGAAATGAAAGGAGTTAGGGAATAGAGATCGAGAAGACTAGGGAATCGGGATGACTGATGAGGAAAAGAAATGGTCTGGGTATGAGTGAAAGGAAGTGTGTCGGGGAAGAAAGATCGAGAAGACTAGGGATGAGGAAAAGAAACGGGCCGGCCCGGGGGCCCGTTCCCTTCTATTTTAAGACCCGCCCCGCCCCGATAATTTCATATACCCGAACCGCCCCGCCCCGTTTTGTGTTTAGAAATATTGAACCCGCCCCGTACCCGCCCCGAACCTGAATTACCCGCCCCTACCCGCGGTTCCTGTACCCGTTTGCCCACCCCTAGGGTGGGGAATGGGTCGGGGGTTGCAAGGAAAGGGAAGGGATCTGGGTTGCAAGGAAGGGGAATGGGTCGGTGAATATGGGTGTTTGGGTTTTTTTTTTTTTAAGGGTAAATTATTATTATTTTATTAATTTTTTAATAGAAAATTGGCCCCGAATCAAGCCACGTCAGCATTTAACTGAGAAATTCATGACCAAGCTAACATAAGGTATAACATTGGACCAAATTCTAAAGATGAGCTATGACATTGTCAATTTTAAAAGATGAGTTATGATACTGTCGTGACCCCAATAATTGAGGTAATTTTTTTCTAATTTATCCTTAGTATTTTGTATATAGTAACAGTTTTCAGATAAAAGAATTGAAAAACAGGATAAACTAATCTTCTGCTCATTTCAAAACTAGATCATGCACGTGATTAGAAAAATAGTTACAGTAACAATTAACGTACCGGAGGATAATAGATTACTGCAAAATAAAAAAATATATGAAAAACTAATGCAAATAGTTTGAAAACTTTGAGTTTTAACGAAAATGACAAAATAAATGGTAAAATGAATAGTACCAAGATTGATTTTTTAGTGTAAAAATGTGGTTTTTCGTTAAAGTGAACAATACCGGGAACGTTTCGTTAAAAGTTCTAAAAAATATAAGCCAAGACACATTGCTTGTTTACTATTTGTATCATGCTTCTTCCCTCTTGAGAAATTCCATAACACAAATCCCCTGTGCGATTGGAAAAATCTTTGTTTCCACAAAACCTACAGATTTTGCTAAGTTATCAAATTCAGCCGTTGTTCTTTCTCTACCACCAGGCAATGCCATCATTGAGATGTCCAACGTTACTATGTTCAACACTGCTTTAGTATTCTCCAATACTTCTGGAATTGTAAATTCCACAACTATCACCTTCCCATTTTTTGGTAATGCCTCCCAACAGCTTTTCAATAATTTCTTGCACCGGTCGTCTTCCCAGTTGTGGAGCACCCACTGAAAACCATGTATAAGAATATATCTGGGTTGATGATAAATTAATTTTCAATAATTCATGGGAAAAAAGAACAATTAAAACGAGCACAAGCTAGAAGCAAACCATGCATACCTTCAGCATAATTGATTGTGCATTTGGTATGGTCTCAAACATATTTCCACCGATATGATTCACACCTGTATGTATTTATAATGATTTATATAACCAAATAAGGGGTCAAATTGATTAAAATTAAGAAGTGTACATGAGATGATGATAACAACTAAATAATCGTATCCGGCAAGAGGCTTATAATTCTTTTCTTGTTTTTTCAAAGTAAGAGGCTTTTAACTCAAGTTGTTGAGATTATTTATTATTGCAAGCGAAACTCAGCGTTTGAATATAAAAAAAATAAACCTACCGCCTTCTAATCTTTTAGTTTCATTATTAATCTGTAAGGAATAAAGGAGGAAATTTTACGTGTGATACTTGTCATATTAAAGTCAAGTTTAGTATTGACAAAGATCTATTATGGTTTGAGGACCCTCCTGACACTATTCAAGACGTTCTCATCCATAATTGAGTGTAATCTTGCTTCCTTTAAACAAGTAAAAAAAAAGACGAGATTATAAAATCTATTTTCTAATTAATTCACGATAATTAGTTACTAACCTTGGTAAGGAGGAGCTTGAGCAACAACATTAGGCAAATCGAAGTTAATTCCATGGATGTGGGGATACGTGGAAACTACTTTCCAAATGGTTTTTCCAATTCCACCTCCAACATCCATCAACTCTTTCACCTCTTCAAAACCCTTATAAACCTTCAACACCTCATCAAAATTTAGGTTAGAACTCTCTGCCATGGACTTATTAAACAACTGGCTCAGCTCAGTTTTCGTGGACATGTACTCAAATATGGTGATTCCATGAGCCTTGTAGAAGGGCACAATCTCCGGTTCGAGCACGGAGTCCTTGAGCATGGAAAGGCTCTTCACAATGTCAAGCTCACAGTTGAAACTAATCAATGGAGCTAATGAGACTCCATTTTCATCCGGCACCAAGCAAAGTGTCTCCTTTGTGAGGCCATAAGCCCTGTCTTGCAATGCCTCATCGTCCGCAGACGGTTTTAGAGATGTCGAGAGGAGGGAATGGACGGCCAGCATCCTTAGTATTCTGTCCAAATTCCGGGCTGAATTCGGATTCGAAGTCGGAATTTGGGAAGCGATTTCTTTTGCAGTGAGATGAGATCCTGCAGGGCCTGATTTGGCAATGATGCTGAAGACATTTAGCTCAATGGCAGCTTCTAGAGTCATTTGGAGGGGAATGAAATTCATCAAACTCCTAGCTGACACAATATTTCCAATGCTTCTTTGGTTTTCCTCCATGTTTTTGGGAACGTCGTTCTAGATTTGTGCTTTGCATGGCTTCGCTTTTGGGCACCAATTTATATTTTGATAGATAAAGGCAAAGACTTTCTCTCCCGGCGGAGATTAATTTCCGCACCAAAACTAAAGCTTGACCTATTTACACAATGGTTGATTTTTTTTTGTCCCATTTATATACAACGATATTCTATTTGAGAATTCTAAAATGCACCCGTGGATGAGATACACCGGTATATTGTATAATTGGTCATTCATAATAAATTGATATCGAACTTACCATTCACGAGGTCAAACTTAGAATCTCCCACTTACAACTATAATGTTAAGTAGCAAAATATGGCATGTTTTTCATACACTGAATTTGAAGAGAACAAAATTTGTATTACGAAAAAGGATGGTGGAAAAAGAAAAACACATTTTCCTTGAGTATTTGAAATCCACTTTATCTCAACAAAAAACCTTCACATGTTGATTTGATAAAAATAAGTAACACAATGTTTTACTCAAAATTCGAATGCAAAATCTGTTCACATCGAAGCGAAATGCTGCACATGATGCCATGGTTTTATGATCAAGATGGGAGGTGCAATTGCTCAACCACAAATGGATAAGACATTCTACATCTTTTGTTAAATCTCAAGATTATGAGCATAATGTACAATCTAGTGGTAGTGGGGAGAATTTGTCAAGCAGCCCCATTTTACAACACAATCTATACTACTCTTCGATGATTCATTTTTTGACAAAAATCATTTCTCGCGATTCATCGTTAGGAGCTTGTGCTTTCAATTGAATCTAGTAGATAAAAACCGGCACAAGCGTGAGGATACCAGAAAGAAGGGTGAAGAGTGCTGCAATCTACTAGTGTGAAGCAGGCGGCTCGGTGTCATCTGAAGTTACAGCATTGAGCTCGACCTCTAGCCAACTTGTCCCAAAGACAGATCATTTGCCTTGGCGATTGGTAATGTGCGGTGAAGTAGTTCTCCATGCACCCGTACTGACAAAACTTCCAGTTATGGGAGTATTGGACAATTGCTGTGGTGCTGTTGAATTGCTCAACCCACATTCCCATGCTCACATCTTCCATCTTGAAAAGCTGCAACCAAACACTCTTTCAGCAACCACATATATTATAGCTTTTCTTTTGGTCAATGCATATTAATTTTGAACAGGAACTGAAGGAAAACGAAAGAAATCATCCTCCAAACAGAGGTAATAAGTCAGACAATTAGTAACTTACCCTTAGCCTATGACTAACGTGCTGAGAAATGATGAACTTAGCAATATCAATGGAAATTACATATCCAGGGCCATTGGCGTATGGAGGATAAACTTCTTCCGGCCACTCCTGTCACAATAGACAATAAAGCTTCAGAGGGAGAGAGAAAGAAGAGTAGAAGAAAAAATCACAAACATAAAGGGATTAACGTCCATCCTCTTTGAAAACTTTTAATCCTCTCAGGGGAAAACTAAAAATGAATTACAATTAGATAACAGCGACAACAGTAGGCAAGGAGCCCTATGCATGGAAATTATTTCTTGTCCATTCAATATGATTCTATTGGTACCATGGAGCTGTAATTGACTTGGGTCCAACCACTATATCCAATTTTCCGAATATACGATTAAGAAAAGAAGCTCCTACTAAACAGGATGGACCATTCTTGACATTCCAAAAACCCACAAGACAGCTTATCAAATGCAACTCTTAAACAAAAGCAGATAACTGGATGACTTGAAAACTAAGTAGAGGTGCACGCAAACTTGCATACCTCATAGGTTACAGCCCATTTTCCACTTCTGAGAGGGCGATGCAAGAGGTTAAGATTGCCCATATAAAGGGATTTTTTAGAAGAGATGCCCTCAATTTCCTTTAAGACAGTGTCCACTCTAACAAATGTGTCATCGTCACATTTCATGATGTATGCAGCTGTCATGTTTTGAGTCTGCATCAAGATGTTAAAGTTTTTCAATACAACGAATACAAACTCAAAAAAGGCCCAGTTGAATGGTTTACTAAATTACAGATACATAACCTTTTTGATTTATAACAATACATATGTAATATGTTTACTGAACGACGAAACACTGGAGAATAAACTGAACTCACCCCAAACTCACAAATAGAAATGGTTTTCAGAACAACAAGCTCGTATCGATCCATAAAGGGCAAAATAACAATATCACCAAAGTAAGCAGCCTCTTTCTTCAGCATTTGATTTACCTCCTTCCTTGGATTCTGTAAAACTTAATAATTAGTAAAACCAAATATTTAAGGAACAGATTCATATAAAACAGAAACAGTTTCAATATAAGATTGAAACTCATCAATCTACAAGTCACTGAGTGCCGTAATTCAAATTCGTTTCTTTTTATTGCTAGGCAAATTTCAAAGGTTACAACCCTAAGGCTAAAATTCAAGTCAATCCCCACTGAAGGGTGGGCCATGCTATCACTGCCCTGCGCCTGTAGGAACAATTCACTTTTTTTCTAAAATAAAATTGTAAAATGAAGCAGGTATAAAATTTGAATCAACTCATTCCATTTAGAACAAGTAGTTTTCTTTCATCCAATCAACTTTACTACGTACATTCCATATCAGGTAATTGAGCCCATACAATTCAAACACATCTACATCAGCATCTAGGCAATAAAATATAGACATTAATCTGGCCTGTCTGACGTTATGAAAGGGAAACAGAACCAATCCAGAATTTCTTTCTCTTTCAGTCAAAGAATCTTTTAACACAAACAAATCCAAGCTTGAAAGGAGCAGATAAATTAGTTACAAGCATAAACAGAGGTTTACAATTGGAGCTAGAACTTCAAAATAGATCACAAACAGAAAGCTTGGAAGACTGAATCGCACACTTTTGACCAATTCGAGCCACACCTATATCTTCTCATGCATGATGAGATATAAATACTCAAGGACGTTATACTTTTAAAGAAAAAAGGACTTATGTAATATTTGTTCTCCAGCCTTATAAATGGAGAAGATTTCTTTTGTTCTGGCAATAGAAAGGATATAATCTTGTAAAAATGTCAGCACACCAGATCCTGGGACCTGACTGCTCTCTTAATACAAAATCAATTATTGAATAGCTAAAAGCAATAAACTTACCAATGCAACAAAGAAACGGACTACTACATTGGAGGACTTGATTGCTGATGATTGCATCCAAGTTTTTCTCACTGCCATGCGCTCTGCAAAGTGATTTGTAGCAGAAAGAACCCCAATAAACAGCTGAAAAGGTCTCTTGGGTAAAGGACGAGCTTTCCACTTCTCTGCCATCTCCAGTACTCTTTGAGGTGAGAAACTTGGATGAGAAGCGGGAAGAGAAGTAGCATAAACAGAGTGAACATCAACATCTCCTTTAATTGCTAATCCAGTGGCATCTTGAAGTGTAAAACCCTAAAGTTAAAGCATAAAAATAATTAGAAAATAGTGCATCACTATTGATGGGAAGGAATAGGAAAACAATACAAGAAATAAAACTGAAATGACACAACCAGATGCTTAAGAACAGATATGATCATTAATCATAACTATGGCCTTAGCACATCCGTGCAATGTCAGAGGCAAAGCATAAGCACTTTAAGTAAGTTACTCATTTATCCGACATACCATCCGATATGGAAATGAAGTGACATGCCTCCCCCCAACACTAATATGGAATCCATCCACACCAGCACGTATGGTCAGGACAAACAATCTACCCTCTGTAAACGGAAATGGCCAGGTTACTTCTGGCTTCTGCTCACGCCCTATGAATCGTTTGAACCATGAGGTAGTCTTGGTCTTGGACTCCTTTGAGTCCATACCATTCCGCATCCACTTTTCACATCTCCCATATCCATCAACTGCCACATATGTGCATTAAAGTTATGTCACAACCCAAAAGGTATAGACAATGGTTTATATATATAATCTTCAGAATCAACAGCATTAGTATTATTCATACAGAGGTATACTCATATTTTTTTATTTAGTTTTGTACTTTCATGAATCTTCATGCCTTTTTACAAATATCATGGCTGCAGAAATACAAGGGAAGGACTTTATCTTCTAAATCAATGGAAAATTTTTACCTAGCATGTCTTCATTGCTCTTGGATGGTAAGCCGTCACACCTTTGAGCTGTTCCCCATTGCATCCTGTAACAGGTGTTGTGCTCAATGACTGGCTGCTTACTCCAATCACCTTTTAATCGTGGATTCAAGTGCAGTATCTTTGGCGGGTCTTCCCCATCTACTGACTTCAGCCCTTGCAACTCAACCATGAACTGCGAGACCATAACTGTTCCATCACCCCTCCTCAATTTTGCAAGCTGGGGCACATACTCCTCATGAGCATAACGGGATGTTCCCACCACCGTAATTGAAGAACCTGCAGCAAGCCCACAAGGAAGAAACATCAACTTATCTCCCGTTGCCAATTCTTCCCCACTCATTGATAACCATGAAGGACATGACTCAGGTTTTCCCTCAATTATAGAACTCTCTCCAATCTCCTTCCCATCAAGTTTACCCACTTCTTCCCAAGCACTCAAACCCAATGTCCAAGCCTCATCTGCCATCCTCTCAAGCACCGAAAGTTCATTAGTTCTATTCCTTCGCCTCATAATCTCACCAGTGATCCGACCATATTGATATTGTAGTGGCTTTATAGGCTTAGATCCACCTTTACTTTCTTCCAAAGGTTCCTTACTAGGCCTCACAGGCGCATCTTGGTTTTGGTCTTCCAATTTGCGATGAAAAGTGTCCTTATAAACAGAATTAAATAACGGTTTACTCAAATCCACATCTTCGACCAATTCCAATCCATCATCACCACTCAGCGTCTTTGCTATCTCAAGAAACTGGGGAAACTTAAAGGATATGAAGACCAAGTACAATGCCGCTATACCAAACAACAAATGCTGCAACTTGAACCTCCTCGCAACTGAAGGTTCAACTTTTAGCCTCTTCATCTTTACGAAACCAATACACAGACTACAATATAATCACAACAACAACCACCACCACCAAACAATTCCTCCAATACCCATTTCTTCAATCACAAAAAGAAACCCAATTCAAGCTCCAAACCCAAGAAAAACTCCAAAACCAAAGTTTTCCAAATCCTCAAGAAGAAATCAAATCCAAAACATACAATCCAAATCAACAATGGCAAGAAACACAATGCATCATACAGTGAGAGAACTCGAACCCCCCAATGGGTTCGGAGAGATCAAGTTCAAGAATCCAATCAACGTCACAATTCAGCAACACAGTGCAGGAAAGGTAGAAAACCCATCAAAAATTCTCAACGCAGAAAAGCTAAAAATGTCAACAGTCTCACCGGCATTCTCCAAACAGTTCGATCTCGACCCAGATGAACAGACCCCGCAATGGAAATGCAGATGGGCGAGAAAAAACCCTAAGCAGATTGGCAGATCGCAGAGCAGAGGAGCAGAAGGGGGTGGGGGAAGGTAGGGAGGGTACGTTGTATTAAAGAGGGAAATTTTATTGGGAGAAATTAAGAAGATATTTGACTCAAACGGGAAATGTTGGTCGGTAGATTTCATTCCCCATTTCTTTTGAGTTTTTATTTTCCTTTCACCAACCTCCACACCATGATGTCACGGTTTCATGCTCCTCCTTTGTTGTAACAAATTAAACAAACTTCCAACCTCTTTTTTGTTGTTAAATAAAATTTTAACTAATTAAAAAAGCGGTCTCTTATCCAATGTTTGAACGAAGGAAATAAATTTAGAATTTGGATATATAATTTATAAGTTAACATGCACTATATTTCTTGTTTTGATTCATAAACAAAGAAATTTAAAATTTCTGCGTAAAAAAAAAATTGGAATTTGGAACATCTAATTCTCAAGTTTAAATTTCATGTAAATATGTGTTATTTTCTAATTTTTATTATCGAAAGTTTAAAAATAACAATCTCGTATTCAATTTCATCAAATAAGAAAATTCACAAATTCTAGAAATAAAATCCTGTCATTTCAATTACCGTCATTTAAAATCCTTAGTAATCTTAAATTTCATAATCCAAACATAGTGTTAATTTTATATCACAAGGAGAGGAGAGAAGATGAGAGAAATACCGTGTATAATTGAATTGAAATGTTAAAATAACTCAATGATTAATTGAGACCAGCACAAGTAGAATGATACTTAAAATTTATAAAATCTTATACTTAAACGTTTACGAATGACGAGACGAAGGTCTTCGTATCCAAAAGAAAATTATCAGAAGGATAAAAACTTTGTATCACAATTATTTGACGTGATAAGCAACGTGAAATCATATTGTTTGAAGATTTTTCTTATTAAGTAAAGTCATGTTGGACTACTTTAAAAGTAGAAAATTAAATAAATAAGCAAAGCCCCTTATCCAATTTTCCAAACCCTCTCTCTCAGTCGCCCTCTCCGTCCTCACTACCCACTCTGGAGCGGGTGACCCCATAACCGAAAGCTCCAAACTTTAATCCCCAACACCAATTCAAACCTTCATCTCTACAGAAACGAATCGCTAGCCAGCAGTTGAACCAAGCTCTCCAACTCCAGTTTTCAAAATTCGGAATATAAAGGTGCATTTCATTCCCTCAAAGTTCAGTTCAGTTCATTTCAGTTGTTCTTTTTTCCCACTTTTTTCTTTGTTACAAAATTATTTGTAGTGCAAGTTTAGAACTTTTCGGTTTCTTTGCAATCAAGGCAGTTGGTAGTGTAAATTTGCTTGGTACCCAAATTGGGTTTTTTTTTTTAACAAATAAGTTTTGGTTTGCTTCTTTTTTTTTTTTTCTTCAGATTTTGGTGATATTTATGCTGCGTTGAAGTGAAAAATGGCATCTCTACCAGGAACTTTGCTGTATCAAGGTGTGCTCATTTGTTCTTATTTAATAACGAAGATAATTTTGTATTAAGTCCTCAAAGCGGCTTGTGGTGTGCCTGGCCGCTGGCCGTGAGATGGGGTAGCCTTCTCTCCCCCTAAACTTTTTTGTATCGTTTTTTTTCACAATTGGTGGTGTGCTTTTGTCAGATAGGGGATTGATAGGTGTAGTCTCAGCACAGAGCCATGCTTCTGGGAAGCCATGTTTCAATCACTTCAAGGTTTATGTTCTTCTCAATTTATTCAATTTTATATATACACATATGTGTTTGTGTCTACGCCTCTCCGGTTATTTGGGATTTCTTGTTGTTTTTCTTTTAATTTTTATTATTTGTGTTGCTTGAATTTTAGGCTTTCGATACTCAATCTCTATTTCACTGTGAAATGATTTCTTTAGTAATTAAACATGGGTGATTTGTAATATAAAAGACACTTCATTGCCACTAAACTTTTCCTTCTTAGCTTGATTGGTTTTTTTAGCCATTTATCGTCATGCTAATTTGGTCATATATAATTTTATGTGCATAGTACAGGCATCAACTGTAAGTTCATTTCCAGTTGGATTATTCCAAGTTAGAGTTGGCTCGAATCTATTGCCAAAGAGGGCACCTTTACTTCCTTGTATAAAGTGTGAGAAGGATGATGAGTCCTCCAAAGAGGTCTCTATTGAGCGTCCACCCTATGATAGTTATATGGACTCAACATCTGGGCAGCTTGAACCTGCATCTGGTGCTCGTGCCAGCATTCCAGGGCAGGATTATTGGCCTGAAGGCACAGCTAGTCGAGTTAGGGCTGCCAGGGCTCCTGAGCCCACTGGTAAGTCAGTTGGGTCACCATCTTATGGTAAAGATCCTGGAAGTAGGAGGAGGAAGAATAAAACATCAGTTGCTGCCGGTGAATCTACTGAACAAAGTGTAGAGTCAAGTGATACAGTAGCAGTGGAACTGCTGGAACCAGAAACTTCAGAGGACGCACTAGAGGATCCTAAAGATACCCTATCTGAATATGTTGTCTATCAGACTGAACCTGAAAAAGAAGAAGAAACAGGATTTGACCTGGACAAGAAACTCGGACGTCCTCATCCCTTTATTGACCCAGAAACAAAGAAGCCATTAGGTGAGCCACTCACAAGTGATGAACTATGGTGGAACTGGAGAAAACCAGAGAAAGAAAATTGGTCCAGATGGCAAAGGAGACGACCCGATTCTGAAACGGTTAGTGCTTTCGTATATATAATGGAGAAATATGATAATGTTGTATTTAATTTGAAAATTATGATTTAAGGCTCACGGGCCATATTCAAGGGATTTGTAAGCCAAATTTTTTATGTATAGGTGATTTGAACCATGCATATCATTTTGGATTTCAACATTTGGATCTTGTTTACAACAAAAAGCAATGCTGCTTGTATTATATATATGGATGATATCAATATACGGTCATTTTTTGTTAAAGCGCCCATGTAATCAATTCATAAACGAACTGGGGAACTGGAATATCAGAAGGAAAGTGGTCTTTGACTTTCACGTTGATATTGTCTTTCAACTTCTTCAGGTTTTCCTCAAAGCAATGGCAGAGACTGGGCAGGTAAAGCTTTATGGTGAAAATCCAACATTGACTGAAACTTCACTTTACAGAGCAAGACGACATCTTTTCAAGGAAGAAAGGTATAATTGATGAATAATATAGTAATCTTCTGTATATGCAAATATAATATTATATGGGCAGACATATATATGTGGTATAGGATTATGTATGTAACTGAAGCAAAAGAAAACTAGGATCTGGTGAATATTGATGATTGGTTTTGTCATCTTTCGGACAGTATTAACTATAAAGGAGAGTGATAATGATTGAGAAACATTAATCAAACAAAAAGAGAGGAAAGGATGGTTCCAGTGCTCAGCTCTTGGTTTTTGAATCCTTTGCTTATGGAAGTCTCTCTTGGGACTTTTGCATTGTCAACTTAGAGTGGTTTGTGTCTTAGTTTAGGATTTATTTAGGTTAGGCTTTTCCTTGCACTTGCTTCTCTGTCTTAGTTTGTTTACATGTAGTGATTGCCTTGTGACCTTATAATATTCACTTAAAAGTTCTATGGAGTTTTTTTTTTTTTTTCCTTATATGGAATTTTCAAGTAACTGCTGAATTTGTAGGCTTCAAGTGGAACAAGAGAGACTGGATAGAACAGGTCCACTTGCATACTATTCGGAATGGGTAAAAGCGTGGAAAAGGGACACTTCTCGGGAAGCTGTTCAGAAACATTATGAAGAGACTGGTGAAAATGAAACAACCCAACTAATTGAAATGTTTTCTCATCAAACAGATCGAGAGTATCGCATAATGATGGGGACAGATACCCGTATACGTAGGGACCCCTTAGCAATGCGTATGCAAGAGGATCAAATAAAGCAAAGTACTCACTCTAAAGCTGATAATTTTGTGCATTATTATCATGAATTACGTTCTTTATATCACCATTAATCATTTGGACCCCTGAGAGAGTTCAGTTCATTTAAAAAACGTTTCTAATTCATTTTATCTTAAATGGATAAGTGATGCATTCTTGTACATTTTTAATTCAGTACTTTAGTTTGTCATCTGTTATTCACCAGTTACACTGTAGTTTCATTAAACATGTTTAATGATGCGGTTTAGTTTGTTGACTAATTTATTTGGCCTTGCAGTATGGGGCGGAGATCCTGTTTACCCAACTGTGAACTATATTCAAGATCCAGATGAAGTGATTGATTACAGAGGCGCAGATTTTCATGAACCAACACCAGATATGCTGTCTTTTCTGAAGGAGGTCAGCACTTTTCACATTCCCCTTTTTTTTTCTTTTTCTTTTTATTATTTGGCTTACTGGATTTCTATAGCATCTGCTGTATCATTATTTTTTTACTTACGTTCTTACGTTCCTGCTCTGTAATCAGCACAAAAAAATCATATCAAGGGAGGAGCTTGAGAAAATTCTGTCAAAAGAGAAGACTCAAGAGCTTGAGGTAATCAATTGACTGTGTAAAGTTTAGTTAGTCTGATAAACTATCTGTCTAGAAACTCGAATAACAGAGAATGTGCACACGGTGAACTATTTCTTGTTATCATATGAAAATACTCTCTCGATTCCACTCCATTGTTAAACGAAACTTTATTAGTCTTTCTCCAAGTTATCAATTTTCCAGAGCTTGCTCTTCTCCTTGTGAGCTTTGGGTCAGCTCCTTGAGTGATACTATGGATTTTAAATGTGTCATTTTTTGTCCATTTGGACTAAAAATCAAGACAACAGATGGGTTCACTGCATGATGCCTGGGTGGCAAACTCTCAGTAAAGGGCTGTCTAAGGTGGCAAATCAACCCATTGGGGTGAATTCAAATTGAATGGGTCTTAATGATTACCCATTAAGCATTAGCAACCCAATGGATTGATTTGCCACCTCTCCGCTGTGCAATGATTCCACATGCGGAGTGTACTGACAAACAAAGGCTCATGCATGCATTCATAAAAAGTTCAGCATCGATATGATATACCAATCCTGAGTTCGGGCAATGCCTTTCCTAATTAGTGACAATTCAACCCCTATAGTGCAAAGAGCATCTTATATATGAGATCCTGCCCTTGTTCGTTAAAGACCTCTGCATATTCTGGTTATAATCATAAAGTAAATGTACAAAACTTTAGGGAAACTAGCTACAGTAAACATATTGTGACATTTGGTTTGCAGAAATGATCAGTTTTTAGTAACGACAACAATTTGATCATATCTCAATGACACAGCATGACTGACATAACAACAACACAACGATGATATAATGACGACATAATAAACACTGATCATGTCTGCAACCAAATGTCAAAATATGTTTATTGTAGCTTATTGCCGAAAACTTTATTTGATTGGAAGATTTGAATCGTAATAGAATGTGTGGAAGCAAAACACCTAATCCAGCTGCTCTTTGTTTAACTCTTATATTGCAGGCGCCTGATATAGAAGAAGCAATGGCACAAGCAGTTGACATCGGTGAAGATGTAAGTTTAATTGCTTCAGATACATCAGTTCCATATTGCATGTTCTTACACCGACACTGATGCTGGTTAAATGTAGCTATCCAGCATACTTGTAATCCAGTTATGGTTGTTATGTATGAAACTGAAATCTTATTTGACACTGTTTATAATAGGATGAAGGAGAAGATAGTGAAACCGAGGTTGATGAACAAGGAGAGAAAATCACACGCAACTGGAGTGTTTTGAAAACTACTCCTGAGCTTACCAAGTCAAAGGTGATTCTCATTTCTCAGTTTTGCGGCATGTTTTCGTATTAAAACTTTTGGTGGTTTTGACATATCCAAATGTCATTATCTAAATGTCTGGTTGCCATATGATATTATTTCAATATCGGGTTTTATGACGTACTTGTATTGTAGTGGATGGTCTGGGATCTCTGTGCACAGCAGCAAAAGATTATCGAACGCTAGCTGGTTAAACTTGCATCAAATGCATTTGCATGCTTACCATTTCTTATCCGTTTCAAGCAAATGTATTTCTTAAGTATTTTTTTCTCTCAATCCTGCAGGATAAACCGAAAAAGAACGACAGCATGTCTTTGGAAGAAGCTGTAGACGATTCAGAGAACTTAACTGATTTTCTGATGGACTTTGAGGAAGACGTGTAAAATTACGTTCTTTGGAAGATTTTGGCTTTTTGAGATTCACAGAGAAGTAGGCGATGAAGATGTAGGTGCGTGCAATATGTAGTCCAGCAGTAAAACTAAGTTAAATATAAATTAGACAAAAGTTACACAATTTTCTATATGAATGAAAGTTACTGATGATCAAGTGGAATTGTGATCGGAACTCTAAGAAAGTCCCCGTGCATTTCTTGCAGGGAAACTTCTCTCACACAATTTTATAAGCGCACACGCCTTTTTTTCTCTCTGCATAACACTGTTTATTACTGGTCTTTATATGGAATAAATCAAAGAAGAATCAATGGAAAAATATAGATAGAGGTCTGTAAAAAGAGAAAAACACAAAGGACAACAAAGTTTTATTCCATTAAGTAGGATTGGTCGTATAACTAGAGGTTTGTAAAAAGAGAAAAATAATATACAAAAATAATTTTCCATTTATAGAGTTGTCACACCCCCGGACCCGAGGTCAATAGGAAAAATCTCGAATCCCAATCCGGCGCGCAAGCTAAAAATAAAATTTAATAAAAGGAAAGTGAAACTAGGTGGAAAAATATGAAATTCCTCTTATAAAAATAATTCATGATTCTCTACAAGACTAAAATAAATAAATACTAAATTCTATCCTCACACTTAATCCGATCTCATCCCGTCTACCATTTTTTACTGTTTAGTTCTTAAACCTGCATAGCTCGGTAGGGACATAACCTTATCACAGTAAATTGACAATATTAAATTAAGTGTCATGAAATCACATAGCCAAATATCAAATCATAAATGATAACGATGCATGAATGCAATGCAACCTCTTCAGTTACCCCCGTTAATTTATATAATAAAACACACAGACCTGCACGTCCCATACCATACATTTTACCCCTGCAGAGGTGGTTCGAATGTTCTATTATAGAAACTAACCCCCATATGATATCCCAAGTTCATAAACCCCTTTTGCTAGTCATCTTATATAATTCATTGATCTCCAGCCCAAATCACCCACATTGACAATTCCCGTTGATCCTATTCTAATGTGCACACCGGGCTCGCCTAGAACTGGTTTCACAATGAATAGATTCAACTACACAAAAGATCATTTCCAACTACCCTCATTTCCATACTTTCAATTTGAATACTAAAATTCCAACCACATCAACATGGATGATGCACAAATAATGTCATTTCATCTTTCACATATATCACATTATATTCTCAATGAATAGCATTCCAGCAATAATTCCATAACCAATAACAAGTAAACATACAAGAGCAGTATTTGTCCAATTAGTAAACCAGATCACATTAATCAACCAACAAAATCGATAATAATAATATAATGTTTCATGTAATTTAATAAAGCCAATCTCTGTAAAGGTCTGTCGTATTTCCCCTACCTGGATTCCAAGCTAAAACAAAGATTCATAGAACTACCAGAATAGCTAAGCTCCACTTACTTATCCACGTCACTATAAAATAGTTAAGTTCCACGTACTTGAGCAAGCTCCTTGATATTTTCTTTTCTAATCTCTCTCTCTCTAACATATATAATGTATATACACACACTTATGTGTGTGTGTGTGTGTGTGTGTGTGTGTGTACACGCACATATACACGGACATACATGCATGGCTTCCTAGCAGCCAACATATGTTTCCAGGCAAAATGGGATAGACTTCAATTGCAAGACTACACCTTGCTAATTGTAAGAAACTATCGACTAGAAGTTGACAGCAAAATGCAAAAACTAATATGTAATATATACAATATATATATATATATGTGTGTGTGTGTGTGGAAAAGAAATAAATAATATCATAGTAGTTTTAAAATACCATTTGTTCTATATTTTAAAAATACGGGTTCTTACAGGCGTTTAGGATGAATTCCACATCGTGGAAAGGAGGGACTTACATGTACTTATAAGTAGTTAGACTCTTTCATATTGCCAATTAGTTTTATGGTGGAGCCTCAATTTCTTCATGGTATCAAAGCTGGTCACACATGCTCCACGACACCCAATCTATGTTGTCCACATGCTAGACTTAAAAATTTGTCACACATGAGAGGACGTGTTGAGAGTGAATCCCACATCGGAAAAAGTAGAGACTTTATATGTACTTATAAGTAGTTGGACTCTTCCTATATTGCCAATTGTTTTACAGTGAAGCCTCAACTTCTTCAGTGAGACACCACTTAGTATTACAGTTTAGTGGTATTCATTTTCACTTGTAAGTGAGAGGTATTAGGTTCGATTCTCGCCAAATGCGAATTCGATCCACGTTATTGCTAGCCCATTATGAGGCTAAGTTCACCCCTCCCCCTTAGTGTAAATAATGTAGATAATATCGTTTGTTAAAACAAAAAAAAACAAAAAACTTCTTTAGTGAGACATGGTTCGATTCTCGCCAAATGCGAATTCGATCCACGTTATTGCTAGCCTATTATGAAGTTAAGTCCACCCCTTCTCCTTAGTGTAGATAATATCGTTTGTTAAAAAAAAAAAAAAAAAAAAAACTTCTTCAGTGAGACATGCATCATCTTTTTCATTTTTAGAAGGAAAAAAAAATTGTCACCTCGTTATTGAGTGGTTATATCCCATTTGCATGGGTTGATGTGGTATGATGGGATGAATTTTTAGGGTTTTTCTCTCAGGATGTGTACTAATATACGTGTTATAATATTAAGGGATTGAAAACACTTCTATTGTATTAAAAGTTTCCATAATAATTTTTCCAAACCAGAAATACTGTTTTACAAACTAGTTTATGTCCACGACATCAGGGGCAATGCAAGTGTGAGCCTTACAAGATACAACGGCCCACATATAAATGGATCATCCAACGTTGTACAGAAAAAGCCAGACCAATCGAAAAGAATCGGTTCATAATTTTCAATTACAAAAACCAAAAAGTCTTCAACTATTCCGTGCAAGAAAACATATATTAAAATATTCAGCAAAAAAGAACACATAGATAAACAACGAGAGAAACTTTTGACTATTAGCTTCTTAACGTTGCAGGTGTTACTAATTCACGCATGAATAAATAATATAACAAAGTCTATGTTATGATATATAATATTGCGTAAAATGTGATGATTAAATTAAAATATTTCTGGATCACGAGAGCAAAAGCTCTTTTAGGTTTTGGCATCAGGTTAGATTCTCTTACGTCAGCAAATTGCCCACTTAGTGACTTCCAGAACAAATTAAGTATTTGCTAATCAAGATGCTCAGGTGCTTAGCTAATTGAAATTCACCTTAATTAATTAATGAATTTCCCTCTGGCCTACACTATCTATCTGATGCCTCTGCAAGATCTTAAAAGTGCTTTTAATTATATTAACCTCTTCTTTGCTTCACATTAACACTCAATTAAATATAATAATCATTTGGATCCCACTTATTCTGTTTAGGTTCAGCCATCAATATACAAAAACCAAAACTTAAAGCTTTAGAACAAGTTAATTAAAAACATTTCATGCTTTCAGGGGTCAAAGTTGATGGGTTTATGAAGTGGACCCATTTAGGTGTGAGCACAGATTCTTAGTTGGACCCCAAATTATCATATATGTTAATAAATCATTAAAAATATATATGCACAGATTCTTAATGAGAACGTATAACATATAATATTTGTGTTCAATTAGATTTTTAACTGTAACTAACTCGTATTATGGTCTAGTCTAATTCCTGATTTTCGTTAAAGTAGAGTATTATTTATATAAAAGATAAATATATTATATATTATTTATTATTTATTTGTTGATCATGCATTGAGTATAAACCCTAAACAGCTTTATGCAGACACTAATACCTAAACGAAGACACATTATTATTAGGGTTCTGCTTATGTCCCCAATTAGATTTGACTAATCGGGACACAAACCTTGATTACTGTATAGTCTGCATACACATACATACATACATACATACATACATACATATATTTTATATATATATATATTTGACTTGAAAGTAAGAGATGATGGAGAAATGATTAGGGATGCTGCTGGCAGCAAAACATCAGAACTAATCCAAGCAGATTTTACTAATGACGACAGTTTCTGTCACCCAAAACATGGTCAAGAACAAATCTAAGTAATGCTGGCTTGCTTTCTTGCCTTGCCCCCCTCCCTTCCCACCATTTTTATTTCTATTTGGTCAACTATGTTTGATTCTGTGTTTGTGTCTTTCCAGCATTGTATGCTGTTTGGATGCGATCATATTTTTGAGAAGGGACACACCCTCCACAGTCCTCACTAGTGGTTCTAATCCTTTTTAATTATGCTAATCGTCATCATTAACTAAGTGCCCTTTCGGCCTTTCGACCTTTCGTTTTCGTTAATTAGTGTATGTTCTTGGTTACAGCACAGCCCACACTTAATCATGATTAACACATGGGCTCCATGCTAATCATCTGTTTGTTAATCTTTGCCTGCCCATTTGCATGTCATGTTATATACTTTTTCCATATTCCCCATTTGCTTAGTGTAAACTCTAATTGTCCAATTAGGACCATATGCTTCAAAGTTTAACTGTGTCGTCTTGTCGCTTTTCTATCATGTCTGATTAGATGTGTACTCGAACTCAACACAAATACATCAGCTCGAAGTTGACTAACACTTGACATGAAGTTGTGACACAACTTTTTTTAACTAAACTAAACAAAGTAGGTCAATATCATATGGGTGAATGCTTCTTATTAGTGAAGAAATTAGGGTTTTGGTCATACCAATTTGACATTGTGCTTTTTCCCTATTCCCCTATGCACTTGTACAAGCAACACAAATGTTTGGGCTTGATCAGTTGAGTCGTATCAATTCTAAAGCTTTTTGAGCATGGGCTATAGTTCTTTCCATCATCACCAATAGGAAATAAGAGTTGCATGCACACAAAAGCCTTTGCTAATTTAGTTTAGAATTAGAATTGTGTAAGAAATTTGAGATGAAATTTTACCTTAATTATCAAGAAACAAATTATAGTAGCCTGCTGAGGTCCGTCTTACTATGTGGTCCACCGACTGTCCTTGTTCCAACTTTTAACACTTCGTAAAGATCATCATGCAAAAAATAAATCAAAACTAAGGTTATTTAGTCAATCTATTGTAGCAAATACATAGAAAGTTCGTAGTACTTTTATCAATTCCATTGATCTGTGTTTATACAATTTACGAAATTCTATAAATCAACAACCAACAAGTTTGAGTAGCCAATTATTATTCTATTCAAAACTCTTGAAGCACTTGAAATATACACTTTTTTTGTTTGTTTGGAATATTAGGTAAAGTTCATGTCGAGTCAACCTTCATGAGTTTTGAGATTATCCACATATTTTGGAGGGAGGCAGATTGTCTACCCTCCTTTTACCATGCCCTTCCCATTCCCTCGTACATTTTGCGATCACGGTTAAGCCACGTCAACATGTCTTATTATCTCTATAAAAAAAATCAATATAAAATGTTGATATGGTTTAACCGTGACCGCACAATGTAAGAGGGGATGGGAAGGGCATGGTAATGGAAGGGCATACAATATGCCTCTATTTTGGAGAATTTATTAAGGAAGGGGAAGGGAAGGGGAGATCACATCTTTTGTATTTAAAATGAACGTGGCCTCTTTGTGGTCTTAATTATGTTTGACATATATTAAATTTATGATAATACAGTTAAGAAAATTGAATTTTACAAGAACATGTGAGTCAATAATTATGATACAAAGTTACGATTTTAGGTGTAGAAGATTTGATCTTAGAGGTAGAGTAATGCATAACGCAAAAAGGTACGTAGTAGAGGAGAGAGCAATGGATTACCATGGATGGTGATGAATGATGAGCGTCTGGGGCCACGCGCGTGTGGAGACGAGCGTGGGGGAGCCCATATTCCAATCACGTCGCGTCAAAAAGGTAAACGAGGAAATCTAGAGAGCGGAATTGATTGGGACCCACAAATCTATGAGGTGAGCTGTCGCTTTTTCTCTTGACGCTTCACCTATCGCTTTCCTTTTCCCCGGAGGAATAATATCGATATCAAAAACCCTACAAGCTTAACGCTGGCACGCTCTCACTCAATTAATTTTTATTTTAATTTTTAAATACTAAATGTTTTTTTTTTAAATAAACAATATTATCTATATTAAGAGATTGTGAGCTTAATCTCACAATGGGTTAGCAATAAAGTGGTTCAAATTCTCTTTTGGCGAGAATCGATCTTAAAATCTCTCACTTACAGGTAAAGAAGAATACCACTAGACCGTACTATTAAGTGTTTATTCACTTAAAAATTATGGTTGGTGTTAATTATTAAGGAAAACTAACGAAAAGTTCAAAAAAAAACTTTTGTTTTAATGAAAAATGACAAATAAGGTGTAAGTGAATGGTATCAGAAAAAGGTAAAAATGTAAATTTTCGTTAAAAATGAATTGTACCTAGAGTGTTTTATTAAAACTCTCTAATTATTATTGTGAATGGAAAATGAAGTTAAAAATCATAACAAACTTGATATTCTGCTATGAAAATTGATTGAATTTAACAGTTAAATGAGTTTATCTTAAGCTACTTAAAAAGATTGTAAATCGTACAAGATGGACTAGTTATGCTTTGCATGAAATTATAGCAAACTTCTTTTATTTCAATAGGTTGTTTTATTAACACTCCATATTTTGTTAATCACACTTCACACAATGAAAACACACCATATTATTAAGCTTTATAGTAGACTAGCAATAATGTATGTATTTTGGGTTAGTTTTAAGAAAATTCTCATTCTCTTTTAAAACAAAACAAAACGAAAAAAAAAAAAACTAAACTAAACTTGATCATCAAAGAACGTGCTGAGGACCCACGAATTTGGTGGGGTGTGATCTGCTTGCAAGACACCTTGTTTGAATCTTAAAATTTTGCAACTCTGGCCATACAATTAGGTCGTTAATTCGGCTCACTCAAAGGGACCCTACTGAACTCCTACCTATCGTCTTCCTCCAGCTTCTGGAGAAAAAGATCGGTTGCATGTTTTGTAATTATACAATGCACTTGATAAGTAACACGAGTCGGTGGTGCTTCTCTTATCCAAATTTTTTGAAACTTCTCGTACTAAAGATTTGACTGATTGAGAGGTGCGTACTACTAGTTGAAAGTTTTCAAATTCCACACGGCACAATAATACAATACAATTCATAGTTTTAATTATTGCCTTTTTGTATAATTTTATGTAAATCTATATTTACGATTGAAATGATATAAAATTAGAAAATATCCTAACAATTATAAGTTTTATATAAAATAAAATAAATTTTGTAAACATTCCTAGAATAAGTATGATTGTGTAAATCCTAGATTATATTTGATTCTAGTTATCTTTTCCTATTACAACTTGTATTACTTGGAGGAGAAGGAATATCTTATCTCCATTTACTACTATAAATAAAGGCACAATGTAGGAGGGATAACAACACACACATTCCCCTACAATTCTACAAACACACATCTCTCTCATCTCTCTCTCTGCCGTCGGCCCTAGTCTCTCTGTCAGATAAAATAGACCACAACACGTTATCAGCACGCTCCTACTGCTGCGCTTAGGAATCTGACGTTGGAGATTTTTTTCTGCATCAAACCAGTTCATCCATATCATCACGCAATCAGGTTCTTTCCAAACAACGGTTTTTAACTCGATATTTTGCAAGCCCTGATAGCATGAACATTCACCATGATGCATGACCCAACTTTACGTTTTACTATTTTAGATTCTACATAAATTGTGTATGCTTCATAATCAAAATTGCTACAATTATGTGAATTTGATATTTACCATGAATTGAATCTTACATATGTACATGCATTGAAACTATTATTTGCATATGCATCAACGTAAATATGTGATTCATTAAAATTATACATGCATATAATATAATTGAATTGAAAAAAAAAAACATTTTTTTTTGCGATTGGGACCTGGGTTCTTTAGAACCCATGACCACCATCCTGCAGATGGGGTCTCTACGCAAGCAGAGAGCATGCAGCTCTCCTTGTTCCCAGAAAAAACCCACGAAGCCAAGCCCTAAACCCAAAATCCCGACACCCTTCCTGGTGTCCCCCGACCATGGCATGGCCTGCAGCCACAGCCTTGAACCTTTGGTTCATATTCTTGACGACCTTAAGTCGTCCCATGTCGACAATTGAACCGAGATTCAACGGAATCTCGTCGGAATTTTTTTTGAAAATTCGATTTCAATTTTTAGGGTTTTGATATCACGTCGAGATTTCATCTCCGTCGATGGATACTTGGTTCTCCGACGAACCATGGCTTGCACACACCAAGGACAACCACCTGCAGTGGCGCCGTCTTAGTTTTTCCGGCCTTCTTCCTCGGCCAAGCACACCCAGCGTCGCTGGGGTGTCTGATACTTGCAACCCGAGCCCTAGTGGGCTCCAGCCTCTCGGCCCGTGCGGAAAAAAAAAAAAGTTTTTTTTTTGTTTTTTTGGGCCAGCCTAAAGCGGCCCGCGCGAAGAAAAAAAAAACAAATTTTGTTTGTTTCTGGGCTCGCTTGCAGCGGCCCAGTCCGAAAAAAAAAGATTTTTTAGTTTTCTTTTGGGCCTGCTTGATGCAGCCCTTTGTGAAAAAAATTTGTTTTGGGGGGTCTGCCCGCAGCAGCTCAACCCCCTGCTCTCCCCGTGGGCCTGTATCCCCACCCGAGGGTTCTCGGCCTATATTTTTAGGCCCCGAGAGTTTATTATTTAATATTTTTTTAAATAATATGGGTTTTTATATTTTCACCCACACTTTAATTTGGCCCCGAAGACCAAAAATAAATTAATTCACTTATCATTATACAATATTTGTTGCATATATTTGTTGCATATTTGTTTGCATATATATTTGTGTTTGCCTGCAGGAATATATGAACCTGAAGTTCATAATTACTTTGAAACCCGAAGTTTCTTATAAACATGCCTTGTTTGAAAACCTGAAGTTTTCACTTAAACATATCACCCATGAAACCTGAAGTTTTTCATGCGAAATTAAACCAATACATGTCTATTAGAACCTATATGTTCTACTCCTATGTGAATGGATTGATTTTTCTCCATTACACTAACTACATCTTGTCCATCTATTTTGTGATAGGAACATGTCGAATTTGAACAAACTCGACTTCACCGCTTTGGAGGTCTCTGGAAGGAACTACCTCAAGTGGGTTCAAGATGTGAAGCTCCACCTCACTGCAAAGAACTTGCGTCCTGCTATTGAAGAAGCAACGGATGCACCTGTTGGCGAAGCTGAAAAAGCCACTGCTATGATCTTCATCCGAAGACATATTCATGACGCTCTGCAAACTGAGTACCTTGCTGAGGAAGATCCACGTGCATTATGGGTCGCTTTGGCTAATCGTTTCGATCACCAAAAGGACATATTCTTGCCTGAAGCAAGACACGACTGGCAGCACTTGCGCTTCCAAGACTTTAAGTCTGTGAATGAATATAATTCTGAAGTTTGTTGAATACGATCACTTATCAAGTTTTGCAATGAAACTTTGACTGAAGAGGATCTCCTGGAGAATACCTACTCGACCTTCTCTGCTTCTAATATTGTCCTGCAGCAACAATATAGAGCTCAGAAGTTCACTAAGTTCTCGGATTTGATCTCTGTTTTACTTCTTGCTGAAAAACAGAACCAGCTGTTGATGAAGAATCATCAAGCTCGACCTACTGGGGCTACTGCTGTGCCTGAAGCACATTATAGCACTCATCAGCACCCAAAACGCCAAAAGAGGCGTGGTAAGGGCGGCCAGAAGCCATCCCACCAAGGTCAACAGAGCCAAGGCCCATCCAAAGGAAGAAACAAAGCCCAGAAGCGCCCAAACCTCGCTCCCAAGGCCCCGAACTTCAAGAATTAGGGCAAAGCACCTGCCACAATGAATGACGATATGTGCTATCGTTATGGTTCAAATGACCATTGGTCCCGTATTTGCCGTGCTCCCAAGAAGGTTGTAGATGAATATCATTCTCGTCGTAAGAAGTTTGAATCAAACTTCATGCAAGTGGACGAACCGGAGACTACAAAGATAGAGGTTTCTGACTTTCAGGAGGATACCACTCCTATGGAAGATTAGAATCTTAGACATAGACTTATTTTTCAGTTGAAATAAGACAATTGGGGCCGAATTCCACCTAGTGGCCGAACCCCACCTTGTTTTTTTGGTTGATTTTGAACAATTTTCCTTTATGTTTTGGATTATTAGTTGGCGATTTATTTTGGATATTAAGTTTTTAATCCTTGAATAAATGAAATTATTTTGAATTGATACTTGTTTTTATAAACTTTTATGCATGTGACCGATTCAAATTAATTTTTCATTCTAGGTATGACTAGTGGGAAAGTTAGTTGTCTGGCAGATAGTGCAACCACGCATACTGTTTTGCGTGAACGCATCTATTTCACTAACTTCGTACCTAAGAATGCACCTCTGACAACCCTCTCAGGCCCATCCAACCTGATCGAAGGATACGGTAAGGCACGTATAATGTTGTCCAATGGTACAATCTTGACCATTGATGAGGCACTCTATTCTCCACGTTCCGGAAGAACGTTACTAAGTTTCAAGGACATTAGAGATAACAATTACCACGCTGAAACCCACGTAGAAAACGGAGTTGAATTTCTGTGCGTAACTTCCTACGAATATGGCCAGAAGCGTATTCTAGAGAAGATGGAGCGTAACCCGAGTTGTCTGTATACTACGACCATACGCCCCATAGAATGCCACTATGTGGCCGGCCCTACCACAGGGACCGCGCACGAAATTACACTTTGGCATGATCGTTTGGGACATCCTGGACGAATAACGATGCGCCTTATCCTCAAAACTTCACACGTGCATCCAATAACCCGAAGTTTAGGTTCGATCCATGAAATTGCATGTCAAACATGTTCTATGGGAAAACTTATTACTAAGCCTTCTTATGACAAGATTCGTTCGAATCCTCCCATTTTTCTACAACGGATTCAGGGGGACATTTGGGGACCGATTCAACCTCCCTGCGGACCATTTAGATATTTTATGGTTTTGGTTGACGCTTCTACACGTTGGTCACACGTGTGCTTGTTGTCCACAAGGAACGCTGCATTCTCCAAACTGTTGGCTCAGGTTATCAAGCTCAGGGCTCACCACTCTGATTATCCGATCAAATCTATTCGATTGGATAATGCTGGAGAATTCACATCTAAAACTTTTGATGACTATTGCATGTCGGTTGGGGTTGAAGTTGAACATCATGTACCCCATGTTCACACCCAAAACGGCCTGGCAGAGGCTTTCATTAAGCGTTTACAAATGATTGCTCGATCGTTGGTCATACGTACCAAGCTCCCGATCGCTGCTTGGGGCCATGCAATATTGCACGCAGCAAAGTTGGTCCGCCTGAGGCCTGTTGCGACACAACCATTTAGTGCCCTTCAGTTGGTCACCGGATGCGAACCCGACATATCGCATCTGCGCGTCTTTAGTTGTGCGGTCTATGTGCCGATCTCGCCGACCTTACGTACAAAAATAGGGCCTCAGCGAAGGATGGAAATCTATGTCGGATATGATTCTCCTTCGATTATTCGTTACTTAGAACCTTTGACAGGCGATCTGTTTACCGCTCGTTTCGCGGATTGTCACTTCTATGAGACAGTCTTCCCGTCGTTAGGGGAGATAAGAACGTCAACGTTCCTAATGAATGACGCGAATTATCGTGGACGACTCCCACTTTGTCTCATTTAGATCCTCGCACCGCTCAGTCTGAAGCTGAAGTGCAGCGTATATTAGATCTTCAGAACATAGCTCAGAGCATGCCATATGCTTTCACCGATCTAGCGCGCGTGACAAGATCACAAATTCCAGCTGCGAATACGCCTGCAAAGATAGATGTACCAAATGTACGACGGACTACCCTCCTGGAAGCCCGGGACTCCAATTCTGGTGATCCACGTACATTAGCGGCTAGCCAATCATCTGCCCCTACACAAAAGCGTGGCAGACCCCTTGGTTCAAAGGATTCACACCCCCGGAAGAGGAAAACCACGACACAAGGTCCTGAAGAGCCTACCGTGAATCCGACTATCGCTTACTCATTTTACCCAACTCATGAGGAAATTCTAGATTATGGAAGCGTCCTTGAAGAGACGAATCCTCCTCCCGAGAATCGTGAGATTTCGGTCTATTATGCTAGCTTAGATGATGTGTGGCGTAGAAATGAGATGATTGTCGACGATGCATTAGCATTTGCAGTAGCTACTGAGATCATGTTGAGCGATGACATTGAACCGCGTTCCGTTGATAATGTCGACGTATAGCTGATTGGTCAAACTGGAAACAAGCAATCCAAGTCGAACTTGATTCACTTGCGAAATGTAAGGTGTTTGGACTTGTAGTTCCTACTCATCCACATGTGAAGCTCGTTGGCTACAAGTGGGTTTTCGTTCGGAAGCGTAATGAGAAGAACGAAATTGTGCGTTACAAAGCTCGTCTTGTAGCACAAGGTTTCTCACAACGCCCCGGGATTGACTATGACAAAACTTACTCACCCGTTATGGATGTGATTACTTTTCGATACCTTATCAGTTTGGTAGTTTCCGAAAAACTGGATATGCAGCTGATGGACGTAGTAACTGCGTATCTCTATGGGGATCTTGATACGGAAATTTATATGAAAGTTCCCGAATGACTTACATTGACTGGTTCAAATATTTCCAAACCCCGGAACATGCTCTCAATTCGGCTGAGGCGTTCACTATACGGTTTGAAACAATCCGGAAGAATGTGGTATAACCGTCTGAGTGAGTATTTGACTAGTCAGGGATATGTGAACAACGAACTATGCCCTTGTGTGTTCATTAAGAAGTCACATTCCGGATTTGCGATTGTTGCAGTATATGTCGATGACATGAATCTCATCGGAACTCCTGAAGAGCTCGCGAGAACTGCTTCGCACCTGAAGTCGAAATTTGAGATGAAAGATCTAGATAAGACTCGATATTGTCTCGGTCTCGAGATAGAGCATTGTTCGGATGGAATCTTAGTACATCAATCGAACTACACACAGAAGGTGTTGCGCCGTTTTAATGAGGATAAAGCGAAGTCTTCGAGTACTCCTATGGTCGTTCGTACGCTAGATGCAAAGCGAGATCCCTTCCGTCCGAAGGAGGATGATGAAGAGATTTTGGAGCCTGAAGTTCCTTATCTAAGTGCGATAGGCGCTTTATTGTACTTAGCTCAATGCACTAGACCCGACATCTCATTCGCTGTTAATCTTTTGGCAAGATACAGCAATGCACCAACACGCAGACATTGGACTGGCGTGAAAGACATATTCCGTTACCTTAAGGGTACTACGGATTTGGGCTTATTCTATCCCTACGAATCCTCGAGTGATGCCGCACCCTATGATCATCGGGTTGATTCTCGCCTTGTTGGTTATGCCGACACTGGATACTTATCTGATCCGCACAAGGCGCGTTCTCAAACGGGTTATGTCTTTACCGTTGGAGGCACCACAATATCTTGGAGGTCAACTAAACAGACCTTAGTTGCCACTTCGTTTAACCATGCTGAAATTCTCGCCTTACATGAAGCAACTCGGGAATGCTTTTTGGTTGAGAGCAGTAATGGGCCATATTCGAAGCTCCTGTGATCTTCATCCCGCCGTTAATGCCCCGACGATAATTTTTGAAGACAACGCAGCTTGCATCGAACAGCTCAAGAAGGGTTACATCAAAGGAGACAACACCAAGCATATTACGCCGAAGTTCTTCTTTACACATCAACAACAAGAGCATCAGAAGATTGAAGTCACGCAAATCCGATCACAAGACAATCTGGCCGACCTTTTCACCAAATCACTACCGAAGGCGACGTTTCAGAAGCTTGTTCATGGAATTGGTATGCGTAAGCTTTCTGAGTTGTAACTTTGCTATTTCTCTTTGGAATTATGTCAAACTCAGGGGGAGTATCTTCTGGATACTTGCTTGATCTTAATGTACTCTTTTTCCCTATGATTAGGAGCATTTTTCCCACTGGATTTTTGCTACCTAACTAGGTTTTAACAAGGCACCCACCTTGGGCTAGTCATATCCCTGATGACGTCCTGTAGACGTTTCTTTTGACTTTGCATTTCTCACGCATTTTTCCTTATACTATGGATTTTGTCCCTACTCGGGTTTTTGCTATAGCCTTAGGGTTTTTAGTGAGACTTACTACTTATGCAAGTTCCTACCTTATTGAGAATAAGCGTTGTTCCTTGGAATCAGTGCCGACGAGTCGACTTCCTCAACTTCTGCATGATGCTGAATCTACCTTGAGTATTTACACACTCAAGGGGGAGTGTTGTAAACATTCCTAGAATAAGTATGATTGTGTAAATCCTAGATTAGATTTGATTCTAGTTATCCTTTCATATTACAACTTGTATTACTTGGATGAGAAGGAATATCTTCTCTCCCTTTACTACTATAAATAAAGGCACAATGTAGGAGGGATAACAACACACACATTCCCCTACAATTCTACAAACACACATCTCTCTCCTCTCTCTCTCTGCCGTCGGCCCTAGTCTCTCTGTCAGATAAAATAGACCACAACAATAAACACACTTTTAAGGGATTAATTTAGTTGTCATGTTCCTACTAATTCTCACTTGCAAAACCTTTTTCTCAATGTAAGGTAAGAAGGGTATTTTTCTAATTTTTTTAATACATCGATATCTATACTAAGCCTTTCATATTGAGTTAAAAAAGTTGAGAATGCTACCAATAATATAAAAATCAAACTCCTACAATGAGCTGGAAAATCTAAGTGTAATGAGAGTGATTCTTATTTATGAGTTTAATATATTGAACTCATGAGTGTAAATAATACAATAAATGACAAGAGAGAAAATAAGTGACCAATCATAAAATATGCAAAAAGAAAAAGTAGAATGGTCTCACATTTAATATATAACTTACTCGTATTGAACTCACACAAGTGAGACAATAGTGTACTACAAAAAAAAAATCACGGTGCTGATTCTTATATTTAGGTATCAATCTCACCTAAGACCTCTTAGATGGTAAACTAAAGTTCATGTGTTTAATCTTGTGAAATAAAGATGAGTAAGTTCTAAACATAATATATAAACCATATTTGACTTAGATCATTATATCTTGTAGAGGTAGCATGCATAATAAACATCTTTATGCATATTCTAATGTTAGAAGAACTTTTAATAACATGCTCACTCCTCAAAGAAAAGGTTTCTTAATTTTCTTGTTGCTAATAATTTGAGAGGATGAAACAAAAGGAAAAACTTAAGAATCTTGGTTTCTTGTTAAATACCGTATATAAACTTCATTGGATATTAAAATCTAAACAGGCCTTGATTAGGAATATGATTAAAGCTTGAAAGGGACGGTAATATTCTCCACTTGGACTTTTTGGTCTTTAGCTAGAATTCAAATTCGTACCACTTAATTGATTTAATATTAGTGATAATTATTACCTAAAGTCACAGTAGAATTTCGAATCTCTACATTTACACATTTCGCATTCATCATATGTTCCTCATTTACTCATATTTCATTAAATCTTTACCATTTTATTAATCTAATGTTTTAAGATATGACACGTCAATCACACATCCACTTGATTGAATCCCAATTAACTGTGAAGTGTAAATAAAAATGAAGCAATAAAGAATAATATATCAGCCAACAACCCCCACAACCCTAGCAGGCACCTACGACCCCCTCCCACACCGTCGGCTACCCCGCCCCGCCCCCACCACAGAAATCAACGAGTCTTCCTCCCACACCGTCGGCTTCCCCGCCCCACCCCCACCACAGAAATCAACGAGTCTTGGTCACCTTTGTTCAGTTTTTTCTCTTTTCTCTATCCAAACTTCTTTCTTCAATCCCTCTAGCCATCATCACTAAGACCCTCCCACGAACAAGTAAACTAGGCAAAAACACCACACCAAGCTTTTATACCTCGCCCAATCAAACTAAAACTCCGAGATCCGTCTCTGTACCATCTATCTATATATACAAACATCCTCGCTGTAAGCAAGCAAGCAACTACATTATAACTACCAAGTTCTAACTGTATTTTATGAACACTCAAACTAAAAAGCCAAAAGTATAACCAAAACTAGAGGACTAATTCAAGGAGATTTGTTTTATATCCACCAACAAGAAGAAGAAGAAAAAATGTATACACACACACCCATATTATATATAGGGGTGTGATATCCACACACCCTATTTTACTTCTCACACACCCTTCTAATTTTCGACCGTCGGATCGGATGAATTGAATAAGATCAACGGATAGAAATTAATAAGGGTGTGTGAGAAGTAATTTGGGATGTGTGGATAGCACACCCCTATATATAATATCTAGCACTGTAGCTTTGAAATCCAAAACAAGAAAAATAAGAGGAAAACAATGCCGACGACCAACAGGATGGTGGTGAAGGTCCAAAATTACATTTTTCTACCACTGACGTCGTTTGTAGTAGTATAGCTGCACGTAGTAAAATTGTAGTAGTACGTGTGGGGTAACGTATTGTCCGCGGTATAGTTCAGGGTACGGTTAACAGCGACCAATAGGAAAGGCAATAATGTTGTGGTCATGTCACGTCATAATCCCTTGAGACCCATTTTTCTCCTCACTCCTCAGTGAAAGGTTAGGTTTCGTCCTTTTGCCTTTGTTAGGTGTTTCTGTACATATGTTCCGTAGAATGGTCATACTCTCTTACTACGTCATTTGTGTTTAAAAATGCACCCCAAAATGCAATGTTGATACAAGACTTATCGGGAAGAAAAGAATTGTATTAGGAATTTCAAGTAAGAGTTAATTCTTCTATATATGAGTCGCCACTTCTCCGCCTCCCGGGACGGCATCCACTGGGAGAAGTAGGTTCACAACTCCGCTCAGATCCATTGCTCCAGATGCATGTCTGTCCTCGTAACCAACAGTTGCTGGATTTCTCGGGACCTGCGTTGAAGGAGTGATGCAACAAATAAATAACTTGGTTGACCGACACTAGATAATGGAGATCAAAGAGAAACCACAAGTGAACACTCAAAAATAAACAACTCGTCACTTTAAGGAATCCACCAAAAAGATAAGAGTAGTTTACGGATAAGAAAAATAACACTCGTCACTAAATCAAGTTTAAAAGTAATTCTTAATTTTTGAATGATCCATTTCCATGCATGAGTAGTGGTTTTAAATGGTCTAGGCATGGAACAACCTTCAACCTTTCATGAAAATGTTACAACCTTCAACCTTCCATGAATAGGTTACTAAGCATAAACTTAATGTAATACTAAACATGAACTTAAATGAAAACATGAATCATCTTTGAATTAAATATGATAAATGCACCATATTATAATTAGACAAGTCTAAATTCGGTGTCATACGCTTCCGCTGCATAATAACTCATCCCTGAGTTCTCTTCGTCTTTGCAACCAACATTCAAGGTTGTTGATACTCCATAGTCTCTTGGAAGTTCAATCTAGTAAGCATTGTCTCCTACACGTTTGAGCACCTTGAAAGGACCATCAACTCGTGGTTTCAGCTTCCCATGCTTGCATCGAGGGAACCTTCCTTTGTGAAGATGAAGCCACACCAAATCTCCTTCTTTGAAAGCTGCCGGCTTCCTGTGCTTGTTGGTTTGCCTTTGATACTTCTCATTTTGCTTAATGATACGTTCTCGAACCTGTTCATGTAATTTCTTTATAATTTTTTTTTCCAATAGAAAATTGAACTAAGCACCTTTTATTCAATTTTACCTCATTCCCTTTGCGCAACCAAGAGAGCTTGTATGGCCGTGGGTGGTCCACCGTTTTCAAATTCAACTTCTCCACCATAGTAGTAGTTATCACATTTTCGAAGCTACCCCCATCAATAATCACATTGCAGACCTTGCCATGAGAAGTACACCTTGTATGAAAGATGTCATTGCGAAGCCAGTTGTCTTCTTCCACCATGAAATAATTAGACAAGTCTAGATTCAGTATCATTGATGTCAGCCTAATTTCAAATGGACTCAGCCATCCACTCAGGCTATTCCTGCCCAACTGTTCAGTCTGGTTGTTCTGGGCCCACGAGTAGCCCGATCAATTGGACTATGATGGAGATAGTTTTTTGAGTTTTCGAGGATTCAATTGCCTAATTGAGTGGATAATTGGGATGGGGTGGACTTGCTTTTAGAGAATAGTAATAGTTTTAGGTGCGTGGCATTTCCTTCGATCAGGTTAAAAGCTCTCTGAAAAATTTAACAAGGTCACGTAAATACCATATCATCTTTACATGTTATGTATTCTAACAAATATATATTTCTTCTTTCGAAAACTTTGAACCATCCAATTTCCGACCGTATAACTTTTTACCAAATGCTAATATATGATTAGGTTATATTAAAATAAAATAACATATAGACCATGTTAAAAAATAGAAATCGAGTTATACACGGTCCCATGTATAGTTGTATGAATTAAATGAGATGGGGACTATGATCTAATATATCTCTACTAGGCCATCCCTACAACCATGGATCAGGTGGTCCTAAAGAAATAAAAATAACAAACTATGTCATCTTTGAAGGATTTGGATCCTCTTATGAGCAAAGGGTCAGAATTCTGCTGACCAAGCAACATGAACCGTTGGATCAAAATCTAACGGCTATAATTATTATAATTTTTAAAGGGCCTTCTTGTTTGTAACCTTTGGATTTTGATCCAACAGTCCGTGTTGCTTAATCAGCATAATTCAGACCCTTTGCTCAGGAGATGATCCAAATCCATCTTTGAAATATCGTGATATGAACTGAAATATCATCTTTGAAATATCTTGAATATGATGGTTCTCAAAAGACACAATTTCTCTCACATTTTTCTCCACAATAACGATAATTTATTTACTACAGTTTACATTATGAGCGAGAGAGAAACAAAAATTTTCAGAATAAAATTATTTTATTGAACAGTCACAGTAACAGATTATTAATCATATAAAATCAAGTAAACTTGAGAATCTCGAACCACACTCATAAAATTTCAATTTTTTTGGAAATATCATTAATTAATTGGCAACCAAACAAAGCATAAGAGGGACATGGAACAAAGATTTTACCTTTGGAGACGAGAGGGAGCTGACATGGTGGCCGTGAAGGGAGGGTCTGTTGGAGAGACAAAACGTAGAAGAAAAAGCGGATGACGTGATTGTAGGTGAAGACTCTTTTGGCCGTTGGATTTGTACCAATGATTATGATCAATTGGTCTGAAAGATCTGCATGAAACTAGTCTAGAGAGGATCTTAATCCCATTGACCGATGGTAACCTATTCCCATTCTTGTAACCAACCTCCTTATCCTTGTAGACTTTATATTTTTTTTAAGTTTTTTAGCCAAAATGATCCTGAGATTTTCATAACACATAAACTTTGGTCTCTGAGATTTAAAATCAATAGAAGTGGTTCCTGAGATTGTCTACCATCCATTATTTTGGTCTTTTCATTAAAAAACTTCGTTAAGTGATCCCTAAGCTTTTTAATTGAATGACCAAAATGATGGATATTGGACAATCTCAGCTCATGGACCAAAGTTATGTGTTATACAAATCTCAATGATCAAAATTATGTGTTATGCAAATCTCAGAGATCAAAATTATATGTTATACCCTCAACTTAACATAGTTTTTTTTAATGGAATGACCAAAATAATGAATGGTGGACAATCTCAGGGATCACTTATATTGATTTTAAATCTCAAGAATCAAAATTATGTGTTATGCAAATCTTTGAACCATTTTGACTAAAAAACTTTTTTTTTTTTTTTTAAAGTCACAAATGATCATAGCTGCCCACTCCACCTAGTCCACTATTGTTGGAGACGTATTCTTCCATAATTTTTATTATTTTTTCCCTACAGATCTCTCCTAGATTTTGGAATTGGATCCCCTCTTAAGCAAATGGTGGGGATCCTCATGATCACACAATACGGACCGTTGGATTTTAATCTAACGGCTACAAACAAGAGAGTCTCACTAAAAGTTATAATAATTATAACCGGTGAATCAAAATTCAATGGTCCATGTTGCGTGGTCATGAGGATACCCACCGTTTGCTCAGGAGGGGATCCAATTCCCTGGATTTTCTTAAAAGGCTCTAATCTATGAATATTTTTGGAGTCATATTGTAGGTGAGGCAAATGCTTCATCCCATGATTAGACTTGTATCATAATACCCATCTTGTGTTAGATCGCATATAACTTAAAAATTCCAAATTAAAATCACATAGCATATATACGAGCAGCTTTTTAGAACATGACGGTCCTATACGATTAATACATGATTATTGCATAAGTCATATCGTCCTATTTTTGTTATAGTGTAACAAGATCCCTGCTAAGAAGCAACTCATACAAATGAGTTTCAGTTAAATTGTAACTGTCATGTCGACTATTTTTCAACATGAACAAATTTTTTTTCAAAGAATAATATCTAAAGCCAGATTATACCGATGAAATGCCTGGAATTTCTTGTGCTAGCTAGGCCTTTTATTGCATTTCACTTTGCGGCCAAATTTGAAGTTTAGTAGTGGAGATAATATGGGCAGAATTTAATTTAAGCACTTTCATAATTTCATGTGTAGATGGAATCCGTGTTGGCCCATCTCGACCGTGCATGATTACTGAGTGGATGAGCAGTGTAGTGAGTGAGTAGTACCAATTACTAAATTGAGATATTCTCCGAATTTTTGTATTCGGATGCAATCAATTTGAAGATTAACTAATTTTAAATTTTGTAATTCTTATTAGCTCATCTCACATAAATTAAATGTTTATATATATATATATATCTCTCTTTCTCATGCTCGAATTTATAAGTTTTTGATTTTCAAACACAAAGATTCGAAAAGGATATCGACTCAGGCTCAGATTTCTGAATTTTTTATTTCCAGACACAAAGATTTGAAAAGGATATCGACTCAGCAAATACTTAGCAAGTTGCAAGCCATAGCCACCAACAATCACCCTATCACCCTATCACCACACTTTTCAAATGTATAGTGCCATCTAATCAATCCATGCATTATATACCAATTTCAAACTGGTTTTTTTACTGCCATGGGTGGTGGAATTTTAGTACATAACTGGTTATATATTGTCTTCTTTCTCTCCCTCGTGTTTTACATGAGAAATTTTACCGTGTAATTAGTTATACATAAGAATTTTCTTTTCTATTTCTCACATCATGTGAAAGATTTTAAGGAAAACTAATGAAAAAGGGTTTGAAAACTTTGAATTTTAACGATAAGGACAAAATAAAGGGTAAGTGAATAGTAACAGGTTTGACTTTTTAGTGTAAAAATGTGGTTTTTCGTTAAAGTGAACAGTACCACGGGCTTTTCGTTAAAACTCCCAAGATTTTATTATGTAACTGGTTGTATATTTTTGTCTTTTTATCTCCCACCTCACGTGAGAGATTTTACCAGGACAAGAATTGTCTGCCCTCCCTTTTTCCATACCCTCCTGTTTTGTGTGGTCACGGTTAAGTCACGTTAACATTTTATATTATTTTTTTTATAAAGATAATAAGACAAATGAATAGTAATATAAAATGTTTACGTGGCTTAACCGTGATTACACAAACAAGAGGGCATGGAAGGGCATGGAAAAAGGGAGGGCAGACAATCCTTGTCCATTTTACCATGTAACTAGTCTTACATCTATATGTTTCTATCTCTCACATCAAATTAGGGATTTAACTGGTTATGCATTGTCCTTTTTAATCTCTTGATAATTTGAAGGATTATATATATATTATTTTTTTATTTCTCACATCACGCGAAAATTGTTACCATGCAATCGGTTATATACAAAATTTTAATGTTTAACTAGTGTTTGGGCCCAAAATATCAATTTAGGCCGAGTATAGAACCATTCTCGGCCCGGAAGGCTTGGCAACAAGAGAGCCTCGGGTCGTTCAGATCGTGGGCTTCTAAAACTAGGCCGGCTAGGTCATTTGCGAGACGAGTCCTAGTACAACAAGGAGTCTCGGCAAGTTTGATAGCCCGGAAGGGATCCGACTCAATAAGGGATTAGGTTCACAATCCTAGTCAAGATAGGACTGGTCAAGGTGATGTTGATCCGGAGAAGAAAACCTAGTTCGAGTAGGATTTTAATTCAAGGTCCAGTGCTATAAATAGGGGAAGCTATGCATCAGTAAAGCCCCTGCAAATCAATACAAAATTGCCCTGCGCAAACTCTCAACAACTTGAGATCTTTTTCCTTTTTCTTTTTCGCTGACACATCTTCCGTTGGCATCAACAACACTGTGGAAGCAACCGGTGATATCTTAAGTCGGCATAGATAGCTCTGTCACCGTAGAATTAGTCGGTCTCGCAGTATCTTCCGTTGGCATCAACAGCACTGCGGCGAGAACGGTTGATTACCTATCCAAGTCTCGGTCGTGAAGGGTTTCTAAATCCTTAGTGGTCGAGGTCATCTCATTAGCCTTCTCGGCAAAGTGAGGTGTTACAGTTATTACATTCGGCACATTGAAAGCCGAATTCGATATCGAACTTCGTAAGAATAGTAACCTTGTCTTCAGGTTCGAGAGCCCAAGAGGCCGAGACGTGTTCCTTTCTCGGCCGCAATCGCAAGACGCAGAAGTCAGTAGCGCGACCCAAAGCAACATCAACAAATTCACTCCTCGGCCGAGCTCGGCCGACGAGTTGGCACGCCCCGCATTCACCGAATGACGTAGTTAGCTCATAGATTACTCGGCCTGCGCGCCACGTAGGCTTGGTAGTTTTTAGGGTCAACATTTTGGCACGCCCGGTGGGACCTAGTGCTAAACTACGAAGTTCATGCCAATTGAAATGCGATCGGTAAAAAAGAAAACAGCTATGGGAAAGTCAACAGCCGATTTGCCGATTCAGAACATAAGACAAAGTGTGCCACAGGCGCAGAATCCTCTTAGCGCTGTGACACCTGAGTCCACAAGCGCGACTCGCCGAGAGAGGGAAGTTAATCTCGGCGGTCAACTCCGCAGCCTAGAAATCCCTAACAGGAACACCTGCGTTCTCAACGAAGGGATAATGGAGGATTGCGACGAGGATGGCGGTGAATGATCTGACCCACCAACAAGGTCGTTTCTTCGAAAGCGACTCGACGAGCAGTCTCGGTCAGTCGAGCAGACGTTTAGTCGAGGCATTGACAAGCTACATGACATGATACTCAGTTCCAATGAGCAACAAACCAGGTTGCTCGAAATGCTGGTTAGTAAAGTCAGTGACGGCAGACCTTTCGATCTTCTCTAGCGCTTGCCACCAAGAAATAATACGTTACCAATTGTACAGGCCGAGCCAATCCCTGCTCGGCTAAAACCAATTGACTTGGAAAAAGGAGGAGGGTCGAATAGTAGGTCAGACGGAATCGACCAGAGGGTCGAAGCAACACCTGTTGATATGACCGAAGTTCAGCGGATGATCGACTCGGCCATGAAGAAGGGGCCGAAGTTTCCTAAGTTTATCCATCCGTACCCGGCCTACGTAGAAACGTTCGGATACCCGAAAGGTTTCAAGATCCCAGATTTTAGCCTCTTTGCCGGTGAATCGTCTCTGTCTTCGTTGGAGCACGTGGCTCGATTCACCACGCAATGCGGAGATGTTAATAGTGATTTCCATAAGCTACAGCTGTTCAACTTCTCATTGACCGGCTCGGCATTTGCTTGGTATATCAATCTTCCTCCTAATTCCGTCCAAAACTGGGAGGAGTTGGTCGAGAAATTCCACGAGCAGTTTTATCGGCCAGGGATGGAGGTGTCGGTTTCTTCATTAGCAAGGATGGCTCAGGCATCTGATGAGTCACCAATGGATTATCTTACCAGGTTCAAATCATCCAGGAATTGGTGCCGAATGCCTTTACCCGAAGTCGAATTTGTCAGACTTGCTTTGAACGGCCTCGACGTCGAATACAAAAAGAAATTCTTGGGGGCAAACTTTCGGGATATGTACGAATTAGCCCAACATGTTGAACAATATGATTATTTGCTCCGCGAGGAAAAGATTTCGAAAGCTCCATCTCGGGGGACGATTTACAAGAATCCTACTGTCAATTATGCATCAACCGAGGATGAATGCGTTAGCGTGGATGCAGCTGAGATAGTGATAGATAAGCCATACGTTTGCAATGCGTTGACTCAAGTTGACTCTAGGGAAGTCAAAAGTCGTTCGGCCACCGAAGGAACATCGAAACCGTCAAAAGTTTATACTTTTGATATTACAAAGGCTGACGCAATTTTCGACCAACTGTTATCGGCAAGAATCATCAAACTTCGGCCTGGTCACAACATTCCCAAGGCCGAAGAACTTAAAGGAAATGTGTATTGCAAATATCACGATTCAAGCAAACATACGACAAACAATTGCGTCGTGTTTCGCGACAACGTCCAAAGCTGGATCGATAGTGGCAAATTGAAATTTCCAGAGAAGAAGATGGGTGTCGATACTGACCCGTTCCCCACGGCAACGGTAAATATGGTCGATGCATGCTTACCTAAGGACAAAGGGAAATGGAAGGTCGAAGTTGTTGAGGCACAACGTTTTCGAAATCAGAATTCTCGGCCACGTTTCATGGCCGATTTCTGTTCAAACAAACCACCTACAGCTTTAACGGGGCCCGCTATTGTTAAACCTATGAGGGATTATAGCACCGATGAAGACAGTGGGACGGCGGTTTTGTGCAGTAAATGTAGAACAGAGGTCGGTAGTGAGCCAGAGGTGAAGCCCTCTTCGCTTATAACAAAACGACCTACGGTCGCAATTCAGCAAAATGTAGCCAACGTGGGCCAGCATCAAAGGGTTTTTGATAGGCTCGGTCCTAAAGTACGGATGGAAGAGACACCCTCAGTCAGGCGGCGCCTCGATTTTGATACTGCATTTTATGACGATGACTACTATAAAAGTAATTCTAGCAGTTCGGAATCATCGCGGAGCCAAAAAACTTTCAAACCTCCCGAGCCTAGAGATCAACGTTGGTATACATATCATTCTTCAAAAGGCGTCTACACTGCACTGTCCAAATCCCAGAAACGCCGGCACCAAAGGATAGATTGCATGGCTCGCCGACGGGCAGCCCAAGAAGCTTCGGTCCCTAAATGGCGGCCGAAGGACATAATTGCTACTGATGACGAGCGACCACATCCAGCTATTATGACAGCGTCGGTTCAAGGGAAGCAGCTGGTCGACCAAGATGTCGAAACCATGTTTGAAGAGGCTGATAAACGGATCAAACTTCTTATTCGACCAGGGGAGATGAAGGCACGCCTTGAACATTTTAGAGTTTGTTTTTTTCTTCTGTAAATTAGAGTATATAAGATTACCTAAACTACCAACTTATAGTACCTGTTTGTCAAGTAAAATACCAAAAAATTACCATTCTAACCTCTTCACCAAAATTGAACAAAAAAAAAAAAACACGGGCAATTTAGTAGTTACATGCAACGTAATTTTGCTATTTTTACACCAATCACACAGCCATGCAATATAGCAAACCCTATTTAAAAAACATAAAAAAAATATGCCCATGTTAGAAGAAATGACCCCATCATTGTCTCATATTTCATAATTTTAGAATCTAATCACTCCATAATACATATAAAAAATAAAATTGTTCACACATACAGTGTGTTTGGGCATCTACTTGTAATTTTTAAAAGCAACATATTTTCTTGCAACCCTGCTACCTAGTTTATTCCACAATTTAACTTTTCAAAAATTCAAGGTTATTTCTGCAAAAATCATCACCAGTGTGCCCATTTTTTTCATTTCATAACTCAAAGCTCAAAAATAGGCAGGCAAAGAAAACAAATTAATCAAAAAGGAAAATCAGCCAAACCTTCTCCTCTGAAAATCTGACACTTTCTCTCTCATCCTGTACGTAAAGTCTTTCTTTAATAACTTGTTCCCTTGCTATAAAAAAGACAGCCAAAAATAATGGCGGTTGTGCCTTGATTGACTGAAGCAGAGAGAGAGAGAGAGAGAGAGAGAGAGAGAGAGAGAGAGGTAAAGCAATAGTGGCAAAGCCAGCAAGCACTGGTAGTGTACTAGAACAATCACCACCACCACCACCGCTTACCGCACCCAGCAGCAAACCTTGTGTTTCCATTACTGGAAAGTTTGGAAGCAAACCCAACTCTTGGATTCTCCATCTGTGCATATATTCTTCCTCAACAGTCTCTGTTTCTGTCATCTGTCAGCCTATTTTCTGCAGAGTTGATCATCGCGTAGCTTTCAGTTTCCTCTTAGAATAATGCACAGGCCGTTTGATTGCACCTTGCTTTCACTTGGGTTCCTTGCAGTTTGAGATCTGGTCCTTTCCTGCTTTCTTGGTGGCACAAGCAACTTGGTGTTCTGAGGCTGAGATCTGGGGATTCTGTTAGCAGTTCTGGGGTTTTAGGCTTCTGAGTTTTGCTGGGTTTTTTGCTGTAATTGCTGGTTTTTTAGATTGGACTATCGGGGACTGGAAGTGTACAATCTGTGACTTTGAAGCTCTGTTAGTCACAAATGGTGATGTGGGTTTGTTGAAGATTGTGGCATGAAGTCTTTAGTTGCAGATTGGACATTTTGGGGGGTTTGGTTGAGGCTGGCTAAGTGCGAATGAAGCTGAAATTGATCGTTTTTTTAAACGAAACCGGTTTCGGTTGAAGTTTCAGGACTTGGGGAGTTGAGGGTTCTTCTATTTATATTTGCATGAATGTGAAGCTTCATGCTTTTGTGATTTCCTGTTAAAGTTTTGCATGAAAGTTTGTTTCTTTGGGGGGTTTGGATGTGTGTTTGCTGGTGAAATATGATATTTTGCAGTAAAAAAAAGGAGGGGAAGAAAAGGATTGTCCTGTAATTTGGGTGAATTTTGGTGTTAAGTTGTTGTGATTGTGACTGGGTTTAATAACTTTTTGTGGAGTCAAATTCTTGGAGGCTTCTATAGTTTTTGAATCTCTGCAAATAATGAGGCTCTCATCTGCTGCTTTTAGTCCTCAATCCCAGGAAGGTATGGTCGATTAATGTTGCTTTGCAGAATTGTTTTTGTGTGTATTTTTCTTTTTCTTTTTCTTTTCAGGATTTTAAACCGAGCTATAGCTATAACATGTTGTATGAATTAGATTTGGGATGTTGATAGTTCTGTTTGGTTGCCCAGAAATTGTGGGGGGAAAAAAAATTAGATTTTAGAACTTCATAACCCAAGTTAGCAATTGTACTAAGCTCTCTCTCTCTCTCTGGTTTCTTTTCTTTCCTCCATTTCTCAGCTGGAAGTCTTAATCCGGCTTAATTTTTTTTCTGCCTCTTTCTTGTGCTTGGGGTTTGATTTTATAGATTGACGCAATCGTAGTAAACTTAAAAAAATTAGTCTGAGATTTGGAAGTTTACCATAATTTCCAGAAGTCCATACACTGATGGAAAACTGTTTCCGTTTATAATAAGAATCTCAGAGATGAGATTTTAGTTTTTTTTTGTATTCTTTAATTGGTAGATTTAATCGAATTCTGAATCCAAGTGTTGGCTTTAACTGGTATTCGTTTTCATGAACTCCGTTTTGCAGGGGAGAAGCGAGTTTTGAATTCTGAACTTTGGCATGCTTGTGCCGGCCCTCTTGTTTCTTTGCCCGCTGTTGGAAGCCGTGTGGTTTATTTTCCTCAAGGTCACAGCGAACAGGTTTGTATAAATAATTTGTCAGTTCTGCTTTGCAAATTTAGTGGCATGTCGTTTTTATTCGTCAATTTATGTTAGCGAAAGGATAAATTTATTTTTGCCTACTTTTTGGGCAACAAATGTGGTATTCTGGGTGATGAATCTTCTGTAAATGTTGTACTTTTTTGCTCATTTTCCTCATATGCAAACTGAAATGCTTCATAATGTAGGTTGCGGCATCAACCAACAAGGAAGTGGACTCCCATATTCCTAACTATCCAAGCTTGCCACCGCAGCTCATCTGTCAACTCCACAATGTGACAATGCATGTAAGGCTTGTTTGGTTTGGTAGTTCTGGTTCTTAATATTCCGATATAATGGTTTCTAAAGGTTCGATGTTGTTAACTTCAGGCAGATGTTGAGACAGATGAAGTGTACGCACAGATGACCTTGCAACCTCTAAATCCGGTATGCCACTTTACCTTGATTGGCTTTTGGAACCATTGGTCGCTTTCTCACATGTTAACCTTCATCTGCAGCAAGAGCAAAAGGATGGCTACCTTCCAGCAGGGTTGGGCAGCCCAAACAAACAGCCTACAAATTATTTTTGTAAAACCTTGACAGCCAGTGACACAAGTACTCATGGTGGTTTCTCTGTCCCTCGCCGGGCAGCTGAAAAAGTGTTTCCTCCGTTGGTAAATTCTCTAACTAAATGCAGTACGACCACCACTTTTGAGCATTACTAGGGTTTGTGCAATAGTTCTGGCACGTGGTCTGTGAAATGACGTTTAATGTTCATGTCTGCAAATTATAGGATTTTCCCGTGTTTTTGATATCGTTTTTGTTGGCAGGATTTTTCCCAACAACCACCTGCACAAGAGTTAATTGCAAGGGATCTACATGATAATGAATGGAAGTTTAGACACATTTTTCGAGGTGAGGTTTCTAAGGACATTTTTCGCGAAAAATGATGAAATATTTTTAACCTCTCTTCATGACTTCTTTTAGTTTCCCGACTTGAATAGTGAGAATATCATGTTACATAGCCTTTCATTCTATAAAATGAATATTGACATGTTTATTGATTTTTTTTTCTATTTAGGCCAGCCCAAAAGGCACCTCCTTACAACGGGTTGGAGCGTGTTTGTAAGTGCAAAAAGACTTGTTGCTGGAGACTCAGTCCTTTTCATCTGGTAGGCTGTTCACCCGTTCTCTGCTGTGTTGTTTTGTTTTGGTCAAATAAATAATGTATTATTTTGCAATGCTCATACTATTTTAACCTGCTTGCAGGAATGAAAAGAATCAGCTACTCCTTGGTATCCGGAGAGCTAACCGACCACAAACTGTGATGCCTTCATCAGTTTTATCAAGCGATAGCATGCACTTGGGACTTCTTGCTGCTGCAGCTCATGCAGCTGCAACAAATAGTCGTTTCACCATATTTTATAATCCAAGGTATGAGTCTATATAGTCTGATGATACCAGATTTTTTTAGGTTTATTACTTTGAAACTTCAACACCTTTCGTGCAGGGCGAGCCCATCTGAGTTTGTCATTCCCCTGGCCAAGTACATTAAAGCGGTCTATCATACATGCATTTCTGTTGGCATGCGTTTTCGGATGCTGTTTGAAACAGAAGAATCAAGTGTCCGCCGGTAGGTTCTACACTTATTTCCTTGAGATGTTATAACCAAAACGATTTTTTTTTCAACAAGTCTTGGATGCTTGTAATCTCGTTCTGCAAATAACATAAAAAATTTATGGGTTGGGTGTGTTGGTGGTGATTTATAAACTAGAATAAGACAAAAGAATATGAGGGCTTTCGGTACATCGAAGACTGCTAGCCTCCTTTATATTATTTTATTCTAGAAGTTACAAACTTTATTGGTTGATATCTGACAATTATACATTATCAGCTACATGGGAACAATAACTGGCATAAGTGACCTAGATCCAGCTCGATGGCCTAATTCACATTGGCGCTCAGTCAAGGTTTGTTCTATAATTCTTAATATATAGATAAGTATTGAATATCATAATCTGATTTTTTTTTTCAAGTTCATTCAGAATATTGTTTTACATCTTTTGCAACTTTGCTGGAACATTGATGGGAAAATTTTAAGTTAATTCAGGTGGGTTGGGATGAATCCACGGCTGGGGAGAGACAGCCAAGAGTCTCACTGTGGGAGGTTGAACCATTAACAACATTTCCTATGTATCCATCTACGTTCCCCCTCAGGCTTAAGCGGCCGTGGCCACCTGGACTACCTTCTTTCAATGGTATGCTCATTTACTGCTACATATAGCTAGTTTCAACTCCCGAGTTTATATCTTCTAGCATTGAGGCAGCAAGAAAATCTTTGTTCTCTCAGGTATGAGGGACAACGACCTTGGCATGAATTCTCAACTTATGTGGCTTCAAGGAAATAATGGAGACCGTGGAATGCAATCGCTGAGCTTTTCTGGCATGGGGATCACACCATGGATGCAGCCAAGACTTGATGCTTCTATGATTGGCTTGCAACCAGACATGTACCAAGCTATGGCTGCTGCTGCACTTCAAGAGATGAGGGCAGTAGATCCTTCCAGACCGCTACCTACATCCCATCTACAGTTCCAGCAGCCCCAAAGCCTCCCTAATAGGTCTGCTGCCTTGATGCAGCCTCAGATAGTGCAAGTGTCTCAATCTCAACAACCCTTTCTCCAAGGTGTTCAAGAGCAACATCGCCAGTCTCAGCCTCAGGTGCAAACTCAGTCTCACCTTCTTCAGCAGCAATTCCAGCATCAGAATTCTTTCAGTAACCAGCAGCAGCAGCAATTAGTTGATCATCAGCAGATTCCAAGTGCTGTCTCTTCCATGACTCAGTTTGCTTCCGCCTCTCAATCCCAGTCACCATCTTTGCAAGTCGTCACATCGCTATGCCAGCTACAGAGTTATTCTGATTCTAATGGGAACCCTGCAACCAGCACCATTTTATCTCCCTTGCACAGTCTCATGGGTTCATTTCCACAGGATGAATCATCCCACCTGCTCAACCTGCCTAGAACCAATCAATTAATATCTTCTGATGGCTGGCCATCAAAGCGAGCAGCGATTGATCCTCTTTCCTCTGGAGTTACTCAATGTATTCTGCCTCGAGCGGAACAGTTGGGACCTCCCCATATTACTATGTCTCAGAATTCTATTTCATTGCCACCCTTTCCAGGGAGAGAGTGCTCACTAGACCAAGAAGGTGGTACCGATCCTCAAAGCCATCTTTTATTCGGTGTCAATATAGAGTCCTCACCTCTTATAATGCAGAGCGGGATGTCAAACCTTAGAGGAGTTGGCAGCAATTGTGATTCTACGACCTTGCATTTTCCTTCTTCTAACTACATGAGCACTGGAGGCACAGATTTTTCACTTAATCCAGCAGTTACACCTTCTAGTTGTATTGATGAATCAAGGTTCCTGCAGTCTCCAGAAAATGCGGACCGTGGAGACCCACTAAACAGAAATTTTGTTAAGGTAAGTTGCAGTGGCCTCTTTAAGGTTTATAAATTATTTTGTAGAGTTCAATAATTTTCAACTAGACCACATGTGATATGATAGATGCCTTAATATGTTCTCGTCTTTTAATCAAAACCATAATTATTTGCAGGTTTATAAGTCAGGGTCCTTTGGAAGGTCTCTGGACATTACCAAGTTCAGCAGCTATCAAGAGCTACGTAACGAGCTTGCTCGTTTGTTTGGCCTTGAAGGTGAATTGGACGACCCTGTGAGATCAGGCTGGCAGCTTGTATTTGTTGACCGGGAGAATGATGTTCTTCTCCTCGGGGATGACCCCTGGCCGTGAGTTCCTACTTCTATAATTTTGTTTTGGTTGCAAACTTGGGCAAATACTCCTAGGCTCCTAGCTATGAATTGTAGGATAAAAAAATGCATGAGTCCACCTGAGTCTGAACCTTCGGAGACTAGCTGTAAGTTGTGAAGAGTTAAGACAAGGCATTGTTGAGAAAACTTGTTTAGTATTTTTGTCATTGCTAACCGTTCTAAGTAAGAACAACTTAATTTCCGTGTGGACTAGGCTTCCAATTTTTGTAGCGAATGACTTGCATATATTTAGGCACTATTGAAATGTTGACCACTTGACAGTAAACTTTCCGGTGCACCTTTAAATTAGTTTCGTCTGAATTCGGTTATCGATTAACTGACTCTTGATTCATTGTTCTTATGCTGATACCAGGGAGTTTGTAAATAGCGTGTGGTGTATCAAAATACTCTCACCACAGGAAGTGCAGCAAATGGGAAAACGAGGCCTAGAACTTCTACAGTCAGTCCCAAATCAGAGGCTCCCAAACAATAGTTGCGACGACTATGGAAGCCGGCAGGACTCAAGAAACTTGAGCAGCGGGATAACGTCCGTGGGGTCACTCGAGTATTGAACAACTTAACCGGTTAAGATACCATTCTCTCTTCTGTAATATTATTTGCAACCCCTCCAACTCTTTTAAAGAGTTGGAAGGGCAGCCTAATACTTTAGCTTTAAAGCCTAGTTTATATATAAGCCAATACTGTAATTAAATGGTACGTATTTTTTTTCGGTATTTCCTTCTATCGAAATACGTTCAACGTTGTATTAGGAGATTAATGTTTGTGAAAATAGCCTTAAAAAGGTTTATTACAGTATATTTCTGGTGTAGTTTACAAATTGTGGGGAAGACGAAGCCCCTCATTTGCTCAATTAATCTCGCTCGTTGCATATGAACTGTAAGTTCGTGTCTGCATGGCTTTCTCTAAGCGATATTGACGGAGGAGGAGCTGAACTCTGAACTTCGGCTGCAGGAGTGAATGCTTTACATGCATATCAAAATACCTAATTCTCTCATACTTCATATCTACACGCGCTTCGTTTGTGCATTTAAAAGCAGAATATTTGAGGTAATGGAGATATATCTCTGCCCAATTTTCTCGCGTATTTAAGTCGTTTGCAAAGGATTCTATCCGTAATTCTAAGCCACTCTCGTGGCTTGTCCACTGCGAAGGTCAAGCCATTGACACGTGCCTCTGGGGGCGGAGGTCCCTACTGCAGTTCCGAGGCTCCTATGAATGTTTATCAACCTTCTTTCACAATGGGACAAGGATTGTCTGCCCTCCACTTCCGGTGCCCTCCCCGTGCCCTCCTGTTTTGTGTGGTCACAGTTAAGCCACGTCAACATTTTATATTGTTTTTTTATAGATATAATAAGACAAAAATAAATAGTAATATAAAATGTTGACGTGGTTTAACCGTGACCACACAAACAGGAGGGCACGGGGAGGGAAGTGGAGGGCAGACAATCCTTGTCCTTCACAATGGGGCCCTTACTGTGTCGGTGCATGTTCTCAAAATTAAACACTATTTTTTTCAATTTTTCTTTTAATTGAAATTTTATAAATTGGGTTGGTGAGTAATCTCCAATTCTCCAACCACTGGAATGATGAGTCATAAGCGTTTTTTTTTTTTTTTTTTTCACTTGAACTTTGCCAAACTCTTCAATTCTAACTCTTTCCTTTTAAAAAAAATCCACGTACTTGAAGTCGAATAAAGGATCGAACTCGAACATACACATTTATACAAAAAAGGTTTAATAAATTGCCAATCATGTATATTTCCAACGTCAAATAAAGAGTCGAACAAATGAGCATTTTGCATCAAAAGAAGGTCAAAGAATATGACTTGGTTATAGTACATTCATTTACGTATTAGATAACAAATGTATTAAATAAATACATGTACTGTAGGTCTACTTCCCAAAGAACAAGAGACGTTTAACTTCAGGTTTAACGGAAAGGGATCCAGAGCAAATTCATTTCGACCAAATTCATCTAGTTCGGGATCCGGGCCGTTAGAATTTGATCCAACGGCTACATTTATTATCACTTTTAAACGACCATTCTATTTATAATCATTAAATGAAATTTTAATGATTCGGTTTCCATACTAGATTGATTAGATGGAAAGATTTCACGGTCAAAAAAGTTTACCACTAAAGTAACCAGTGGACCCGAGTAAAAGTTTGGGTTATGCATGTTGTGGGGCTACCTACACAGATGGGACATTTTGATGGATGGAACGGTGACAAAGGTAGGGCACCCTCCACAACAATAATAGGACCCTGCCCTTTTAAAAGGTCGGTTGGCATACAATTATAGGGCAGTGACTTTTTTTATTGAACTTGCATTGTAATTTTGCATGATCACTTTTGTCCATGACCCCATGCTCTGTCATCCACACCATCACTGGATCAAAGTCTTCCATCTTTGTTTAAACACAGAAAACACAGACAAGATGAGCAGAAACCCTTTTATTGTCTGCCTGAATTGAAGTTCAGTCCAAAAGTCTTTGGAGGAGAAAATTTGTATATGATCTCGACGTTTAATTATTGGACTTCTTTTTTCTTTTTAATTTCTTCCAATTGTGGTGTAGAGTTGAGCTAGCATGAGTACAATCATTTATGCAGTATGTCGGGTTAGAGGTCGTGTGCTAATGGCTGTGTAGGTGTCATAATTTGCTGACATGTGTTCAAAAAGTTAATAATAAGGAAAACTAATGAAAAATGCTTGAAAACTTTGAGTTTTAATGATAAGGACAAAATAAAAGGTAAAGTGAATAGTACCAGGATTGACTTTTTAGTGTAAAAATGTGGTTTTTCGTTAAAGTGAACAGTACCGGGTGCTTTTCGTTAAAGTTCCCTTAATTATATGCTTTTATTAACACGTGAGAAGTTAAAAATTAAAATAATTTTGATACCTAGTTTTATTAAAATGAAAACTAATGAAAAATATTTGAAAACTTTGAGTTTTAACGATAATGACAAAATAATGGGTAAAGTGAATAGTAACATGATTGACATTTTAGTGTAAAAATGTGGTTTTTCGTTAAAGTGAACAGTACCGCGGATTTTTTGTTAAAACTCCCTTTATTAAATGCAGAAAAGTAAAGAATCAGAATGATTATAGGTGGCACAAATAAATATTTCTTTGCTTGCAAGGATTGCTCATGTAGACATAAGCAACTCAGAAAAGTAAGATTATGGAGGGAATTGTTGTTTAGTTTATAAGAAAGACAAGTTCCAAAAAGTGGATGCTGAAAAATGTATGTTAAGCCATGTTTGAAGCATGCCTAGAGGTGTCTAGGTTAAGTGGCCTGGCCTAGGGCATTGGGGGTGCCAAATATAAAAGAGCCCTCCAACTCTAGGGGTGTGCACAAGCATGCGGGGTTTCATTAAACAATACACAAAGGTATAAGCTTTTTGTCATGTGAGGTAGGAATACTTATTTCATCAAAAGTTGGGTTGGGAATTGGAAGATATCCCATGAATTTCAAGTGGGACTTGGGACTCATATATCCAGGAACATTTCTTAGGGCTAGGAGCCTAGGAATGCTCCTTTCTGGGCTGAAATAGGTTTAAGAGTTTGTTGGTAGTGGACTTAATTTAAGGTACACCAACTTTCAATTTGAGGTAGTCTCCTATGCGCATCGTAGTTGTGTGGGTGTGAGAAGCCAGTCGACGACTCAATATTGTTCATCGACAGGCCACTCCTCTGATGGGCACCGTAAGAGTTTGAAAGAGAGAATTTCCGCCTTCAACATATATAAGCTAAAATAAGTCTAACTAGTATAAAATTGCCTTGGATTTTTCTTCTCTCAGGAGTCTCAACATTTCCTATTTGTTTGAAAGTTGGGGGAGATAGTGCAGACAATGACGGAACGTAGATGTTCAAAAACACTGGTTGCTCTTTAGATACAAAGTTTGCATATTACACACAAACTCCTTCAATCATACTAATGTGTACTGAACACGTACAATACAAGCGGCGTATGAAACTTTTCTTCTATATTTTGTTTCTGGTTTATCACAACCAACCGCAACAATTGTACTGAGATGATGGCATTCGTCCAGTCTGGCGGATGTATTCAGCTTGAGCTGCAGTTTTCTCTGCATTTTGATTCTTTCTGGCTTCAGCTGCTGCCCGTTTCTCTTCGGATCTTTGCTTTGCTAGTGTTATCTTCTTCACTATCTTGGATTGAGCTTGCGCTCTCATTTGTTCAACTTGAGCCTGCAAAGAAGTACTCCGGAATTAGTTATGACAAATAAGTTATCCTCCCTACCAAAAACATATAATTCGAGAGTACGAAACACTACTTGAGAGTCAAGAAAAGCATAAATTATAATACTTTCCCAATCGCCAGGTATGAAGTTAATAAATGGAGCTCACTGAACCAGTTCAATACAATACAACAGAAATATCGACCAAGGTTTCAGACTCGAAAATAGAACAGTTCTGCTGACTAATGATGCAAAATCAAAAGAACTTATATACCTCTATTCTCCGCATCTCTGCTTCGAGTTTTGCCTTCTGCCGACTTTCCCATGCTTGGATTTGGATTTCATCGCGCTTGTATCTGAGAAATGTTAGCGTTCTCTAGTCATGTTAGGATGGCAGAATATATCTACATGGTTTCTAGTACAAAAGCAAAACAGTACTCTATAAGAAGCAACGAAAAATGGTGATCCAATTGAAGTTCTTAAAGTATGGGGGTTATTGGGTTGAAGAAGAAACCTTGCAGTATGTCTACATTTTTCAGCTTCCTCCCAGGCAGCTGCACGTTTTTCATACTCTATCCGCTCAAGTTCTGCCGTATCAGTTTTTTCAGCAGAAAGTTTTTTCTCCTGCTCATCTTTACTTGCCCAAGCGGCAATGTTCATCTTACCAAGCTGAACACCAAGTTCTACAATCTCCCTTCTTGTCTTGAGCTTTAATTCTTCTTCCGACAATTGCTTCTTGTTGTTTGGCTGTGATTCCCCATCAGTGGTAGGTGTGGGAGCCGGTGCACCTCCTCGGGGGGTTGACGGCATTGAAGAGATTGGGCTGCGGAGTGGGGTTGTTGCCCCTTCGGGAGTGGCAGTCCTTGAAGGCTCTTGACTTGGGATAGGTGTCATTTCTGTTCCCATGTCTCTCATTGAGACTGCTCTTATGGCAGCAGTGCCTGCATAAACCGAACGCAAAATGTCAATTTCCTCTGCCTCTGCTATACACTTTGAAGTCTACGAACAAGGAAGCTATAAGTAATGCAACAACGAATCTCATGGAACTTGATACAGGCATTGAAAATTTTCATCGAAAAGAAATACAACTCCTACATAACAAAGTACCACATGAGGTTCTTAAAGCCAATGAAAGCGTACCTGCAGTATTTTCGACAGTACTTTTAGAACACGGTGCATTCCCATCACCTACCTCCATTAAATCTTTACTTTGTGTGGATTCATCAAACAAAGAATTGCCGTCAGAAGCTTGACCTGAACTCAATTGAGACTCCGAAGGAACAAAAGAGAATTTATCTAATCCAATCTGCGACGAAGGCTGACAGAAATCAACCCGCTTTGTGTCTGCTCCTCTGCCATTTGGCTTGTAATCATAATTAGCAGAGTCCGGAACCACCCTCACCATATTTGTCACCGGCAAACGACTTGTTTGGTTTTGTAAAGCACTCTTTCTGGGAAAATTAGCTTGAACAATTTGCTTACTCATTATCCATTTCTCAGCGTCGTTCCACTTAGATGGCATAGTTCTTGAAAGCGTTCTCGAAAGGTGCTTATGTACCGACTTCTCCCCTTTATGAAATTCAAAACTGGATGAACTAGCATTACTATCATAATCGAGATTTTCGTCATCCATCATTCTCACGGGGTGAATTGCGCTTGAATTACCACTCTCACCCTTTGCATAAAGCTGCAATTTAACACGACCGGCATCACTATTTTCTCGTGGCAACGACTCCTTTGGTTGGCAACAAGCTTGATCGCTTTGTCCAACGTCCAATGCCGCTTCCCTCAACAAATTCATGGACAGAACTTCCAAACCGGAAGATGTAACTGGACAGCACAAGACTTAATCAGCAAACAGTTTAGCATTTCCGCAATGCACGTAAAAGCCATTCGAGAGCTCAGCTGGGATTAATCGACGCTCGTGTTACAAATTTTCAAATCAAAAGAAGAGAGACAAACCTTCCTCATCGCCATTCATGGGGTCTAACAAGCTATTCTTCACGAATTCGGAATCATCAAGCTTCGAGGGCGAAGTTCTTGAGGAGTTGCTGTTTGATCCATCCTTCTTTTTGTGATGGTGAGGCCCTATTAGCTTCATCCTCAATTTACTGGGAGAAATTATACCAGTCTGAGAAGGCAAACAAAAAAGAAACAGTAAAAATTATTACCCTTCATTCCACTAATAAAAAAAAGATGCTAAAAGCTGTGATCTTTGTGAACAAAATAAACTGATTAAACAAATCCAATTAATAAAATTACTTCAATCATTCCAAACCATCTCAAATTCGAACCAAATAGCATTATTTTGAGTTTCATTTTATTTTTAAAATTAAAAAAAATAAAGAGGAAAATTAACAATTATTACAGAAATATAAAGTAATATTACAATGAAGTAGCAAATGGGAACCCAAATTTGATTGAGCACATAAATATTACAGCAAAGCCAGTTTCAACAAAATTCATGATTCTTCAGTGCATTTTCTCATGTTTCCCACCACCCCATTTCAGAAACAACCCCACAAAGTAAAAAATCATTCAGAAAAAGTCCATAACCAAAGAGAAAAGGCTCCATTCATCTCCAAAAGAAAATAAAAAAGTTGAAAACATGGGTTTTTGTTAAATTTACCTGAACTTTGTGTATCCTCTCGTACTCCATTAGATCTCTCTCTAACTCTCTCTCTCTCTCTCTCTCTCTCTCTCTCTAACTCTCTCTCTCTCTAAAAGAACCTTCTTTGCTCTCTAGAATATCATTCTGAGGAGGAACTAGAAAGAAAGAAGGGACCTTTAAATTGGGGGAAATACATCTCTCTCTCTCTCTCTCTCTCTCTCTCTCTCTGTATTTTGACTGTCTGTATTTTTTAGGTAGGCAGACAGAGTCTCAGAGACAGGCGTGTTTTCACTGTTCTAGTTATAAGATCGCATGATTTTGTTTTGTTTAGTTGTGCTCCTCTACAGCACAAGGCCGTGCTGTACTTCTTTCTGATCCTGACACGTCATCACTTGACCCCACCATCACCGGGGACCACATGACGTGCCAAAAATCTGCAGGCGGACCTCTCTTCCCTTTAAATTATAGTTGGCGGGCTTTCCACCAGAGCCAACGAGGAATTGCCCATTTTCTCATAGACCCGAATCCCGATTATTATTATTTTCCTTTGTATTATAATTTTATTTACTAATTAATTTTTCTATTTTTGAAAATGAATCAAATGATTAAAGGCAGAGTGTTTTTGAACAGTGACAATGATGAAAAGTGGAATTTCAGTTTGCTCTGCATAAAAACTAGGGATGGGCATTTAAAAAAAAAAAAACCGACTGAACCGTCCGAATCACAGCGGTGGCTTGGTTTGGTTTGGTTTTTTTTTAATTTTTTTTTTAATTGTTGGTTGTTCAACTGAACAAGATCGATCTTAATCGGTTTGGCAATTGGTTTCTCAAATTCTTAGGGTGCGGTTAATCGAATCGACCAGCATATATTTAATTTTATTTTTTAATCATAATTAATACGTGTAGTAATACAAATTGTTAGTTATTTACGAGTTAACGTGTTTCCACCATATGAAAACAAAACCTGATTAGTTTAAGATTCCCTTTGGAGAAGAATAGAGGGCACCATTTGGAGAAGGCAGCAGCTGCTGCTTTGGTGCTCTCCTTGGGCTACTTCATTTGTGCTTTCCCTTGACCAATTATTCATATTAGTGCTAAGTTCTATAGCTTTAGGAAAGACATTTGTTATGTATTTTCGCCTTCACACAACCGAGAACCGATCAAAACCAACCCGTCATTGTCGGTTAATCTACCTGATCAATTTTAGACTTAGCTTGATTGGTTTTGATTGCAATTTTAACCCAACCGACTAGGTTAGTTTGATTTCAGTTTTTGGCCCAAAATACCATTTTTCTTTAAGAAAATGGCGATGAAAAAAATAATTACTTGTCAATCTATCTAATCTAATCACCTAATTTGTGGGCCCTAATCTTTGATGATTATCAATCAAGCTTATGTAACAAATGATTACTTTATGTTGCTATTCACACATCTATTTTTACTTCTCACTGTTAATTTCAGCTTTTCTTAATATTCATTCATTCATATTTCTCTATTTCATCTCAAATTTAAGTGTGACGTTGAACCTAACCGCATACATGAGATGATTCAACCGTATAGATGGAGGTATATCCATCTATCCATATTTTTCATCACATAGCTTGATCAAATATTCGACAAATAATCATATAATTATTGCATAATTAAAGTAAGAACAAGAAACAAGTGAGTCATACAGTGTATCATTGACGATATTCGTGAGGATAATGATGTGGCACATGAGTGAGAGACCTATTTAATTAGCTTTCTCTTAACTAATTATTGTAATCGAGAGTTTTTACAAAAAAAAAATGTTAATAATCACAAATACATATTTTTGTTCAATTTTTTTTTATATACTGAATGATCACGGGCTTATATTTGGACATGGATGATGATGGCATGGCCAGAAATGTACCACATAATTAGATGTTCAGTCTTACCTTCTTGTTCTTCTACCTTTCCTCAGATTATGTGTGTATTTACCAAAAGATAATCTGCGGAAATGTAAGACTGTCTGCCACAGTTTTTTCAAACTTATATCCTTAATTATTATTTGTCCTCCTATTTTTAAATATTTCTGTCATTTCATAAGAATTTTTTTTTTTTAGAAAACCAATTAGATAATTTGTTTGGAATGCTTGATGAAGCAGAAATCAAATTAATTCCCTTAATCGCGGGATAATATAGTGGAAGTGGTTAATAGCTGCATAATTGTTTAACTAACCATTTGCTCACTTTCTAAAGTAAATTCATAACGCATCATGTCCAATTCAGTTCATCTCATATTTTAATACAACTAATAAAAGATCGAACTCAAATTTGTTTTAATTGATCACAACTTACTACGTTCAGTCCACTAAAGGATGCCTAAAGGGAAGAACAAAGTTGGACTCAGACTAAAGGGGAAAATGCCAAATGGTTTGTTAAAACTTAAATCGCGGAGGTGACAATTGTCGATTAGTTGAATAGATGTGAATGGAAGAATATATTAGGGGGAGGGGTGAGGTCAGCAGTCAAAGTGTCAAATATACTTTTGGTGAACACATGCACCAAAGCAAGACTATTATTAAATTTGGAAGTGAATGAACAGTGTCAGTCACATCTGATGGGTCACTTCATTGTGGTTGTTTGTAGGGTTCAGAATTCTATAATGCTATCATAAACCCTAATCTTGGTGTCATTTACCATATGAAGAAATAGTTACTCTTTTTTGCGCATATTTCAAATCAATAACTCAATAAGCGTTGTTATTAGACGTGTTAAAATACATACTATTGCGTTATTGATGTCGTATACTATAGTGGCGTACCAAAAGATGCAAATTTAAACACTAATGAAAGTTTAAAGATGATGAATAATCGTAGCATCCCACCAGTTGTCTCATTTTAAGAAAAAAAAAACACACTAATGAATCTCTTAAGTTATAAGAGGCTTATAGTAGCAATTTAGTCTTTATCTTTGCACTTTAAGGTTCGATTCTTTAATCGTTTATTTATCATAATTAGAAAAATAATAAAAATAAGGTATGAAAAATATGATACGAATAATATTTTTTATATTATATTATATTATTCGCTAAGAATGAAAATTTAGTGCTCAAAGCCACAGGAGGCAAAGTAATTAGGGATCCCTTATATTATAATCATGGGTCCTACACCTACGATTGTAATTCATCAAGAAAATAATTTGATCCAAGAAACATTCTTCACAGAGTTTGTATTGGCAATTTGGCATTACTCTTTGCAATATGCTCGATCCGTGAATTGGGACTTGTAACCCTACTCACATGATGTGTTTTGCTTGTCAACTGGTCCATTGCAAGCATCCATGGACGAAATGTGAACACTTGGCGCTTACAAAATCTTTGAAAAATTGGCTTAATCTGTAGCCTACTTCTCTGACCACATTCTGCACATGCCAAGTCCACAGAAAACTAGTCGGCTCCCCTCGTTTTTCTCTTTTTTCTTCTGCGGACTGCTCATATATCATACTCCAAAAACAAATCATGTGTTTGATATTCTTATTGTGATTGTGACATAGCAAATGGTAATGCTATAGAGGCACAATTTGAAATGAAATTTTGTAAGTTAAATGATATAGTTGTTGATAATTAGATTACTATTCAAGTATTGATTAACGTACTTATTTTTTATTAATGACATATCATTTGGTTTGTAAACTTTTTTTAAAATTTTGATATCCCTATCATTATCTTATTGAAAACTTTTTTGGGTTTATGAAGTTTTAAAAGAGTTGTTTTTCGATATCATTAAACTTGCGTTCAAATTTTTCTTACTTTTACACTGGATATTTTTACTAGCAATAAAAATATTTGATTTTTTTTTTATTTTTTTTTTGGTAATCTGGTGGTGAATACCCTAAAAACACTAAACTATTTGAGAAGTACAAACTAGGCAGTTCCTACCAACTCCCAAATATCATCAAACAAAAGATCACAAATCCAAATAGGAAATTCTTCAAAAAAACAAAGACCCATGTCAAGGTTGTAGCTCCAATTGGCTAAACAGTTTGCAACATAATTCTTCTCTCTGTAAATATGCTTGAGCTGAGAATATTCGAATTAGTTCAAAAGTTCATCACAATGACGCAAAGAGACTGATCAAGAGGATGAAGATTATTGGATTACATATATAGCTTAGTTTCTACCTGATTAAGATATTTTTCTTTTGTTCAAGTGATATTCCAATTTAATTTAAAGTGTTGGAAGAAGATTATTCGAACTTAGATTCAATGAACAAATTAACACACTATTTTAACTAACTTGTTCATGCCCTATGGATAGCCTCTTTGTTTATCTTTGTACAAGAGGGAATGAGGAAAATAACCGAAAGGTTACTGGGGATTATAGCTATGAAAGTTTATGAAAAGGCTGAACCTTGATGTTAGGTGGGTACGTATAGCAAAGGATACTCAATTATCGACAAATCATATGAGGCTTAGGCTTAGCCAAAGGATACTCCATATTAAAACCCCGAGGAGGCTTAGGCAAGACGATTCGCTATAACCTTTCTCTTGTCGACGCCTTTTAGTGTTTCACGTTGCTACGATTTTTAAACCTCGTTATGCTTTTTTGTAGTTTGTCATTGTTAGACACCTCTGTCGTTAACGAAAAAGAATTCACAATTGGAAATGGTAAGAAAATTGAAGGCCATATTTCATATGATCTATAGGCAAAAGACCCGAGCAATAGTAGTCAATTTTGTATTGCACGCCCTTTAGTCACATAATTCAAACCTTTTTTTAACTTTTGGTTGTAGGACTTGTAGACCAGGGCAAAAGACCTAACATGCACCCACCATAGAAAATAAAGGCATCAATAGTTGCACATATTGCGGTATGAATGATTTAATAGTAAAAAGAACAAGCTAGAGAGGGAGTGTGTTAGACCTTTTGTAGCAGAGAATACTATGTTTGTTTTGACCCTATTTGAATCAAAAGGCTCAATGACCTTTTAGCTTTATTTTATTTTGGTCCCCTAAGTAATTGCCACTTTTTCTTTCTCCAATCTTTGAAAGTTGCAAGGGAATAGCTTTGTTTTGATATGTAAAGCACTTTGTTTCATTAATATAAGTTTAATTCGATCCCTTTTTTCTTGACACAAGGATAAGGTTGGGTTAGCTTTAATTTATAGTCATTGAAGCTTTGCAAACTAATGACTTGTTTAAGACTATTTTTAAAAATACTAAAATAGCTTTCTGACGGCCGAAAGTTGTATATATATGTGTGTAGCATAAATTTTTAAAATGTTTGTGGCTCATATAAGTGAATTTTAAAGAAATACTTGCTAAATGCTTTCACTTTCAAGTGTTTTTCTACGAAATACCTAAATTTTAGTAAAAAAACATTCAACGTTTTTATTTTAAAAGCACTTCCTGTTGTACTTATGAGCAAAAGTGTTTTCAAGCCATCATTCTTATTATCTTAAAGTTGGATGTGGTTCTCGTTGAAGATGGAATTAGGAAAGGGGAAATTCTCATTTCTGGGTTTATAATCATGCGTTATGGACCTTTGCAGTTCATTGCAGGCTTTAGCTTCTTGAAGATGGATAGAGAAAGCAAAGAATATGATACCTAATAAAGGTGATTTGCCTTGGAAAGTTTGACAATTTGTTAGTTTGGTTATGATTTCTCCAAGATATGTTCCAGTAGGGTCCTTATATGATTGAAAAGTCATGAAATGGCTTGGTAATTTTGACTATCCCAGCTAAGAGCATCAAATGCAGATTTAAATCTCTAATATGCATGCCAGATCCAAACCTAACTTCTTATTATCTTTAAATTGGCAGGCGAGGTCTTTTAATTGGGTCCCTAATTAAACAGTTTGCACATTGATGTCAAACTACTCTTCAAATGTGTAGAAAATTGTAATTTGCTTGTAGTGTGATCGATGACACGTAATTACATGTAAGAAGCTGAACATTTTTCTTTATTACATTGGAATGAATCAAACTCTGAACGTATGATGCATAATCCTAACTCATTGCCCCTACCTTTCCCTCACCACTTGAGCTAACCCCAAGAGTGAGCATTAAGAAGCCAAATATTATTCTTCCAGAAGACATAGCTGCGTCAATATATGTATTGCTTGCCATGCAAGTTAAAGAGAAAAGGATTCGTAACAATCGTGTGTATTTATATATTATATATTATATTTTATTTATAAATATATGTAGTTAACAAAAAAATTGATATGATCGATGGCCAGATAATACACTCATCATATATATATTAATTCAATTCAGTCGTACGATTATACTATGGAAGTACTTTGCATGAGCTGCCCTTCTTCTTTGTTTTCGCATGCAGCTGGTTCTAACATCTGATGAGGAGGATATAAGGCCTGCAGGTTCATATCACTGTCGCCGCTGACATAGACTACTCGAAAAATGTCGTACTTAATCTCAATCGAGACGCTTTCTAGATAGGGCAGCATTGCTTTTCTTTGGTCGGAATTTAGAATCCATGAGTAACAATAGTGCAGAGACTTCCACACGAAGAGAGAAGCAATTCTTGGCCCGGTTTGGCATTTCAAACAAACACCGGCTGTCACGCCTTGCATCCTTTGAAAACCTGACTTGAACAACGCTAAGCATGCGTAAGAGACGTTGTTTATGTCACCGCCGTTGATGAGGGCTGTGCTCAGTGATACAGTGTCACCTCTGCGAAATTTTGCTGCACAAGAACCGTCTCTTGATTCTCCAGCATACGCGTCGAAGAAGGAGTGATCGAGTAAGATAGCCATGTTCGATAAATTCGTTAACATTGAGATCTGCATGGGATCATTAGACCTCTAATTAACGGTACTGAATTTCAAAATTCTGATATCTTCGAAATTATATAAAGGGGTAAAGAGGTTCTCTTATTCGTTGGATTTCCAACACTACACGTATATTTTGAGTGTGTTACATGCGCATTTCCTTCTTCATGCGTATGTTAGACTAATTGCACTCTTTAATGTGAGGTGGAGATAGAAGCACTTCTATACTAAAGTCAGGGTCGGTCCAGAGATTTTTGAGGCCCAGGGCGACGTAAAAAAAAGTGCCCTAACTTCATATAAGAAAATTATTTATTTTCACACATAAGACATCGAAAAATTATACTTAGAAAAACACTTCAAACTCAATAATTTAGAAACACAAAAAGACTAATTTATTTTGTATTGAGAGAGGGAAACAAAAAAACTTCGGGCTTACAAGTAGATAGATGATGAGTTTTGTTTTCCATTTGAACTTTGAATGTGTTTTTGAATAAATCGTGAGATGTTTTTTTTCTTATTTACTAACCTTGTCAATATGGGACTAATAAATAATTATGTTTTTGAGTCTTTAATTGATATGCATTATTAATGAATGGGCACTAAATTAAACATTTTGATGACACATCATATAATTTGCAAATTTGGTCTACGTATTATTCTTTGTTGAAGATTAGACTTTAATTAAAACAAATATTTAAAAATAACAACCCGCATAGCTACTAGATAGTAACTAAAAATAAATTAACAACCAAACAAAAATTTGTAAAAATTGAAAAAAATAAACATGCACATAGCATTTCGAACTTAGGACCTCTTGTTAATTTTAAACAACAAAAATCATTGTTTCTAATTAAACTTCTTCATCCTTTAACCAAATTTTATAAATTTATACTCTTATCAAAAGAAATTTGTAAAAAATGGAAAGTAAATAAGCACACATGGTGTTTTGAACCCAAGACCTCCTCATTATTTTCAAATGACAAACCACCACTTCTAGTTAAATTTATGTGTCTTTGAACCAAATTTTATAAATTTATACTCTCATAAAAATATATATAAATATATCATCCTAATAATTTGGGTGCCCCTAATTTTTTTAGGCCCTGGACGGTTGCCCTGCCTGCACTGGACCTGGGCCGGCCCTGATTAAAGTCCTAGTTTGGAAATACTTTTAAGATGACTAGAAGCATTTTTAGAAAAGAAAAAAAAAAAAAGAGTTTCAAAAGCACTTAAAATACTCCCTACAACTGCTTCTTGTAGGAAACGCTTCAAGTACTTTTTCAGAATTCACTTGCATTTTTACTAAAAATTAGTTTCAAATTTTTTTTCACAGAAAGCGCTTTCAACTATTTTAAAGCAGTTTCAAACGAGCTCTTTATGTGTAAGATGCAGCTACCACACATGACCTGTTCGAGAGTGAGGATGGTGAGTCAAAATTCGCATAACAATTTTTAGCAATTGGATTTATAAATATCTAGCAATTGGATCTGTAAGTTTGAATATTTGATATATCATTGGCTATTGGATTTACTTCAAAATTTATGCTCAGGTTCAATGCTTGACACATCATCTATATACATCGAGCTGAGAAATTACATATAAAATTATTATAATCTTTATTTCGAAAATTTGGAGGTTTAGAAAGTATAATTTAAGGAAAAGAGCTTAATTTCTGTTTTGAGATTCAACAAAAAACTAAAAATAAAAAGAAAAGAGAGGAGAGAGAGAATATATAAGAGCAAGATATGAGTAATTAACAGGAAATGGACTTACAAGGCTTGCAGTCAATGAATCTTTGTTTTCACATGATCTCTTCAGCCACGCTCCAAACCATATGAACTAATGATGATCAAGGAGAAAAAAAAATCCGTTTGATTAAGATCGAATTATCGCGACGAATATAAAGTATTTTAAATATAAAATAGGGTAAACAATATCATCTGATATATAAATGTGTACGTACCATATTTCCATGGATGCTCTGCAAGATGGAACTTTGAACACAACCAAGAGACTCAGTGCACACAGAGAATTGCTTGAGAGCATTAAGAAGGTCATCGACGAACACAATTGTTGGCCTGAACACAAACATGCTAATGTCCAAATTTTTACTGTTGAAGGGCACAAAGCACGCCATTTCTAATCTCTCCTCCTCTGTAGCTTATTTTCTGTTTGGTTAGCAAGAAAAAGAAAAGCAGAAAGCTAAGAGATGACTAGAAAGTAGAAAGTTCGACGAGAAAGTGAGAGAAAGTGTGGCGTTATTTATGGAGGTTGTTAGAAAGAAAATGAAACTTGATCAAAGGGGCATCGCAGTCTGTTTCTTTGGTCTTCTTTGGCTTGGTTTGAAACGGAGAAAGGGATGGCTATCGGTAATAATAGTAATAAATAAATAATAAAAAATAAAAGACTTGGAAGTTGGAAGCATAGCAAACATGGAGTGGTTGTTGGTCTTGTGCATGCTTTGACTCTTTCTAGATGTGTTGACAGTGTTGTAGATGTCGAAATTTTGTGTTCCAAATTTAACATACATGATAGCAGAAAAGATAGGGGATACATGTATCATCCATGATTATATATTGTTTTAAAGCTTTTGGATGTACATTAAAGTGACTGAAAGCGCTTTTAGTGAAAATATTTTTGGAACCAATCCTTAGTAAAAATGCAAGTAGATTCTGAAAAAGCACTTAAAGTGCTGCCTGAAAGAAGCACATAACTGGTGCTTCTTACATAAAACACTTTAAGTGATTTTGAAATCAAAAAATATTTTCTCTAAAAGCACTTTCAGTCATTTTAAAAATATATCCAAACGAGCCCTTAGTTTTAGGGCATATAGAAACTAGAAGCGCTTTCAAGTAATAAAGAAAACATTATCGACAATGTTTGAAAAAATAAATTTCAAACTTTTCTGAGTTATAAAAGCATAGGAACCGTGGCAAAAATTAGGCATCTAATGGTGGTACCAGTATTTTGGCGACCAATGATATATTTTTTTTTAACAAACCATATTATCTACATTAAGGGGTGAAGAAATGAGCTAAGTTTCACAATGTGTTAACTATAAAAATATAATTCAAATTCGTTTTTGGTAAGAATCGAAAATAAGATCTCTAACTTACAAGTGAAGCAAAAAATCATTAGACTGTAATACTAAGTGGGATCGACCAATAATATTTACAAGAGCCTTTAACGAGCTCTTACCACCATTAACAAGACACGATAACTACAAATAGTATCAAATTTACTATAAATATATATCGTTATCACATCTGTGTTAAGTTATTAGTCGAATCTAAAACTGTCTTCGTTCTAATAAAGTATCAATGGATCATTTGCGGATTCGCACCACCGTTAAGAAGATATGCGTGGAGACATATGAAGCTTGTTACTATTAAATACTATTGAGAAAATAATTGGAAATTGGTCATTTGGTATTGGTGGGTCAACAAATTGTAGGATCTTGTTGTTGGAAGAACTAGTGAGCTGTTTCTGTCCTTATTGACACAATTCACAAGTGGCACGTCTTCATCGGCCTTACAAAATGAATGACGGTGGCAGTCAGAAAGTCCGGTGGTCCTTCCTTCCCCCGAAGAGAAAAAACGTCATCGATGAAAATTTTGATTAGTTTGAGAAATTTGGCAGTCAAAGTAAGGGTTTGAGTTTGACTGGTCAATTAGAAGATTTAATTTGAGATGATCAAAACCACCCTCCATTTATAAACTTGAGTAAAAAGGAGGGGGCCTCCCATTTCCATACTCTTCGCATTTCCTCTTATTTGTGTGATCACGGTTAAACCACATTAGTATTTTATATTAATTTTTTTAAATAATAAAACAAAAAGTAATAGAAATATAAAATGTTGATGTGGCTTATCCGTGACCACACAAAACAGGAGGGGATGAGAAGAGTATAGAAATGGAAGGGCAGACAATTTTGGAGATACCAACTGCCAAGGACAAATCTCTTGAACAGTTACTATTCGCTTCAAGGAATTAAATTGCCTATTGTCAAGACGAGTCTTTATACACTGGAAGTGTTCTTAAGTTATTTCCAATCGAAATGGTTAAATATAACACTGTCCAAAACTAAAATTCTGTAAAAAAAAATTTATTTTTAAATGAACAGTGTCAGGTAATACTCATATACCATCTTCAACCGAATAGAATAAACATAGCCCATCAATAATTTATTAGTTTTAAGCTTATACATTACATTTATTTACTAATTTAATTAAAATACCATATGATGTTTTCAAATATGACTATTGAATTTGAATCAATTATTGCAATTGATGAGCTGAACCTTTAAAAAGAGCTAAGAATAGAGTTACATTTGGCTAGTCTGATGACATTTGACCAAATAATGGCCTGAAGAGCTTCATAACATTATAATTCAGCCATCAGTTTGAAATAATTTTGGACAAATTAGACTATTTTTTTACTTTTAGCCCTCTGCAATGGAGATGGCCTTACTGTCCAGATTCCTGAAAGCGCCTTGCTTCCACTACTGTTGCACACTCAATCCACAGCTCCAGCTATGAGGAAACCAATCGCATTCGCATTGGAACAACAACATTTGGCTCGAGTTTCGAAACCTAAACCAAACGAAAAGAACTTCCATGCAACCGAAACGCCATTGTAACAATATCTTAAGTCAAATTCCACATTGTCATGTAGAAAAGTTAAAACGCATGACAATGCGAACCTGGGTTAGACTACTGCATGCTACCACCCAGTAGTAGCTAAGTTTCTCTCTAACCAGAATGCGTAATCATTCAATATTAGATGATTATTGAAATAGTTAATGATCAAATGCTGTAACATCATACTGTATTAACGTAAATGTAGGCTACGAGTTTGGTGAGCGTAAAGTTTCCGTCTGCCGTCGAAGTGAAGTGGGTTTTGGTTTGGTGAACGAACTGTTCTAAAATCCTTGTAAAATTATTTTACCTCTTCAGAGACACTGGTTGATACAACCAACAAGTATGGACTTCAAGAATATTGCATGCATCTGCTTTCCTCCCATCAACATGGGGATGGAAACTGCTATATGGTATATTCACCTTCATGTACAACAGCATTAACCTGCACGTAAAGCATAAAAATGTATTAGCCTTTTTTTGTGTATGTTTCGACTCTATTTCCGTGGTTCCGTAGTTAACATGAGACGGGAAAAAAATTTAGTTCAAAAGATTTTAACGCTGTTCAGTTGGAATCCCACTATCACATGTTCTCGCATTTCATGTCACTTGTAGACTCAGAAGATGCATGTGGGTTCTGAGTGGAGGGAGGTTGAGGAAAGGATTGAACGAAGAAAATCACTCCACGAGTGAGTAGAGATAAAAAAGGGATTGGGTTACTTTCATCTGCCCACCTAATTGAGTTCTCATTAATCTTTGCATTTTAAATACGTACTTGCATTAATACCAAAATTCACCTAATGTTTCATGGCGCACCTTTCATAGGTCTACGGGCACTCTCAAACCATCATGCGCAAGCTGCACTTGAATCCCTTCCCTATATGCAAACAACAGAACAGTTGAAAGCGTAAGGTTCTTTAAGTAACGATATTTCTTACCTGTACAGAAAGTGAATTGCAAAAAGTAGTTCCATAACCTCTCAGACCATTCCATAAGAAACTTATTGTCTACGTGGTGATCAAACTGATGAGTCATTCCAATTAAAAGGGCTTTTTTGGGACAAATCCTCTTCACAGCTTCAAGAGTCTGCAAACATTATAGTCGCTGCCATGAACAATTGGCTATAAGAAATGCAGATGTTTTCTTTAGTGTATCAGACCAACCTGTGGGAGGCAAAGGTGAACATTATGGGATCCAGTCTGCAATAAAACAGAAGGCAAAGCAGATTATGAAGAATATGCCTTAATAATAACAGGAAACGCAAGATGAGCGAACAGACTTTCTGCTGACCTTGAATAGTGTGTCCAAGATAAGAAGATCCAACTGTCCAGCTCCATCTTTTGAAATAACTGCAAGTTTCATATGTATGGTTTTTCCAAATAAAAGGTAAGAAACACAGAGAATGTTTCGTAAATGACACAGCAGATCAAGATTTACAATAAGTGACAAAAACAATTATGAAGCCAGTTAGGGCATGTTCAAAGGATCAAATGTTTTGGGAAGGCGTTTTATGCCAAGAACTAATTCTCCCTACTAAAGGTGAGAAAGTTTCTACGAAATGTTTCTCCGTAAGGAACAATCCCCATAGCCAAGCAACCGATTCACTTAAGAAGTCATTTTTCTTATAAAAGGTGACAGACTCATCCTTATCACTGCATAAGTTAATCCAATTTTATTGACAAAGAATAAACTAAAATGGAAATGATAAAATGTCTCAGAGTACTTATACTCTCCTGAGTAAAGGGTTTTCCCAATGCTTTGTTGGCAGATTAAAGAGTAGGAAGGTCAATACAGCTATAAGGTGTTCTAAGAAGGGAATCCTAAAGATCTTATCTTCAAATACTCTAACATAGTTTATATTTCCCTTAATCACGATTGAGCCCCATCATTTGGGAAATTTTGTCTAACAATAAAATTCCCTAACTATTAATCTATTCAGAAAATAACACTAAAATGTTTACAAAATGCTCTGACAGTATAAGAAATACTCACCATGTTCTGTGCTCTGACACTAAAATGTTTACCAAGGAACTAAGCAATACTCACCAAGTTCTGTGCTTGCAGGAAAGCGTGAAACGTCAGATATATACGCTATTCTACATCTTTCACCAAATAGATAACCCAAACAAATATAATCCTCCCCATGCATCACCTAATATGAGGAATAGCAGTAAGAAACTTCAAGAATAACAAGAAATAGGATTTTCATGTCATGACTGAGAAAGGTTTGATGAGAGTAACTGGCAAAGGAACAAATTGTAGGTCTGACACAAGAAACGGTGTTTCAATACTCTCCTCAATTATCCTCCAGTCAAGTTGTGCTACTCGTCTCACTTCTTGTCCTTCAACAAGTTTTTTCTTAACCAGGTAAGGAAATTTCACTGCAATGCTATTCAAAGGTAAAACAGACACAATAAGTTTCATTTGTATATAGAATTTACACATAAATGGAAAGACAAAAATATCAGATATAATGGCGAGAGTAATTTCTTTTACATATTCCTCAGTCCACAGTTACATTTTTTTTTATGTGAATCCTAGATTTTAAGTCTATAATGTAATCAGAGCAGACCAAGGATTTATTTCCATCAAAAGAGATGGAGCAACAAAATACCATAAAGAACATCAAAGGATCATACGGTCATAAGCATTGCACTACTTGCAACCGTTTCCAGATTAAGCAACAAGAAAAACTTTGCTTTTGAACCAAGCAGTTTAGCAGAACAGTATCCAAGTTCACCCAAAACATTGTACCTCTCCATTGCATAATGACTTAGGTAGATGGGAGTAGGATCAATGTCATTTGTGGGACTATGTGGTTGAATGGCACGTATATCATCCAGACCAAGAACCGCATCAGCATGTTCATGAGTCAAAATAATCTGCAGTTGGTGAAAAATTAGTTCTTAAACTCCCTGTATTTACAAGCTTTCAAATACCCAACAATAAAAACTCAGACATAACAGTAATCGTATTATCTATGTCACAAATGGTAATTACACACTAACCCAATCTTCAGTTCAACTGCCCACTGTTTTGACATGTTTACTTTTTGATCTCTGTCAAATACCCGCTCCTCTCTTCGACACTCCTATCACTTTCTCATTCCATCCCCAACTCTTACCACGTTTCATGCGCATATGATTGCAGGGACCTTCTAGTGCACAAAAATTCATTGTATACATACAAAACTGCAATTACAATCTATGAACATAACCAACATCCACAACTTACTTTCAAATAACTCGCCATTTTCACTTGATAAATTTTTTCTCTGTCTTCCAAAGACTAGTTAAAGTCACATTGGGGAAATTCTATCAACTTTCAAATAGTTTAGATTAAAAGCACCCTTAACCTCTGTAAGCTCCCCACTTCGAGATGGTTCCGCACACTCATACCATGAAACTACCTCTTCCTAATCTGGCACCCTACTGAAGTTCATAATTCATAGAAAGCAAGCATCCCACCACCATATCGCACCACAATGCTTTCCAAACAAAACCAATTTCTTTTCTTTCTTGCTTTTCGGAATCCCTCAGTGTGAAAAGTAAATGTACATCGCGTAAATAAATTTGAACTCTTTTAAAAGTATCCAAGTCAAAGCTAAACATGCATTCCTCTAAACCATTGATGCTAATTGGCCAAATGTTCCGAAGATCATAACTAGTCATGCAAAAATGTGCACAAACAAAACTCACAGAATCAACTCTCGGAATCTTATAGCGAGTGAACCATCGAAGCACTTGCTCCCGGAACGTCTTTCCGACATCGATCAATATGTAGCTGTGGTTACCATCGCTTCCGCAACGATCAATCAAAAGCGACGTATTGCACCTGCAAACACAAATCGTTCAAAAGCTGATTCTTTTTCCCACTTTCCTTCACTTTCTCGGGATACAAACAACCACAAAAAGGCAGATCTAAATCTCAAATTTACCGGTAGTTAGGGTTTTGGTCCGGGGGGATGGAGAGCGCCTGAGCGCAGACGTGGCAGGGATCGGAGGCCTGGATCAGGCACATTGCGTTGGGAACGGCGCTGGAGCACCCGGTTCCGAGAAAGATCAGCGCCGATCGACCGCCGTCTTGGTTCCCGGCCGCCATTGGGGTCTCCTACACGGAAGACAAGGGTTTCGGTCTTTGAGGGCAAGGGAGAGAGAGAGAGAGGAAGAGCGAGAGAACTGGCGAGGAGGGAATGAAGAAATGAATACGGGAATATTTGGGGCGACATGGCCCGGGAAATGTTAACGGTTACGTCGGGTGGGTATTTGTCTACGTGGCTGAGATCTATTGGTTCATGTTGTTTCCAAGGTTGGTAGGTTGGAGAAATATGAGTCCCAAAATAACGAGTTTGATATCACGTTATTATGTCGGCGCATTAAAAAATTAACCTTTTCTTTTCTGTTACTGTTGAAGAGCACCATGAGATTTTAATCTAAATACTGCAATAAAAAAAATGATAAATTAATGTGATAACAAGACAAATTTTTTATATTAAATTTCAACAAACTAAGAAAGTCACATCTAAAATCGATTTTTATATTGTAATTAAAATTATTTTGATATGTATGGTTTAAAGATCCTCGAATGTCACTTCTGTAACTCAGTCATCTTTTTTTTTTTTTTTTTTTTTTTGCTTAGAAAACAGGAATAGTGGGTTGTAAAAACTTTTAGGGCAGTTTGATGAGTCGGATAAAATAGATTGTGTACTTGTAACCCATGTCGGGGCAACGAGTTACAAAACCCTTGTTACCTTGGATTTGAAATCTAAAATAGTATCTCATCCGTAATGTTGTTTACTCGCATCAAATGGTAATAAAGACTCAAATCCATTTTAGTTGATCATATCGCATCTTAATCTACCCGCGAAATATGCCTTTAAAAGGAAACATAAAACGATATGGGCTCAAAAGAATATAGATATTGCTGTGGATGGGCCTGGGTTGAGAGTGAGGCAATAGCCCACCATCGATACGCCGTCGTCCCGCCCGTCCACGCCGCTTTTCCTCCTCCTCCACAATAAACAGCCAAACGAAAACACCATTTCTACTCATTAATCTCGGATTGTTTCCAGTCATATTTTCTTCACATTTCAGCGCTTCTGCAGCAACTGCAATGCTCTCTGGTCGTAGCCGTTGCGTTAGAACTGTTGGAACTCGCGTCGGACCTCATAACTCTACTACCGGAAAGGCGCTTGCCTGTGAGCCCACTAGCCATTTTTCTGGGCACCCATTGATCTTCGCCGAGCTCGCTGCATTTTTCTCATCGTTTTCCTCGAGAAACTCCGACCCAGGTTCTGATTTTATCTCTGAATTCAAAGCTCGTTCTTTTGACATTGATGGTTTTGGAGATTCAAGTAATGGGTATGATAGAGCTAGGAAAATGGGTTCTGAAAATTTCGGGGATTTGAGTCTCTTAGGGAGTAGGAAGAATGGTTGCGATAATGATCAGAGCAAAAAGTTTGGTATTTTTGATGACATTGAAGGGTCTGATGGTGGAGAAGAAGAGAGTAGCGGTGATGAGGATGATGACGGTGGTGGTGGTGGTGATGGGGATTTAACGGTGTTGGATTCATCGAATCAGGTTCACAAAAAAGGCGAAAACTTTGGGAGAGTTGATGGAGATGAAGAGGAATTCAGGCATCCATTGGTGAGAGAGGTTTGTAGGTTAATTGAGTTTAGGTCAGGTTGGAGCCCTAAGCTTGAAGGGGAATTAAAGAACTTGTTAAGAAGCTTGAAGCCGAGGCAAGTTTGCGCCGTGTTGAAGTCTCAGAGTGATGAGAGAGTTGCTTTGAAGTTTTTCTATTGGGCTGATAGGCAGTGGAGGTATAAACATCACCCAGTTGTGTACTATGCAATGCTTGAGGTGTTAAGCAAGACTAAGTTGTGTCAAGGTGCTAAAAGGGTTCTCCGTCTTATGGCACGTAGAGGAATTGAGCGTAGCCCTGAAGCTTTTGGTTGTGTGATGGTGTCTTATAGCAGGGCGGGCAAGTTGAGGCATGCCCTGCGTGTGCTGACATTGATGCAGAAGGCCGGAGTTGAGCTTAATGTGTCAATGTGCAACATTGCAATTCATGTTTTGGTGATGGGGAATAAGTTGGAGAAGGCTTTGAGGGTGTTGGAAAGGATGCAACTTGTTGGAATTACACCAGATGTTGTCACCTATAATTGCTTGATAAAGGGGTATTGTGATGTGCATCGCGTCCAGGATGCATTGGAGCTGATTGATGAAATGCCGAAAAGAGGGTGCGCACCGGATAAAGTTAGTTACTATACTGTGATGGGTTTCCTCTGTAAGGAGAATAGGGTCGAAGAAGTGAGGGGATTGATGGAGAAGATGATTAAGGACAGTGGATTGTTACCGGACCAGGTCACTTATAATAATCTTGTCCATGTGCTTTCTAAGCACGGTTATGGAGACGAGGCTCTTGAGTTTTTAAGGGAAGCTGAAGAGAGGGGACTTCGGTTTGATAAGGTTGGGTATAGTGCAATAGTTCATTCATTCTGTAAGGATGGTAGGATTGATAAGGCAAAAGAAATTGTGAATGAAATGTTCTCAAAAGGTTGCACTCCGGATGTTGTAACATACACTGCTGTTCTTGATGGGTATTGCCGGCTTGGGAAGGTGGATCAAGCTAAAAAGATGCTTCAACACATGTACAAGCATGGTTGCAGGCCTAATACCGTATCATATACAGCCTTATTAAACGGGCTTTGTCGTAGTCAAAACTCATTAGAGGCAAGAGAGATGATGAAAGTGAGTGAGGAAGAATGGTGGACTCCGAATGCCATCACTTATAGTGTTGTGATGCATGGGTTCCGTAGGGAAGGGAAATTAGTTGAGGCTTGTGATATCGTCAGAGAGATGGTTAATAAGGGTTTTTTCCCAAACCCAGTTGAAATTAATTTACTAATTCAGTCTCTTTGCAGAGAAGGGAAGATAACTGAGGCTAAACGTTTCATGGAGGAGTGTCTAAGTAAGGGATGTGCAGTTAATGTTATAAATTTTACAACTGTGATTCATGGATATTGTCAAAAGGATGACTTGGACGCTGCTTTGTCGTTGCTTGATGACATGTATCTGAGCAACAAACACCCAGACACGGTCACTTATACAACAGTGATCCATGCGTTGGGAAAGAATGGTCGAATACAAGAGGCGACCGAACTTATGAAGAAGATGCTGGGTAAAGGGTTGGATCCGACTCCAGTAACATACAGGACAGTCATCCACTGGTATTGTCAAATGGGTAAGGTTGACGAGTTATTACAATTATTGGAGAAGATGTTCTTAAGACAAAATTGCAAAACGGCATATAATCAAGTGATTGAGAAGCTTTGTAGTTTTGGGAACCTTGAGGAGGCTGATAAACTATTAGGTAAGGTGTTGAGAACAGCTTCCAGAGTCGATGCTAAGACGTGCCATTCTCTTATGGGTGGTTACTTAAGAAAAGGGGATCCTCTGTCAGCATACAAAGTGGCTTGTCGAATGTTCAACCGGAATCTTATTCCTGATTTAAAGTTATGTGAGAAGGTGACCAAGAGACTGATGTTAGATGGAAACTCCAAAGAGGCAGACAACCTAATGTTACGTTTTGTTGAGCGTGGATGCATATCAAACCAACATCAGGAACATTTGCAAAGCTAAAGAGAACCGTTCTGAGATCAGACTGCAAAAAGTATCGTTTCTCTCCACACATTATCATCTGCTGCTGATGTTCTCTCATGAAGGGCTTTAGTATGGTAGGGCCTTCTTATCTTTATGCAATCGCAGTAAGAAAACTAAATCCACAATTTTGTGGCCCTCGCAAGAATGGAGCTACATGTATCTTCCACAGCTGGTGCTTTCAGAGACGTGCTTTTGTGAGCTTTCGGTGAATGGCTTCGTTTGAGTGTTTAATTTACTCTGAATAACTTCGAGCACCTAGCAAATAGAAACTACAAGTGTAACAGGTGCAGGCCTAGTCTTTTAAACTCGTGCTTGAATTATTATTGCGCCAATATGTGTGGTACTTCAATGTTTGGAAACAAAGGAAGCTTATGTGGCTAAAAGTTGATGCAGATCTTCTTTTCCAGTGAATGGAATATGAGATTCCACAAGAAATGGAACCAAACTTCTCATAATGGTGCAACTCCTAAGAGCTGATTAGCGGAGATTAGGCGACTTAATTTTGAAGAGGGATCCGTTGATTTTTCTGTCTCGATCAATCCAAAAGGGTTTCCCGGCTGCAACAGAATGGTTTCTTCTTTACTGTGACCCATCAAACGTTATCGCATTATTGAATATCGACATTCAGTGCAACTATGTTGTGGGGCTTCACTTTTACATTATTTGAAGAGATAAAACAATGGCTGCTTGACAGCCCATCCGCTGCCAAAGATCCTACTGTTGCATGCATAAGCAGCTTAGTATCTCATTCAGCTCTGTGAGTAGTCTTTGTTTACTGCTGCTGTATATTCTTAAACTTCTGCAGCATTACTATGTTGATTAGTGCATTATTTGAGCTACCTGTTGAAACTTGTGGAACTAAAACACTGGCTTTGCGTTTAGTTTCTGCCCACGTCGTCTCCTGCCATGTAAAATATCTGAGACTCAGTTCTTTCTTGTTGGAAGTATGCCTGTCTTGTGGATTCTGTTGTGAAACGTGTCCGGTCTTTACCGTATATTTGTCCCCTAAGAATGCATTGTTTCGTAGTATGTAGTATGTAGTATGTACTGCCTTGATTTGGTATATATGTTCATTCATTTCCTTGGATGCTGCTTGCATTGGGGAACAAGTTTCCGCTTGCGGAAGAAAAAGTCCATATGTTACATGCATCATAATGCATAAAATCATCAGAGCGTAGCTTTTGGTTTTTTCGGGTTTTTCCAACGTAACGGTAAAAAATCGCGTGTGCACTACGTCTGCACCAGTACGTTGGCTTCTTCTTCCTCCTTTTTCTGGAGATGCTTCTCTTGGATTGATGAATTTAATTTCGTTGATGTTTCATATTTTCGTGCCTGGCCGGCTCGATTGCTGCTTCTCTAGTCGATGTAATACGAAACTGAACGGGACAATGGCATCTGATCTTTCAACTATTTTTCCGTTTGAAGTACTTCAAAAGAAGCGATGCTGCAGAACTTGACACACTAAACAGCAAGACGTCTCCCACAGTACACCGGTGTAAGTGATGCACCGGAACTACGGACGTCCACTGCAGCGATGCATCCCGCATGCCGTTGCATTGCAGAATTTTCGCAGCAAAACTGGCGACCATATGTGTGATCAAGCTGATTTGAGCAACTTAGCCAGTTGTTTACAGTGAGCGCTAGAATAATTAAGGGGCGCATAATTGATGAAGCTTGAAGAGGCTGACATTATTGTGCCTCCAATATTAAAATGGATTGAAGGTGGCCCTTCAAAGGACTACTTATATTATTGTACCTACAACGGATAAGATCCCTTTCGTGTCTTCTCGCTCCTGTCGAGATGGCACACAGAAGGGTATGCATTTTCGTTGTAGGCAAGTCACTCTGCATTCAAAGACGCTAACTAAATAACCGATTTGTTTCCTTTCTTGCTGAATCGATCACATGCGACCACACATTGACAGTTGAATCGATCATATGTCGGTAACTCTGTCTATAAATTCTCAGTATCAACAATATCAAACATCACATCGACGACACGTTTACATTAAAGAAAATGCAGTTAACCGCACTGTAGAATCATTCTATTTTCAGTCATGTACGTCAACTATAAAACCCATGAGGCCAAAAGTCTCAAATTTTTCAGAAAGATTCTTAAGTTGAACCCCACATGCAATGCAAAAAGGGGAAAAGACGTAAAAAAGGGGCATCAAAGTGCTTTTCATGATTGCTTTCCTTTAATTATTTTATTCCAATATTCGATTCCCTTCCCCCTGTTACTGATTTTTTTTAGGGGCTTTTAGATCTAGGTCCAAAAACATAGAATGTTTTTAGGAGTGACTCCAGTTATCTAATTATATGTTTTTATTTCTTTTATACTCCTTTTATATTTTCTAAAAATATTAAAAATCAATTAAAATCTTTTAATATTATGCATTTTTCAACTCCAAAATATCTAATTAATATCTTATAAACAAAAAAAAAATTAATATACTAACATAAATCTATTTGCAAAACATTCTACCCTAACTCAAGTAGCAAATATATGAATGTATATTATACCTATAAGTGAGATATGAAACCTAACTAAAAGGTAGAAAAAAATATAATATACCTACAAGCAAGACACATTAATCTGTTACAGGTTGACTATGAAAAAAATTTTGTCATATAGGTAGATAAATACAATTAACCTATGATATAGGTTGATTATAAAAATTAAAAAAAAATCTATAAATGGGTTAAAGCAGGAGGAAGAACAAGAAATAACAAAAAAATTAATAAAAAGAAATAATCAAAGAGATAATTAGGAAGAAATTTGATTTTTACAATAAGTTTTTTCTTTTAAGAGATAATTATTGTTAATAAAATAGTTAAATTTAAAGAATTGGACTTATTTTAATAAATTGAACTATTCCTACTATTGACTCAAAAAATTGGAGTTATATCAAGTTTTCCCTTTTTTTTAATCATACATGACAACAAATCTTTGATGTTGAACAAGAATATTAGTCAATTATTATCCACACTTAATCCTTTCCCTTTTTTAGGAAAACTAATGAAAAGGCTTGAAAACTTTGAGTTTTAATCAAAATGACAAAAATGTGTTGTAAGTGAATAGTACCATGAGTGACTTTTTAAAGTAAAAATATCATTTTCGTTAAAAGTGAACAGTACCATGAGTGTTTCGTTAAAACTCATCTTCTTTTTTTCTTCTTCTAAACTTCTCTTCCCTTCCTCTCTTGAGTGGGAGAGACTTTTCAATGTGCCCAGAACACAGAGCACTACATCAAGTGTAATAATACCAATTGGTTGGAAACTTGAAGAAATTTTTTTTCCAACCAATTGTATTATGAAGCTTGCTATGTCAGACTGTGTTTCCGATACACTGAAAAATTTATCCTTTGATTGATAATTAACTTTGAAGTTAATTCTTTGTTTAATTATTAGCATAAAGCATAAGACACATATAGTAAGTGGTATCATATGATTGGGTTTTGTTCACGCTTCACAAACTGAATTGTGACTTTGAAATTGCACTTATACATACCAAGTTTTGTACTAGCATAGTCAAAAGTGTTCATTCCACCATGCATGCATTGTGAACTACTATTGCCTTTTCAAAAATAACTAGTTAAGTTAGAGTAAATTTTTGGTATGTTGTTTTTATTACGATAACTCTCATATTAATTAATAGTATATGGATTTGATGAGATTCACGAGAATCATACAATACAAAGAATATCATACTTTAACAACAAGTGTCTTACAAATGATGTAATTGGACAACTATAACTCAAAAATTTTCTCTCGTTAAGCTAGATAGCTATCTACGTCAACACTCAACAAACATTCTCTCGTTTCTTTTCTCGATGTGAGATTCAGTACTTTCAGTACACCTCCTCAAGTGTGGCGAATTTGCAAACCTAACACGTAGACAACATGAATCGGTTAACGCAGATCATGTGTGATCGTTGAGCTTCATTCATGAAACAACCGCTCTGATACCACGAAAAAAATTAAAGTTCTATTATAAAATTAATTGACAATATAAAGAATACTCCAAAAACTTCATATGTAAAATCTCTTCTTTTTCCGACATAGAATTCATAGTAACACATTCCATCATCAACATTTCAAATCATCACAAAACTTATCACATTCATAAAGAAATTAGAGGGCCCAACTAACCCCATCCAAAATATAAAAAAGTAGGAAACTTTCTCACAAAGTTCCATTTGTTCATATCATATATATCATATGATCTCTTCTTCCTTCTTCTGTATATATAATCCGCTGGAAAAATGGACGAGTCGTGGCGCATGCGCATGGGATTAATGTCGGGCCTCCCGCGGCGGCGCTCCGCTGAGCACGCCTCCACGCGCTCTATATTTGCTGCCGCGGCCGCCAAAGACTCCCATATGACGCTTGATCCCGACGACTTTGCCGATGTATTCGGCGGACCGCCGCGGAGCGTACTTCCGCGCCAACTCTCCCGCGGCTCTTGACACAACAAGACAATCAGCAGTCGATGGATGAAGGTGATTTTTGTTACTCTAAACTAAACCCGAAACCTTGAATCCTAAACCCTGGAATTTCAAATTATGCATGAGTACTAACTATATATTGGTGAAGTGCCGATTTGAAAATTAGGTCCCTCAATTATTTTTTCGGTAAAATAAGTCTCTAAATTCATTACAAATTGCTAATTTCATCCATGCTATTATATTCAAAATTGTTTTATCCAATTTTTCGTCACCTTAAGTCACTTGACACACTTAGAGTGTAATACCATCATTTTCTTATCTATAAGCCCTTAACATTTCATATAGCTTGCGAATTTAATGTCTAATTTACCCTCAAAAGTTAACTTACACTATTTCTTTATGAAAAACTATCAATTTATCCTCCATAGTTAACTCCATACACTATTTCTTTATGAAAAACTATCAATCTACCCTCCAATGTGTATCACATGCAAGTAACGTGACTTAAATTGATGAAAATTTGAATATAGTAGCTTCGAAACATTAGGGATGTGATTGGCAGATTTTTATAATTCAAATACTAATTTTTCTGACAAAATAGTTTAGGGACCTAATTTTCACTAAGGTGATACTTCAGGGACTAAATTGGTTGTATACCCTGTAATATATATATATATATATATATATGGATCATTCAGGTAGGCCTAATGTGGATGAGTACTCAGATCATCAGCAGCAAGATGAACTACTTCTTGAATTGACTCAATCTCCAGAGGTAAATTATTTTGGTTAATTTTGAAGGCACGGGGCGAACTGTATTCTATGTGTATATATACATTATTTATCATTTTTCCAACATCGACTTGTTGGGTAGGATGAAGAGGAAAGGACATGGATAACTGAAGACGAAAAGAAACCATCAGAGAAAGATGTAAGCTCTCTCTTCTTGCATGATATTCTGCTGCATAAATTTGTACTTGGAATAATTATACCATAAGTTTGAGCAATGCTTTGTGTCTTATATATTATTACAGTTGGAATTGGAGCTCTTGGATGAAGAAATAAGGTTATGGTCATCTGGCAAGGAATCCAACATTCGTATGCTGCTTTCGACGCTACACCATGTAAGTAAAGATCTTTGGATTTACTTCGAATAATTAGCACTGCTCGGCTCCTTACAGATAAAGATTTGTTTCTTACGTGCGAATATGTAACTTAGTAAAAGCACAACTGAAAACGTTTATGCATGCGAATCAAACTCTGATTAATCCGTAAGGAGGATCAACCACTGACAGTTAACGTTACATGGTTTGTTTTGTGTGGGGTTGACTGGGGATCAGATTGTGTGGCCCAACGGTGGATGGTATGCAATTCCATTGACAAGCCTAAAAGAAAGTTCACAGGTGAAGAAAGCCTATCAGAAAGCAAGGCTGTGCCTCCACCCAGACAAACTGCAACAAAGAGGAGCAACATCTGCTCAAAAATATATTGCTGAAAAGGCCTTCACCATCCTCCAGGTAAATAAATATTTGGTTATCTATCGAGAAATAAAACCTCGTGGTCCATTTTGAAAAACAGCCCCCCGCCTCGAGGGATAAATTACTAACCCTAATTGTTAACAAAGAACAGTCAGACTAATTCTGACAAGTAATGATGTGGGAACTGTAGGATGCATGGGCTGTGTTCATCTCCAAAGATGTATTCATTATTTAGTGGATGATCTGAATTACTATTGCCTTTTGAACTCATTTTTTACTCCCAAGGTTGCAAGTGAAGAATAAGCATCAGCAACTTTGTATGAAAACTCGGTCGCTATCCTTTCCTTGTGGAAAATATGTACATTAATTCGTTCGATTAACTGCGTTTGGTTTTTTGTATCTGTATATTTTATTTTCGAGTCCCTTGACTCTCGTAAAAAGTCCCATCCTGTACGGACCGTCCAGACGTGTTGAGAAAATCATATTTCTACTCAATGTTCTTTAACTTTGATTACATTTGTTGATGTGGTGCGCTTTGACATGTCTAATCATCAATTAGAAAGGTGGTCTCGCAAGGAGAAATTCTAAGAAACGACCAGCGGACGGACCACGTATATAACCCCGGACAGAACCTTGGCCTCCTGTACGAAGGAATGAATTATATGACACGCGTACACCACTACTAACGATTACACATGGATTGTAGTAGTTGGCCGCTTGGTGTTTCGTTCCGTTTGTGTAACCCATTTTCTCACAACCTTCATCTAAATTTGCACTTGCTCAGCATCAACTAGATGAGCACCAGCAACGAAAACTGGAGAGATCACCAGGCTCTAGACGCTGTAGTTCTGCACGCCATTTTCGTTCGGAGAAGCCGACGAATAACATTTAAACATTTTAAGAACAAGGAAAGGCAAAACAAGACTCAAAAATACTCTAAGCATCCTCGAAACATCGGAAATCAGAGACGAAAGTCGCTATAGCTTCACTCTTGAAGCCGAGCCGAATACGATCCAATTACATCATTTGATCAGAATCTGGGGACGTTGTGTGTGATATCATCCTTAATTACTCGAGAGTTTAATTTACACAATGAAGGGTAAAGTGAATTTTACAAAACCAAATGTAGTCGGCGGAACAAATTTTGGAAAAGAAAACGAAATGATTGAAAGAATATGATGAAGAAAACCGAATGGTCCCTCGTCCTTAGGGGGACAATGAAGTTCAATATAAGGGCAATGACAAATAATTGAACTTCGACACCTTATTAATGTCAATATGGTGCCAGATCTTCTCCATCACTTGGTTCTTGTAATGACTATGTGGGTGAGATCTAGGAGTGCCCTCCTCGATTTTCTGACATTCTCGTCTTCGCTCTCGGGCAGAGATTCGATTGCTGCTGCGGCAAGGTTTGCATGTTTTGTGGCTAGCTCCCTTGTCCTGTGTATTCCGCGGCTCCTACCTAGATAGTCAAGAGCCTGTAGAAATATACCATGAAAACCAATAAGAATTGAACATAATAAAACTAAGACGACTGCATTAAACCATTTATATTCATTCAAAAATTGTTTCCGTTTTCTGCTTTTCACCTCTGATTAATAAAATTTCATGAACAATACTGGTTAGAGTTGGACATTTAATGAGCGGCGAAAAATAGGAAACAGAGGATCTCTTAGTTGTTGAGAGGGTTGCCCAAAAGCAGTATATAAGGCGTACCCAGTAAAACTTACAAGTAAACCAGATAAAAAGATGGCAACTAGGGCTGCTGTTTCCATTATTAAATAGTTTTAAGACCACAATGGATCTATCTAAAGCTGGACGACAGAAACAGGTTTCGACGGGCAGTACTTCAAAACAATGCCAAACTAGCCCACAAACAGCACTTACTGAGGACTAGTCTCAGTCTTTGCACTATCGGGTGGCGGATTTCTCAAACTTAATATTGCTTTTTAAAGGGATTACTACATCATGCTTGACGTCTGCCAAGACGGATTTAGAAGGAATTCCAAACACCTGACATGCCAAACTCTTGACCAATGAAATGAGTCAAAACTGTCGAATTTTAAAAGAAAAGTTGGCCATTGGCTGTAGAAATTTTCAATATCAGCTACTAATAATGGAATTGCAGGAAAGACTTTCAACGAAAAGAAAAACCAGATCGCATTCATCATGAAATCGCATCACAATCACACTAAAATAAAACAGTACAGTAATAAAACTTGTGAAGCAAACTATGCAAACTTACGAGTTCAATATTTGCAGGGTTGTTGTCAAGGCCCTGTTCAACAACTGTACGCAACTGAGGAAACTCTTCCATGGCAAACAATATTGGAGCAGTTACGATGCCCTACAAAACAATTATATAGTAGCACAAAATTATGACAAATAACCAAAAAAGTAAGGGGGCTCTCAATCATGAAAGTTGAAAACATAGCATGACGTGATTTAGAATAGTTGAGGATTTCTCTCAATTTACTATGAACTGAAAAACTGATACTTGGTTTCAACACGCTAAAATACTGGCCATGAAATACATAGTATCTTAAGGTCAAGTGCACCATGCATTTTCTTCATAGAAAATGCAAGCAAGCAAGCTTGTTGAGCATGCAAATATGGAAAAGAAAGGAAAGAAAGAAAGATGAATACTGTTATTGCAAATTAGAAAAACCAAAACATTTTAAGGCTGACAGACACAGATATACTCTCACTTTAAGCTACCAAACTCAGCCATGAGATGTACCGAGCTCAGTATGGAGCAGGAGAGAGAGACAAATCTCACGTGTTCAAACATAGAAATAGGGTTTTTCTATTTAAACACCACATCCTAGCTAAGTTCACGCCACCACTTAAGTCTAATTTGTTTTAAATTTTTAATTGTATGAAAAGACAAAAGAGGACATATATCTATTTAGACCCCACAAACCCTAATCTTTTTTAAAAACAAAAAAAACCTTCATCTTCCTCTATCGGTCATCTTCCTTCTATCGCTCATCTTTCTGTACCACTTGAGTTCATGCTTATCTACACATCAACCTATAAAACTTACTTGAGTTCATACTTGATAGGAATCCGGGTGGCTGCTGAACTTAGTGATTAGGGTTTGATTTAGAAATGGGGCAATTCATGTTAGATTGGAATCGGGATTGATAACAACTAAAACACATCCAAACATGTCATCTATCTGTTGGTGGGGGTGGTGTTAGTGTTTAAGGATGTTTTTGGAATAATATGGTGAACTGAGCAGAAGTTAAAATTTAAAATTTTAAGTGAACTTACTAGAAGTTAAAATTTAAAATTTTAAGGGGGTGTACAAAGAAATTGGGGTGAAGTCAGATGAGAGATGGTGTTTAAATAGAAAAACTCTAGAAATATTCCATTACCAATCAACACTTACATGGCGGATGTCAGATAAAGAGCCCTTTCCAAGTGAAGCTGATGTGCCCGTAAAATCAAGAACGTCATCTATTAATTGAAATGCCAATCCCTGAAGGAAAAAAATTAGTCAGCTTGATACACACGCACGCACATCGACCCATCAATCGAACATGCATGTCAAAAAACCATCGGAAAATATACATTGTTTGAGCATATAATTATTATTATTTTTCTCTATATGTGCTTCTGTTTGGAACATGACTATTAAAATCATAAAAAGATCCTAGAATTACGCTTGCTCGTCAAGAAAATTAGACAAAAGAATTCCAAGAGCTTACTCACCAGATTTTTTCCATACTCATAAGCCAATGTAGCAACTTCAGTTGTATGCCCAGCAAGAACGGCAATTGCCTTGCAACTATTTGAAATCAGTGATGCAGTCTTGAAATAAGTCTTTTGTATATAAAATTCCATGCTGCAACAAATACCAAATTTGATCATAATTAGCAATACTTAAATCTTAAAGAAACCTGAATCAAGACATCTATAGAAAAAAAATCCGTGTATATACATAACATCAACAATGATTTGCTCACACTCAACTAATTGAAGCTTTTGAAAATGGAAGATTGAGTATTGTAAGTATGAGTTATGCATGCCTATTTTGTCTCCCGCACTTCCGCTCTCTCTACAATACACTTCGTTGTAAGTTGTAATAGCCCCCAACTTTAATTTTTTCCTCCATATAATCCCCAATTCTCACCCCTAAGTGGCATTATTCAAGAATTTTTTCATGTATTAAAAAACTAAAAAGATGAGCAGCATACTACATACAAGACGAGACAAGCCAAATCACAACCTAATAATGCCACCCTATAGATATACTTTTATAACATAGTAGTTTATTACCTCAAGGGAAAAGGAACAAATATCAAGAAGTCAATGTTTTACAAACATTACATGGCCTAAACATCACATCATGTATCACGCAAATAGAAAAAAGCAAACAAAAATGTAAACATACGACAGAAGCAGCAGAGCAGTGTACCTACAACGTTGATCAGATGTGGTAGTCATTTGCATGGTTTCACCTGTCACAAGATGCTCAACAACCGTTGACAGTAATGATACAACCTACAAATGCACAAAAATGATGCAAAAACATGTTAAAACAACTAAAGTGAATGCACATCCTTGTGTCTGTGATACTTGGGAATATAACTATGAAAAGGTATGGGATCCATGTCCAGACTTGCTGAAATTTCAGGCAGATCACCTTCATACTTCACTGGTGGATGATAATGTTGAAGGTTGTCATGTTTGGTGATGAAAAAATTGATTCAGTAGTTTATCCCCGAGCGTGAAAGTTCATAAGAAGGAAGGGGGAGGCAAAACTAAATTAACTGGCTTGCTTGACAAGATAAGGAGCTAACACATTTGATTGAATAAAATATATCAGGATTTGGCTCTTTCATATTATTTGTTTGGCCTTAAGATACCTTATTCTTGCTCCATCATCTTTCGTAGTAGCTTACATGACATGGAACATTGCACTGTGCTAAAAGTAATAAGCAAGGGTATCGAGGTGGACCCAGGAAGATAGTATGGACCTTGGTAATATACCATTCCAAAATGAGCCCCAAATCCCAGTCATTAAGAGACTAACAACACTCCTTCCCCACCCCCACCTCCCTGCAGCCTGACCCCACCAAATAAACTTTCTAGTTATAGGCTAATAAGAATCAAGATTATGCGTTAAATCTAAATAACATTTTTTCAACATGGGGATGAAATACAACTCCTCTAAGAATAGTCTGCCAGAACAGCATATCGAATATGTGGACCTTTGTAGCCAAGTCTCTCATATCCCTAATATCAGAAACAATATGAGCCAAAAAGCATGAAATATAGTCCCACGTGTTATTGCTCATCTCAGTATATTAGTACACAATAATCCATTTGTACCTCTGTGTTTCTCAAAGAGGCAAGTGCGACACAAGCTCGGGAAAGCAGAAAATCCCCTGCTAAAACAGCTAACTGCATTCAATAGTGTAAAGATGAGTATCATATCATACAAAACCCATTCATAACTCTGTATGTTCCCAAAGCAGAATCATTATTAATAACGGAAAGAAAAAAGGGGAAAAATTGATATGGTACTGCAATCAATCTCACATTCTATTAAAATGTTCAATAGTTTAGCAATAATTAATATCATTCAGCGGGAGGGGTGATCAGCAGTAGCCATGTGTCCCCTTCCCCTTTTAGACATCAAAATAAGCTATTATAGGAATGGAAATTACATAACTAGCAGTTGTCCCAAATAGCGTTCAATAGGAAACAGACCATTCCTTCATGTTCTGAGCCTTTATCTTATTGATTGTTGGATATCATCCAATGACCTTATTTAAATGCTAAATGTGATGCATATGAACACTCTTATACGTATGTAAAATTATAACAGAAACTCTCCAAAACTCCAACAAACACATTCGTCCCTATACGTTTGATTAAAATGCAAGTAACTTTTGAAGAGAGAAGAAGAAATGCGTCAAAATGAATTATGTTCTTATAAGAAAAGGCAATTTGACCAATTTAAAGGAACCAAAAGCACACCTTATTTCCCATTACACAATTTAATGAACCAACACCACGCCTTGTGTCTGCATCATCCAATACATCATCATGTAGAAGACTTGCCACCTGACACATAAAAATAGTTACGTTACAAGCTTTTTTTGGCTTCAATCTTGAGAACAATATCATATCCTCAATGTCAACAACTTACTCATTAAGCATTATAACACATATACCATTCCTATAAAGTGTAACTAGATTTTTCACAGAAATTTACTGATACAGTACATGCTAAGTTAATAATATTACTGTAGATAACTTGCTGGGGCGGAAAGGTAATTTGATACATTTATGCTTACCAAAAATTTTGGGGGAAAAAGGAGTTCTAATTCGAGCAAGTGCAACTCAGAAAGAATTTATAACAACCCATTAAAAACAGTTTTGGAAGGACACGAATGAATTGGTCTAGGGATTCCCCACAGACAATGAATGTTATTAGTACACTAGAAAACGATTTTTTTCTAGTAATATGTACTATGTAGCATATATTAAAATAAAAACGACGATATAACTAACATGAATCATCTCTGTAACTTCTGCTATACATTGTTGTCTTGACCGTAGCTCTGTTGACAAGGCCTCACGCAACTGCGTAGGAGGTTCAGGTACGGTGATATTCAAAGCAGTTGACATCAGCAATAAGACCTGCGTATAGAATAAATTGAGCAACTTTTAACCTTGACGACAATCATAATTCCTGAAAACATAAGGTTGGGATCAAGAGTTTGAATGTTAGACACAGAACAATAATCTTCAGCCACTTATCTATTCCAACGGATTCTCCTAAGAGTACAAGACAGAAGGCAATTTACTATATAATATATAGCAAGAAAATATCCAGTCTACAGCATCTTGATATTCTGTGAAACAGAGAAAGTGAAACAATGAAATAGTACTATTTATATTACCGTGGGACGAAACCTCTTTCCTTCTACCCCCATTTTAAAGAAGTACTCGGCAGCGGAGGCAAGCTTAGGGACCTGGGAATAAAGAACAAATCTGATTTATGATCATGTGATATAACATTTGAATCTTATGAAATCATCAGGATCAACCCTCCGCTCTAACATGTATGTCCTTAGAGTAAAATCAATCAAATCCAAGGAGACAGAAAATAGATATACCTCAGCAACTACCATTGCCCGCAACCTGTTCGCAATAATTGACAGTTCATCGGAAACAAGTGAGAATGGGTCAAGTGGTTCCTGAAAATCAGTATGTAAGCACATTGGTAGAGTGGACAAACAAAATTATCTATGACGAAAGAAAACTAAAGTTTCTAAGAGAATGGTACATGAGAATTTTGAACCTTGACAACGACGACAAGTTAAACTTACTTCCAACTTTGTAATTGGCCACAAGAAACAATAAACATCTCATACATTTCGCTCAAGAGGCTGATCTCACATAAACTAACTACTTAAACTTTTGCATTCAATTAAAAAAATAACACCCCGGAAACTCGAAATTTTCATGCTTTCATTCATTTGACATTGGACTTCCAAATGGGCGTGTGGGAAAATTAAAAAACAACCATAAATATGAATACCCAAAAACCTCACCTCAACAATGGAGCTGCTTTGCTGGTGAATTTGGTGCTTCGAAACATGGAAAACCGGCGGCAAGCCCCACGAAAAGAACTCTCTGCAACCCATAATCTACCAACACACAACCAATCAAAACCCTGAAACATAACATAATACAAACACATTCCCAAAACTTTCAATCTCAGAGATTTACGGAGCGAAGTTACCTTCTGGGTCGAATCACTCAGCGACAGAGAGTAAGCGCTGGCGGCAACGAACTGCGGGTCCCGGCGATGGGAAAGAAAACACCGACACAACCCATTGAAGCTGCTTCTTTGAATCCGAGAAAATCCCCGCGAAAATAACATACTTTTCTTTTCTCTGTCGCAGTAAAACTGAAAGCGATTTAAAGGGACGAACTTTAAGAGAGAGAGAGAGAGAGAGAGAGTTTCAGAGAGATTTTTGGGTTTTTTTGGGAGAGGAGGGTCAAAGTGGAAGAAGAAGAAGGAACGCCTAAGGGAGGAGAGAGGTGTGTGGCTTATGTGTAAGCGCCACAGCCATGTGACGAATTGACGACGGCCAAACGCAGAGCATGTAACAAAACGCGCACTTTTGCTTCCTAAATTCCTACTCAAGGGTTTAGTTTTACCGACCTGGCTTCTCTGCCCTCCACTTCTCATACACTCTCATCTCCTTTTATTTGTGCGGTCACAATTAAGTCACGTCAATATTTTTTATCACTATTATTTTTTATCTTATTATCTCTATAAAAAAAATCAATATAAAATGTTGACGTAATTTAACCGTGACGGCACAAAATAAGAGGGGATGAGAGTGTATGGAAACTAGGAGGGCAGAGAAGCCGGGTCCTAGTTTTACACAATTAAGTGCCAATAATGCAGCAAAAGTTGCAATTATTTTGAAAGGGAAGGTTCGTATTAGGGTTTAACGAAAAGAGAAATTTGACCTATTTCAAAAAATGGACTATAAAATTGGATCTCTTTCAAATTTTCCCTTTTATTTTTATTAGATGAAAAGGGTTTACACGTAGAAAGATCTTAATCACCAGAACCATTCATCATTTGCTCGACTTGTGGACTTTAGATAGACTTATTTTTTATAGACAATGATACTTTTACATTTAAAAGAGTGAGGAGTTTCGATTAAACCATACAATGAGCTAGTCATAATAATTTAATGTCAAATCCACTTTTTATGAAAAATCATATTTTAGTGATTAGAAATTTCACCAAACCATAATGCTGATAATTTAAAATTTATAAATTTTTCCACACCCCGCATATTATTCACCAATTTTTACCTCCCACACGTCTTTCTTGATTTTTTATCATTGATATACTTTAATTCATTTGATCCGACGGCTAAAAACTAAAAAAGTGTGTAAGAAGTAAAAATAAAATTATATTAAAATTTTAGTGGTCAAAAAGGGAGAATCAAACACATTATATCGGGTGCATGATAAATACGGTCTTAACTAAACGATTTACAAGCTTAGAAGAAACTATACATCTTGGATAACCTTGTACAATGAGCAGTGCTCAATGCTCATCTGATCCACCCCCCTAATTCCCTGAGCAAGTCCCTAAACTCCTCATCTGTGCTCTTAAGCATCAATGGCAAAGGCACTTCCACTCCCCTCTCCACAGCCTCCATGTGCCTCGGCTTTACCCTCTTCTCCAAACTAAACGCAAAGTACTGCGGAAACCCCTTCAGTTCCTCCAACCCTTTCCCCATCTCCGCCGAAAAGTACTCGAACTTCGGCTTGAAGTTGTTCTCAATGCTGAAGGTCAGCAATCCAGGGCACCTCAGCACCATCCCCACAGCCTCCTCTCTTGGGAATCCCAAACCCTCCAAATACTCCAGCTTGGGGACCAATGTCCTCTCCACATTGGAAACCAGCAGCACAGAGTCATGGTAGGCTAGGGCATTCAGGTCTTTGAATCCAAGTCTTTGGAGGTGAGAGAGGGCCGGTTTGAGCTGGTTTTTCACACTTCGAGGCAAGCAATCTAGGGCACTTGTTGATGACCTTTCGGAAGTTGTTATCCGGGACTTTTAGGTCTTCAGAGAGGAAGGCGAAAACCATAACCTTTCGTTAAAGTGAACAGAAGCAGGAGCTTTTCGTTAAAGTTCCCAAGTTTTTAACTGTATGGGTGGACAGGGAGTAACACCTGGCAGTTTGGTTGAATCTGATTGGTTGAGATAGGATTTCAAAGACTGTTTGCGGATTAAATCCAGACCTTGCATACCAATGGAAACAGAGTGAAAAGAGTGGATGAAAATCTAAAGGGAAGTGATTCCCGCAGACCATTTTTTCTCCCTCCACATCCATGTGTACTTCTGGCTTTGGAATAATCAGGAGTCGGAAATAAACAAGGGTGTGCGGATATCCATTTCCCAAATCTAGCCTCCCCTAATTATCAGTGGTGTTTGAGTACAACATTTGCAAAACAACAAAATGCTTCAAAACATCGAATTGGAACAAACGCGGAATAAAATTTATTCTTAGGTTGAGCAAAGGAAGGGTTCCCATCACTGCCCATAAGAAATCTCACTTGACACTATCACAGTTCACCATAATGTGCAGTCTAAAGACGTTACAACAACATTACAGCAAAATTCAGGAAATTATGATTGTTCAAACATGTCCGTTCGATTAGTCATAAAGAAAAACCTTTAACCAAAGTAAAGACAAGGAAGTTAACTCCTCTGCATGAGAATGCATCTAAAATTCTTACCAGAACAAAAACGCATCTAAAATTCTTACCAGAACAAAAATTGCAGCGATTATATAAATTACACCACCGTAAAGAGGGGGAATAGGGGGAGCGGCTCCAGTTGCAACTAGTGAAACTTTGCTCTCAATTTTCTTTCGACACTGAATGAGGTTTCTGATCCTGCGAAGAACGCATAAACAAATATATTAAAATAAAAAGCGCCAAAGAAAAAGATTGTTGGTTTTGTAATATATAGAAGATGCAGATCAGTTTAGCTGTGCAGTTAGCTCCAATTTTACAGAACTGTAATGAAACAGTAATGATTATCCTACTTAGTAGTCAGCACCAACAGAAACTGAGTTTCCTACCCACGATATTCACCCCCTCGTGGGTAGTTATAATCATTTCAGCAAACTGTAACTTCTTGATGCAGATTTACAGAGATATAAAACCACGTGTTTGCTAATGAAATATGACTATTAATCCTTTCAAGACTACCAAAAGAGCTTCGTTCTACTGAAATGTTTACCTTTAATTGGAAATAGCTCCATTGCTCCTTTCAATATTGCCCCTGGCTTCGACTTATAGAGTGGTTTTGAAGGAGTTTCTGGCTAGGGGTTTGGTGATCATCCTGCAAGTACAAATGCAATCAATGTGTATAATGCAACGAGAATAAATTGTTCAAATGATTGGTTCTTTTTATGGGTGCTGCATCCACACACCCCCTGTTAATTTATGTCTTTTGATCTTCTTCAATTCATTCGATCCGACAGCCGGAAATTGAGGTGTGTGGATAGCACCACCCCATTTTTTATGCATTCATCTACTCATATGGTGTACTTGATTAGCATCAGAGTACGTACAACACCATGTATAAATGAAGGATCTACAACACCAAAGTGTAAATGTAAAGAAACAAACCTTGTATAAAGATGCTGCTGACTCGGACTGTAATGTTTGAATTGCATCCTGCCCCAGTGAACGCAGAGCATCAAGGGCATCTAAGGTTAGCTGCCAACCACAAAGTGCAACAGCATCAGCACTGGTACCATGGCCACAGCTACTACTGCCAGCAGCAGCAACATTCCCATTGACCCAGGGGCAGAATTGGTTGTGATGGCCAATTGGATCAAATTCCATAGGTTCTTCATAATTGCTTTCACCTTTTGGAGGTCCTGGATAACCAAATAGAGTTATCAAAATACTAGTAAATGAATACATCTGAGCAGAACATCATTCACCTTTATAGGTATAACTAAATAAATGCAAAATATGCAGTAAAAGTGTGTTTTTTTTTTTTAGGATGGAGTCATTCACAATATCACATTACAATTTTAAAGTCTTAAATCATCCTAATCCTCAAAAATAAGAACAAGAACGAATAGAAGTCATGTCTTCATATTTGTCAGAGGTTTTGTTAGAAGAACAGTGAGAAAAGATGGACAAATATGCATAATTGCCCTACTAGAAATTTTACCTAGCCCGTTGGCAACTGCATACTCTGATTCTTGGTACACACAATTGTTCGTAAATGAAGATTTACCAGCACTTTTAACCTCCTTCTTGGTTGTCCGATAATTGGAGAAGACATTAGCATTGCATGAAAGAGAAGGGCGGGCACTGTTCTCGATCTTGAAGCTTTGACTAATCTTTTCACCACTTTCCACAGATTCAGCCTTAGTAGAACCATCAATCTTTGAGCCACTATCAGCCCTCCCTATAGATCGAGATATCATCTCCTGACTATCACCATGGGGATCTTCCCTATTTATTTCATCAGGGACAATTTCATCCATTAGTCCAGGATCTGGGGCAGATTCACCTGTCTGGCCCTGATTTTCAGCATCTTCTGTTCTAGGTTCCACATCGCCAACTACACTATCTGCTCTATGGACAGATACATCAGCCCCATGAATCTCAGCTTCATGACTAGCACACATTCCAACACTTCCTACACTAATCCCAAAACTAATACCATCCCTGGCCTGAGCAGTCACAGTTTCTGTGTTAAAAATTTCCTCCCCATCATTTGTACTACTGACACCTATTTCCCCAATAACTACATCAGCCACGGGTTGGAAACCAACACTCTGCTGAGCTTGATTACTATAATTCAATTCTGATGTATCATTCATGTCCAGATTTCCATATGTACTAGAAGTGGGGAAATGAACATCATCAACATCTCCGGGATAATTTTCAACACTTTCCATAGAGTCGTCATCTGTACCGTGACCGATTGTATCCATTGCAATGACTGAAGATGCACGTGCTGAATCCATATTTGAATGGATTCCAAATTGGTCGCTACCTTGCGGAAACGAAGCAACTCTATTAGCATCAGCATAAATATCAAGACCCATTGAATGACTGGGACCAGCACCAGATGAACAGTACGTATCAAACATATCTGAATCACGAGCACGTTTTGAAGGCCCAGCTGAGTATTGTCCACCATCTGTAACTTCATCACCATCACGATCAATGACAGTTCCTTCAACACTATCAGCGTGCTGTGTCCTTAAATGTGGCCTATCAACAGAACTGCCTCCTTTTTCCAAACTCCGCTTACGAGAACTGGGACCCCTTGATTCATATGAAGCTGCTCGATCACCAACCTCACTGCCTGCAGGTTGCCCAATCATCAGATCCATTCCCATATCTGCGTCCTGAATGTTTTCTGACATTTCTGGTCTGCCAAACCGATTAAAAGTAAAACCCCCTCCCATTGTAAGATTCAAATCAACATCTGTTTTTGGAAACAAGCTCCCCTCAGTTGTTGTTGCTACTTCGTCACGGTCTTCAGTCTGTTCTTTCTCTGCATCATCAGTAGCAACCCAACCACTAATTCCACTGGCTGCACTTGCGCCACGTATCAATCCCAATTTTTTGCTTGTGTCAGGAATATCAATGTTGTTGGGAGTAAATCGCACGGGTTGAGGAATGGTTAAGAAATCCAATATTCTAACTGTAGCCCCACATAAGCTGCAATCTAGTAAGGGTGATCTGGGATCACGTCTAGATTCCTTAACCAACATTTTATTCTTTCCAGCATCTTTTCTAGCAGAAGCAGAGACTGCTTTCTTGCTTGGTCCAGGTTCTTGTGAAAGATGGACCTGGGCATACGTCGGCCCAAGAGAATATCCATTTCTAGCTGATTGGGCAGAATGTTCTTCACAGTCTTGTGCATTTAAAAGCCATCTTGGTTCCCATCCACAAAGACTTATAAGTTTCTGAGCCTGATAATAGAAAGGAACTGGATTAGAAGAACATATACTTCAGTGTAATTTGACCAATACAACAAATCACAAAGAGGGACAAGTTTATAAATAACTCTTACACGAGAATATAAACAGATTGATCCATCTCGGGAGCTTTCCTGTTCTGGTATACTTTCTGGTTTAAAATCTACTTCCCCTGCAATAAGAAAGCGATCAACCTGCGGACCCCGAGAAACCAACATTTGCTCAATTGCAGATGCAGCTACGTTAGGTAGAGAGTGGAATTGCAAAAGTCCATCACATCTATCCTTATATCCCCCAATTAAAGCGGACTGAGGGGTAGGAGGGAATTGCACCAGGCTTTCTGGGCAGCTGTTTCCTCTCCAAGGACAAGCAACTTTGTGACCGGAATCCAGCTGCTTGACAAAGGCATCCCCCGCATTTTGAACTTTGCATTGAAATGAAGAGGACAGAACAAGAAAAATTTTAAAATTAGGAATAGACAAGCTTATGAAGATATCATTGAATTCTTAACACAATTTCTGATCAAATAAAAAAAAATAGCATATTCTAAAAATGAAGATTAGCATCATTATACTTTCTTTTATAAGAAACAAGAAATTATTAACAGCTGAAAAGTGAAGTATAGAGCAAGATGTTCAAGAAGTCCAGTAGGAAAATCCAACTAAAAGCACTGGCAGGACCACACTAAACCAAACAAACACTTACCCCAAAACAGAAAACAAATCCAGTTGGATCAAACCAAAGGGTCCTTCAGATGCTTAGACAAGGTCACAAGGAAGCCTAACTATAAGCAAGGAATTTAACTGCACCCACAGTTTGGACTACAGCTACTCATTTAGATGTTAATTTTGCAAGTGAAATAAATATGGATGTAGAAGACTGAAAAACAACTTTCAACCAAAATAATATAATGCCTTAATAACATAAGAAGTCATCCTAAGCTGACTGTAGCAATTTTTCGTACATTTTTTAGTATAATGGACATGCCAAAAGCAACACTACAGCGTTTTATGTGTAAAATCAGAAATAAAAAGTCTACCATGCACATGATATGTAGCAGAAAAGAATCAGAAGCTGTCCAGAAAGTCTTCTCAGAAATATTTAGGGAGTTGTGATGTAATCCGCAATATAAAATGGAGGCTAAATAGGTTTATACAAATTATAAACATGTATTTTAAAAGACATTGTTTTAAATTTAAATTACTAGAAATCCCCTAAGACAGCTATAGCCAACCTTCGTCAGGAGTCCAAGATGGCAACAAAGCAATACCAAGGGATGCACCGCATGATTCACATGCAATTTTATCCACATCAACATTCACCCAACCTCTCCGAGTACATGCCAATGAACTGATGACCTGAAAGAAATGACATAAGCAAAAGGATGCTTTGAAATTGTCTTGAGTCTGTTGCAGGCACGAAATGAAAGATTTCTGGAGGGAAACGTATGTTCGACTGCTTACAGTTGAACGTTGAGTTGTCCAAGAATATCATATTTTCACTTCAAAGGATATATTGTATATAACATTTACTATGAGAATCAAAATGTACCAAAAAATTTAGCAGAAATTTACTAAATGATGAGTCAACAAAAAGGTATTTCATTTATGTAACATAATATTAATAATATATTAAATGTACATACAGCATAACTATAGATGCATGTTTCTATATATATGTGTGTGTGTGTATGTTCTAAATGACTTAAAATAAAATGGAAGTATTAACAACTCAATTAAGTACAGAAAGACTTGAGTGTATGGATATAGCAGCAAAAGTTCAAACCTTGGGCTTTGAAAACCAATTTGAAGGTTTAAAAGTAGCCAAGCGGCGCAGTAAGTCGCCTCTTTCCCAAGGTCTACACGAAAGCCTTGATGATCCAAAAACAGAACTATCCCCACCCCCACCACCGCCAGCACTGGTGCTCAAAGAAGTCACCGGTGGTTGCGAACCAACACAAGATATAGATGCTCCTTTGGAGCCTTGTCCATGAATAGACCCGTCTACACTGCCCACATTTGCCGGAACAGTCGGCGACGATGCCCCAGCCGAACTAACATACACAAAGCAAACATATTTAACCACAATTGAACAATAATACACAGAACAAATTCTAATCAACCAAAGATCAATTCTTTCACCAAAAAATGAACAACACGTTTGATTAAATTAAGCTGAAAATCACGCAACACTAGGAAATGAAGCTCAAATCTCCACTATCCAAGCAACCATACAGAGGCACAAATCGACCAATTCGTCACAGATATGACCAAAATCCTAACACTAACTGCACCAATTGATACAAATTGGAACACTACACTCGCAGCTCGAACCAAACAGCAAGCAAATGCAAAACCCTAATTGGATCAGCAGGAGAAATTGGAGGAAAACGAAGACGGAGATTTAGAGAGAGAGAGAGAGAGACAGGATAGGGTACCTGGCAGCAGGAGCAGGATCAATGTTCCCTCCGGAGCTGATGACCTCCTCTCTCATTGCTCCTGTTGATTTTTCGAAAGCAGAGGATACGAGAGAGTGTGCGTACTGGCAGCTCCTTTTTTTATACCAAGTACCGAATGCGTGTGGTGCGGCGCGTAAGCGTTACTCTCACTTCCTTTTCCGCTTTGGTGAAAAGGCTTATTAGTCCCCAGTGAAAGGTACTCGAAAGATAACTTTCGTGATAAAACAAAAAAAGTTAGGATTTAAGTTTCTGCGGTCAAATTTGTTAGGATTTAATTCTAAACTTGAAAATTATATCAATTCTCAGTTAATTATTAGCACGTAAACCACATATCTGAGGCTAAAACGAAACTCTCTATTAATTGTTAGTACGTGATGCTTATATGTGAGGCTAATTTTATTCTTTTAACCTCAAGTGCTTACAATTAAAAGTTGACAAAGTTTTCAACTTTTACTCTAAATTCTAACAAACTGCACCGCATGAGCTTAAATCTCATATTTTTTTTCACTATGACTATCCTATTTTTACGAGGATTATTATTCTAATTAGGCCGGGAGGAAATGGAGTTGTAGCAACATTTTTACGCTTATCTTTTTATTTTAATTTTTTTTCAGTTTTATTCATGTCGCTCATATTTTATTAAAATTAATTATTGTTTAATTAATAACCTAAAATTTAAGTTATGAAAGGGAATGAGAATTATAATATAATTACGAGTGCTAGTAAAAAAGAGTGAAGATTCTTGCCGGATTCTCTTTGTGAGGATTCCGAATATCCTCAAATCATATTTCATCGTATATCGTGATGTCAGAAATTATTGTATTTTTTTATTTAAAATTAAATATAAACAGTATCTGACGAAAATATATGATAAATAGATATGATTGAAAAATCTCCGAATCCTCGTAAAAAAAAACTCGGCGAGAATCCTCTCTCCTAGCAAAATACACGTTGTACGAAAAAAGTGACAAAATTTAAATAAGAAAGTAAGTTTGAAGATTGGTAGCATTGAATCACGGCTTTGCAGTTGGGTGGACCCATCCACCGCCGCCCTCAACGCTGGATCCGGCCCCAATTTGACTGGACAACGTGACTAGACCAGCCTGGTGTTTTTTTATTGGCTAGACCAGCCTAGTAGGCCTTAAATTTTATCTTAATAATCTTTTATAATACGATTTACTTTAAGCGAGTGATTTATATTAGAGAATGACTTACATGATCTAGTTACATTGTTACGTAGTATTTCGTGTTAATGATATAAAAACGTGTGTATGTGTTTATGTGCTACTATTGTTTCGTTAGCATGCAATGACACATGACAGTGTATTCATGCTATATAAATTCTTATTTTAGTGTGATATTTCTTTTTATTTATAAATGAGATAGGTTCAATCCTCATACAGAGTAACTTGAGAACTCGTTTAGGGAATTGGATCCACACCAGATCTTAGTGTTTGGAGCCTAAGGATCAACTTATCTGGGCCATACAAATTGAATCCAAATGTCTCCATTAACTCCTTTCATTGGCCCAGCACACACTAACCAACAGTTATGTTTTCTTTTACACACCAATCAGTGCTCCAGATGAATTGATCCCTAGGCTCCAAACACTAAGGTCCGGAGGGGATCCAATTCCCTCGTTTAGAAGTATTTTCAATAGTTGAAAACGTTTTTGGTAAAAATATTTTGAAACCAATTCTTTGTAAAAGTGCAAGTAAATCCTGGAAAAGAAAGAAAAATTGAAATGCTTCCTGCAAGAAGCACAAAAAACACTTCAAGTATTTTTTGGTCCACGAAACATTTTCTCTAAAATTGATTCTAATCATTTAAAAGTATTTCCAAACAAGTTATGATTTGAATTTACGACCCACTTCTTCATCGGTTTTACAAGACTTCTTGAGGTAAAACACCCGGAATTTACCTTTTGCCTGGGAAAAGGATCCTCGCTAGATCTTTTTTTCTAGAGATCCTAAGGATCCCGTGATTATGATCATTCATCGTACATTATGCGGTCAGTTTTCGTTAGGTACTATTTATATTTAATTTTAAATTTTGAAATGATTTCTGACCGTACAATATACGATGAACGATCACGATCACGGTATCCCTAAGTCGGATCCTTTTCCTTTTGCCTGTACCCTCCAAGGAGGATACACTTTCCAAAAAGTACATACAATTTGCATATGTTTTCATATTATCCAACTTTAAAATGTTTTTCAATTGTAGAGAGAGTCTAACTTGACGTTGAATCTTCTTCTCTCTCAAAAGATACAACCCCCAACAAGTGTACTGCATTCATTTGACTTCTGAATGACACGGTCACTCAAAGGATATAACCCCAAGTACTAGTTATACATAATACTGTATATACTCCCATAATACTGTTTATACTCGATAGACAACGGACATCCGATGATGTTCACCGAAAAACTCGAAAAAAAAGAAACAGCATTCAACAAAGAAACCCCATCAACATGTTCGGCCGAGGAAGTTAATCACCTAGATGGCACAGCACCTGCACCTGCACCTGCGGCTGCGGCTGCACCTGCGGGAGAAAGAAGTGTATGAGGGTTTTGCTCTGTGATGGATCCTAGAATTTAGACAGATTAGGAGGTGATACTTACCATCATCTGCTTCCTTCCGTGATTCATCTGCTGATTTCCACACTATATCCTTCAGCCCCGTCGACAGGTTCTTGTAGAACTGTAAATACAAGACAATCGACTAAATATACGCAAAAGACAAAATTTCACATCACAGAACAAATAATGGTGCAAGATACGTGCAGTTTCAAATGTTGTGTGAATGCCCAAGCTGCAGCTAGATGTGCAGTAACTCTAATGCTGTAGGGGATTAATAACACGTCCAATCCTGTAGGGACACTCTTCCAAGGTGTAGTTCTCCATAATTGCGATTAATTAGATGAATATACTTATTAGATCAATGAGTGCGCCAACGTTGCAATACATACATTGTGAAATTCCAGAGTGTCTCCCCCAGACTTGCGGACCTCAACCATGTAGAGTGAGGGGGCCACCTCAAAAATCTGGAAAAGAAAGTCATTTTGTAACCCATTTGTTAAAAGGCACATCAACCGAATTGAACAGTAAAGGGAAATTTTGAAAAAGAAGTGAAACGCCTGAACAAAAAATGAAAACGAAAGAGGCAAACCTCTGTTGCAACAGATAAATGGCCTTTACGTCCTGTTTTTTCACCTTGCAGCTTCAACTGAGATATTAAATATGACATGGAGATGTGTCACATAACGGTGCAATTTTCCTCATCTTTAAAGAATTTTACCAGTTACAATCCCACTTTCCCCAGTAACAGAGAGAGAAAATCAAAATGCAAAGAGAATGGCCATTGTACCTTGAAGTTATTTTTCTTTACACCAAAACCCAAAGGCCCTGCAGCTTCCTCAATTTTAGAAATGATCTCATTAGCCGGGCGTTTGGATGTGAACCTTGTTTCTCGTTTAACAAGATCCTGGTTTGTTAAAGAAATGTCAGCTGTTTCCTTAGATTTTATGTTTATGAATAAACTAAATAAACAGAACTAGAGAGGAAAGGTCAAAACTTGCCAATTAAGCAAACAGAAAACCAACAATGTGCGATAAATTACAAATTTACGTTTGTTTTTTCAAATTTAACCATACCATTTGTTTCTCAAAAAGACTATTGAGATTCAGGCCCTGGGATGTAGAGATAAGCTCAAAGGCATTCATTGTGACAGGTGCCACATTCCGCTCTTCTCGCCTCTCCACTACAAGGTTCTTAGAATCCTGTGCTTGGGAAGAATCGAGTAGAAAGTCAAGCCCTGGCATCATGAACCAAAATAAATCATAATACATAATGTCTCGCTCTTACCTCTGATTCATTGAATATAGAATCCACATCGTCAAGACTGACATCAACTTGTTCAAAACTAGGTGGCTTATACCCTTTCTTAAACCACTCATTCTCAATGACCTCAGCAATTGTAATTCTCTGTTGCATGAAATTAGCTTGTACAGTAAATGCAAGATATAAATAATAACGTAAAGAAACTGAAACGCCCGAAAAACAGACAAATCTATTGTATAAAGTTAAAAAGGACAGGAGACAGGGACTTACTGTCAAGGGGTTAGGATCCAAGATTCTCTTGATTAGCTTCTTTGCACTCGAGGAGAACCATGGGGGGCATGTGAAGTCAGCCTTGAATATCTGGTGACCACACAAAAATAATAGATGTAATCGTGTAAGACAAAGATAACAGAGCCATATATTGACCAATTTTATGGCTGTGCTGTCTGTTTTTCCTCCATTGCCATGCGTTGGTCTACGAGTGATGAGAAAAAGAGAGAGAATCACCTTTTTGTATAATGCCATGAGGTTGGAATCTTCAAAAGGCAAATAGCCAGCCATTAAGACAAAAAGAATCACACCACAAGACCATAAATCCGCTTTCGCACCATCATACCCTTTGTTGTTGATCACCTAGAGAAAAAAAAATGTCATTAAGTGGAACAGGGTAACAAAATGGGAAACTAGCTAGTCTGAGCAAAAGCTAATATACCTCAGGGGCAACGTAATTTGGTGTCCCACATGTCGTGTGAAGCAATCCATCTTCCTGAATGAAAGGAATAAGATAATCACTCACACAATCTGTAACAAATGAACGTGTGAAACTGGCTGCCTAATTATTCACCATGGTATGCTTATGACTAAAAGTATGAGATAGGTATTGCTAAAAGAAGCCATCCAATCCTGACTATCAAATTTGAACGGATACATGAAAGCATAGCACTCACTCGAACTTGCTGAGGTAGTGCACTCAGTCCAAAATCTGAAACTTTAAGAGTCCCGCTAACATCCAGCAGCAAATTCTCTGGCTGCAGTTGACAACCACAAAATCAATTTAGTGGTACACTATAAAATATATACATCACACAGGGCAACTATAGATCCAAACTTCCTGCAAACAATAGATCTGAACTTATTACGCCAAAAAAAATATCATATATACATATGTAGATGTTAGGTCTCTATGAAAGGGGGCAACGATAATTCACACCTTTAGGTCTCTATGAAAAACACCTCTGCTGTGACAGTAATCAACGGCATTTATAAGCTGCTGAAAATACTTTCTTGCTTCATCTTCTTTCAATCTTCCTTTACTTGCCTGACAATACAAATAGCGCAAGGATTCTGAATATATATATCATCAGAAGTAAATAGAAAGTCCAGCAATTCAATTGAATAAGCACTATCTTACAATTTTGTCAAATAGTTCTCCACCAGTCACAAATTCCAAAACAATGTATATTTTCGTCTTGCTAGCCATCACCTACATCATAAATACATCCAAAAGTCATTTGTAAGTACTAAATAAATCACGGTTTTAAAATTCCGCCCACACTAAGCACTAACAATATTGACAGTAGACATTGTACTGTTGTCATGACTTATGCCACAAACTAAAAAGAAAACAAGAAATAGAAAGAAATCCAACTGCAATGACCACCACATCATTGTAAATGTTTGTTCTGATAATGATTAAATGCATGTATAAGTCTATGCCAAAGATGTAATTCATCTTAGCTTATACATATAAACCATTAGGCATGCAAAAGCAATGTAAGATCAGATTTGACTACCTCATACATGCGGATGACATTCGGATGTCTAATTAGTTTCATTGTTGATATTTCTCGTTTGATCTGCAAAAGGAAAGGATATGACTGCAATTCATCAGAAATCAGAATTAGGATTGTACCCTCAAAGAAAAATGATTGTGTAAATTGTTCGATTTCTAATTTCAATTAGATTTGTGCGTATAGAATCTAGATGCTGCAGCTGAAGAAATCAGCAAGGCAAGGTGAGGGTGCCGAGCAAATCTATCAAGTCAGACCATGTGATCGGTTTGTTTTTCGTGGTTGAAGTTAATCTGAACTCAACCTTCAATCATTGGAGATGGTACATAACATCTACTAACAGGTATGCCAATAGCAAATTATGTAGATTCAATTCTGATGTTCGTCAAGTTTAGTTCAATTCTGATGATATCCTGTGCAAATTGTCGAACTTAAACTCAAATATGTTTACAAAAAATCATAATCTCCCTAATCTCGTTTTGCTTGCTTAACTGATGATATCGGAAAACCAAACAAAACCCCCTCTAAATTTCTTCGGAGTCAAGAAAGTCAACAAATTTCTCCAAATTCAAAAAGTCAATAAAGCAGTAGCAATCAAACAGTAAAATGTTCAGGTCATCAAACGACAAACCCTATCCAGCACGCCAATCTTTTCAAAGTTGACTTTTTTTTCCCTCTAATTTTATGTAAACAATAAAATATTTTTCATTTTCCGTGATTCCTTCATCACTTTCTCACCAACCAAACAGCGGGTCATCCAATATTCCCAGAAAATAATCCAACTAACATGCAACGAAACGCTAAATTAAATAAAACCGATCAAATTAACAAAATTTGAAAAAATAAATAAAAAAATCAAACCTGGCCGATCATCTTGTGCTTGAGGACCTTCTCCTTGTCGAGAATTTTGATCGCAAAGTTCTCATCTGTCTCGACTTTGCGCGCGAACTTGACCTTGGCGAAATTCCCCTCCCCGAGAGTCCGACCCAGCTCGTACCGCCCGACCCGCGTCCTGCTTCCGGTGTTCGACCTCGACGCCATCTCCTCCAACCCCTCTCTCTTCCCTCGCTTCTCTCTCTAAAATCTTCCAAATTTCTCTCTCAAAATTCCAGTCCGCACTTCCTCTTCCAACTACCTCTTCTTCTTGCAAGGCTGCCAAACCTGAGACTTCGTCACGCTCATCCTTCCTGAATTTTAATCCGAAAAAAAAAACCCGAAATCCTTAATCCGCAGAGACAAACGAATCCGATACGCGATTCGGCGGTTCAAATCGGGAAAGAAGAAGGAGACTCGGAGGCAAAAGAGAAAGAAAAGGTTGAAGAATCGTTGACCGTCCGATCCGACAAGAAACCCATCAATTCGGATTTCCAATCATACAAAAATCGAACGGATTGCGATGCATGCAGAGAATCTGAAAGCTTTTGTTTTGGGGCGAAAGTGATCGGAGATCTCCAGGAGATTGAATCAGGGCCGTGGACGGTGGATCTGATGATTGATTCTTTTTTTTGGAGCTTTTGGTTTTGTGCTTTTTTGGGTGAAAAATTGGAAATAAATGCACCGGGTTTGTTTGTAATTAACCGAAAAGCGAATATTCTGGGGCGATGATTGGGGGACACGTCACGCTGAGGGTCTGTGGCTTTGCCTACTTCGTTTCTATACGAGGAAGGTTGCATCTGTAGATATTTTGAAATTACTTTTTCACCCTTCGAAGTTGGGATCGGGTGTTTTGCAGGCCACCTCTTCGCGGATCCGTTCTGGTGTCTTTTTTTAATAGAGCGATAACGTTAAGCCGAATATTAGGTACATCAAAATTTAAAATTAAATAATATGTCATGAGAAAATAAATATATTAATTAATATTTAACAATATATTAAAAGGTGAAGGTGTAGACAAGACTTTTCATGGATAGTCCCGTCTAGGCATGAGATGTGAGAGGAGTGAGACGTGTGACATGAGGCGAAGTCTCACGGGACCTAAATTTTTAATATATTATATATAATTATATAGAAAATTATACTTTGTAAAATTTTAAATGGTAATATCATCCAAATCCATTATAAAATTAACCAAGCATTACAATTAATCAATGGAACCATATATTATGTAATTACAATGCACGGCAATATTAATTATAATACACAAGTGAACATAGCACATAAATATTAATCACACACTGAGCATACACATATATTATATTAAAAAAAAGATTATTAATCAACAATCACCATGAGCACACACATATATTATATTATATATATAATAGAGGATAAAAAACACAATGAGCACACATATAATGATGCACTCAAACAACACACACATCAATTATATAAAAAAATAAAAATCAGAAACCCTAGCTGTAAAAATTCTCGATTTGTGGAAGTGCTGGTAGCGACGCAGTCTCTGGGTGTTGCGGTGCTATCTCTTGGGGGGGTGGCGGTGGTGCTGCCGAAGGCTTGCGGCGAGTGCTGCAGAAGGTTGTCGAAGATTGGTGTCGCAGCTGTCACCAAAGCATGCGGGAGAAAGAGCTCGTGAAATCAGGAAAAAAAGGCAAAGAGACCTATAATGCAAGGAAAAGCTATGAGGCAATTAAAATCCTGCCCAAAACTACGTCGTTTTGGGTTTGGGAGTTTTTTTTTTGTATTTTTTGTATTTTTTAACCAAACAGAGACGCCTCGAGGCATGCCTCGGAGGCTCCGACCACGTCTTCCGCCCACTCCCTTAAAACAGAGATGCCAACCCTCACGCGTAGCCTCAGAGGCCGCCTAGGCGCACCCTGAGGCGAGCCTTTAAAAACACTGATATTTAAGTAATAATTCAATTATCTACAACTATATTATTTGGTTGGTGTGGAAGCCAGACTTGTGGATAGGGGGAGGCTGAAATGCCTCTGTGAGTCTTCCCGGCCCTTGGAATGGATGAATAATCATGACTTGCCACGAGTTGTCTTTTTTTATAAAATAAAAAATAATTAAAAAAACTATATTATTTGGTTTACAAAATTTAATTTAGAATTTTGGCCTCCCTAACATAATGTTAAATAAGCAGTGTGTTATTTTGTAGTACGAGGAGAAAAATTGGTGAAATCAAAGAATGGGTGGGAGTTGAATCCACAATGGATGCCAATTCAATAAAACGTCGTATGTGATAATAAAAAATACAAAAAAATTATTTTTCAAAAATATTATGTTTGACACTACAATTAAAAAGTGATTATGCATACACTGTGTGTGAAAATTTTTAAAATTTTATAGGAGCAATAAGGAGACAAATGTGGGTTAATTTAGTTTTTATTGATTTTTTTTTTCATTTTTGAGGGAGAAGAGATAAAGAAAACGTTGAATTTTATAGAGAGATGATTTGAAAACAATAAAATTCTTTTTATATGAAATTATTTTAATGTCTATGATTTTTTTCATTTTGATTTTTTATTGAATTGCGAATAAAATATTAAATTATCTTTTTACCCTCTATTAATTGACTTAGAGAATATTATTAATGGATGGGATAGACTTTTTTGGATATGGTATTAAAAAAGGAGAATCAATGATTCAATGAATATGGCAGCTTTAATATTTCAATCTCATTATGTAAAATTAGACTAGATTTAAGGTTAAAAAATTGGGAAGTGTTATTGGCACTCGAAAAATCTCATTCTACACTCCTCACAAGTGTATTTTTCTTTCCAAATATAGAAAGTTTGGAGTGTATAATGAGATTTTTGGAATGTCAATAACAATTCTCAAAAAATTATGCATTTCTTAATCACCATATGATTAAGATAAACATTCAAACGTTTCATAACCTTTGTTAATAAACTATTTGGAGAAATCATCTTTCCATTGTCTTCTCTCTGTACTTCTCAAACATTTTTTTTCGTAAACTATTATTGGTATATAAAAAATCTAATAGTGCATTTTTTTAATTGGAGTGGTACTAATAATTCCTTTTTTTTTATGTTGTCCAACATTTGGTAAGTGTTCTTGTAATTTTAAAGTAGTGTAAATGCGCGTGTTCTTTAGTAGCTAATTTTGTTTTGGTTTTTAATTTTTTTTTTAAATTTTGAGAGAAGTAGCTTAATTAAGCTACTCATCTCAAAATTATAAGAACAGTCATTATAAAAATACTTTCAAACTAGTCAATATACATTATGTTATGTTGGCTATGATTAATCGTGATGTGGGGCCGTGTGAGCAAACGAACTTGAAACAAGACTTGGTTTGTCTTTACATCTTTTTATATTTATTTAATCTATGAGCAAATGAAAGTTTTGGTGCCAATAACATTTCTCTTTATTTATTTCCTGTTAAAGCAAGTCAAAACTCAGTTGGTTCTGCCATTCACTTTCATCTTGTCATTAAAAGTTCGTCATTTGCTTAAGCAAGGACCGCACTGCAAAATCGAAAAGACAAAACTTTTCCAAATTTAAAACCTAACATTGAAACATATTGGACTAGAATCAAACCAAAGGTCGATTTTAAAATTCTACTATATTAAAGATCAACACATTTTTTTTAATACACCAATGTATTTACACTAGAATAAAAAATAAAAAATAAATCATTTTCGAACACTTAGGCCATCTCCAACCGACTTGGCCAAAGAGCCATAAGGCTAAAAAGAGCCCCTTTTTGACACGAAAACCATCTTTAACCGAGGGCTAGACCAAATGGCTCGTGGTCCCCACCCGGCCAAAAATGGGAGAACTGGCCAAGAGCAGCCAACCCCGTCAACCATATAGCCTAACCTTCCAGCGCCAGAATGTTAAGCTTGACATTTTGCCAGCCCTCAGCTCCGCCCATTTGAATACTAACAACTACCTGGCGTTAGCATGACGCTAGCTAGCAACAACTAGCTGACGTCATGCTGACGTTAGGTTACCGTTGGAATTTGATTTTTTTTTTTTTGACAATTAAAAAAAAAATTATAATTTTTTTCCTATAAATACCTAAGTCATTCATATCCCATTTCTCACAGACTTTTCACCATTCCATACTATCTTACCTCATTTTATTTCAATTATTCACATTCTATTCTCTTATCTCTTCCAATAATCTTTCCTTTATTTTTTTCAATAATTTTCAAATGGTCACATCTACAATGAAAGGAAGGGCTTGGACTCGAAAAGAAAATGAAGCTCTTTGCAGGGCTTATAGATGGGTCTCAGAAGATAGTGTCAGGGGTAGTTTTCAAACAAGTGAAGGTGTTTGGAGGTGATCCAGCCAATTTATTAACATTGGAAGCTAAAGATAAGAAGTGCCACGTAAATAAGAATCCTATGTAAAATTTGCACAACCAATTATATATTGACACACGACACTCGAAATCCTATCCGAAAAATTATTAAGATTACATAAAGATAAGAAATCTAGAGAGTTACTTTCATGACATGTGTCGCTCGAAATCCTATCTGAAAAATTATTGAGATTACATAAAGATAAGAATTCTGGAGTGTTACCCACGTTAGTGACATGTGTCACTCGAAATCATATCCAAAAAATTATTGAGATTATATAAAGATAATAAATCTGGAGGCTTATTCATTTGACGACAAGTGGTACTCAAAATATGTTCGAAAAACTTTATTTTAATATGGTAGTTTAATTTAAGTAACCATATTAATTCAATTAAAATAATAAATTATGTTTGGCCTATGGTCCTTTGGCCCCCTCGGTTGGAGATGATTTTTTGTCAAATGGTTATATTTGGCATATGGCCCTTTGGCCCCATCGGTTGGAGATGGTATAAGATATGGTTTGACATTGTTCATTTATGCCTAGCCCACTTTTCTTTTTTTTTTTTGGACGTTTTTTTTTTAATTTCTAATTTTTTCCTATACCATTTCTCACATATTTTTCACCATTTCATACTATCTTACCTCATTTTATTTCAATTATTCACATTCCATACTATAGCCATTTGACCCTCAGTTGAAGACGTTGTGACAATGCTAAAATGAGCCTTATGGCCCTTTGACCATCGGTTAGAGATAGTAAGAAATATGGCCCTGCATTGTTCATTAAAATATTAATTTATTAAAGGATGAGAGGGCTAAAACGAGTCATCGGTTGAAAATGGCCTTAGGTTACTTTTTTCGGTTAATTGCCTAGGTTTCCTTCCCTTCAAAAAAAATTTCCGGCAGTCGCAGTGCGGCTGTAGAGCATTCTCCGACGGCAAATTAGTTTTTTTTTTCCTCAAATAAAATTGAAATAAACAAAACCCTTAAACCCTCCCTCTCTTTCTCTCTCTCCATCTCCTTCCGGCCTTGTCTCTCCACCCACCCCAAGTAGATGTTAGCTATTTCGAGAATGAAGGCCTTCATCTCCTCCGCCCCTCACGTTTCCAAGACCACACCTTTCGCCCTTTTATCTTTAGCCTCCTCCTCCAAGTCTTTCTCTTCCAGCCCTCCAACCCTTTTCCAAAAACCCAATCTTCTCCTCCCGAAACCCAATATTTTTCTCCCCAAAAGATCCATTTTTTCACCTCAGAACGTCCGTTGTCTGCAAATGGAGGCGGAATCTCACCAGCGCTCCGGTGAGATTCACGTCATCGTCGGCCCCATGTTCGCCGGCAAGACTACCACGCTTCTTCGCAAAGTTCAGTCCGAGAGAGGCGACGGCAGGTTTGACTCCCCCACTTATTCTGTTGCATTTTTTGGTTTTGAAGTCTGAAATTTTATGCTTGACAAAAAAAAAAGTACGAATTTCCATTTGTGATGAAGAGGAATAATTTGGCTGGCTATTAAGATTTTGAATGTTTGGATGATATCTGTAGTATGCCGGAGAAATTTGAAGTTTCTTAATTTGTATATTGAATGTGAGTTGTTCTTCCATGTGAGTTAATGGCTCCCTTTTTCTGCAACTGCCAATTCAGAGCTTGTATGCTGAGTTTTATGGAAATTTTGTATGAAGAGAATAGATTAGAATTGAATGTAAGTGTTTGGCGGCTTTTATTTTCATTTACATGTAATTGGGGTGCACATTCAGTCTCTGTGTCTTGTACCGATGTCTCGGGTCTCTTGATTGAGTACATGTATCACCAGTAAGATATTCCAGCTTTCAGGTCAAGCCTCAAAAGCATATCCAACTGGATAAAACACTCAAGGGACTCTGCTATTCGGGAAGATTGGCAGAAAATGTTGGACTATTGTGCCATACAGAGTTAGAGCTGAATCCAGCCACATATGCCCTTCTGTTGCAAAAATGCATATTTGGGAAAGAGTATAAGAAGGGGAAGCGAATCCATGCGCAAATGATTGTTGTGGATTTTGTTCTTAGCGAATATCCGAAGACCAAGTTATTGATTTTGTTTTGTATGCAAAATCAGGGGATTTAGGAACTGCCCCACAGTTTGTTTGATATGTTGCTTGAGAAAAGCTTGGTTTCATGGAACCCAATAATTGCAGGATATGTGCAAAAGGGGCTTGAGGATGTGGGGTTGAGTCTTTATAACAAGATGAGACAGAGTGGTTTGATCCCAGACCAATATACCTTTGCTTCGGTCTTCAGAGCGTGTGCCTCTTTAGCAACACTGGAGCATGGAGCAAGCCCACGGTGTCATGATATAGTGCCAAATTGACAAATGTTGTAGTCAGTAGTGCCCTCATGGATATGTACTGTAAATGTAGTGATATATCTGACGGGCATAGGGTATTTGATAGGAATGCCATTACCTGGACTGCTTTGATATCCGGGTATGGTCAGAATGGAAGAGTTGTAGAGGTCTTAGATCTTTTTCATGGGATGAAGAGTGAAGGTTTCAGACCAAACTATGTTAATTTTATCTCAGTTCTTTCTGCTTGTAGTCATGGAGGTTTAGTTGACGATGCCAGATTGCCAGGGAATACTTTTCTTCCATGACAAGAGATTATGGAATTCAGCCAAGAGCACAACATTAAGCAGCCTTGGTAGACGTTTTAGGACGTGCTGGGCGGTTAGAAGAAGCCTATGAGTTTGTTTCAAACTCACCTTATAAGGAGCACTCAGTGATATGGGGTGCTTTTCTTTGGGCTTGTAGAATTCATGGAGATAGAGACTTGTTAAAACTTGCAGCAAAGAAGTACTTCAAATTGGAACCAGAGAATGCTGGGAAGTATGTTGTCTTGTCTAATGCTTATGCCACTTTTGGGTTGTGGGACAGTGTTGCTAAGATTAGGGATATGATGAAGGAATCAGGGATAGTAAAGGAACCCGCTTTAGCAAAATAGAGATTCAAAAGGAGGAACATTTCTTTCTCAAGGCTGATACATATCACAAACAATCCGAAGAGATTTATGAAATGGTTAAATTGGTTGATTTCTCTCTAAAGGATTCAGCCTGTGCTCCTCGGTAAGGGGAAGCTAATTCATGTTACGGAAAAGAGCTATCTAAGAGCTTCATGATTGAGAGGTATTCTCGGTCTTGTCTGAAACACCAGTTGAATATGCAGTGATATACTCATGCAAAGTCATTTAAACGGTGTCATAAGTGAGAAATTTCATTTTTTAGGAAGCTGAAAAGCATGTAAGAGAGAGAATATTGTTTATATTCAGATTTCAGTATATGTACCCCATGCATGACACTGATACGTGAAACCGAGTGTCTTCTGACTCTTCTCCTTTAGGTTTTCAGTGCTTCACTGAATGATATTGTACATTATCTATATACTTGCACGTTCCAAGTATCTGCACGGATTTTCTTGTGATGTAATGGTTTCTGATTTCTTTGTAAGCAAAGGGCTGATCGTTCCAAATCTTTGCTTGAATATTATATATCATTGATTAGTTCCTGCATATCATTCATTAATTCCTTTGTTTAACCTTTTCCCAGAAATGTTGCTATAATCAAATCGATCAAGGATACAAGATATGGATTGGATTCAATTGTGACACATGACGGGGTCAAGTTGCCATGCTGGCCTTTGAAAGATTTATCATCGTTCAAACAAAAGTTTACCCCTGAGGCATATGATAAGGTATCTGAGCTCCGTTATTTGATTAATAAGCAGTTCATGTTTCAAATGATTACATCTTTTTGCCATGTATGATTCATATTATCTACTCATAACCAATATGCGGCGACAGCTAGATGTGATTGGTATCGACGAAGCTCAATTCTTTGAAGACCTGTATGATTTCTGCTCTGAAGCTGCTGATCATGATGGTAAAAAAGTGATAGTCGCGGGACTAGATGGTGACTATTTAAGGTAATTGTTCGATTTCTCCACCAGTTGACGTTCTCGTGACTTTGCAATGACCAGTTCTCCTTGTCACTCGGAGAATGTTGTTCCCTTCTAATTCTAAATTTGATGGCAGGAGGAGCTTTGGTTCTGTGCTAGATATCATTCCCCTTGCTGACTCTGTAACCAAGTTAACTGCTCGATGCGAACTTTGTGGGACACGTGCTTTCTTTACACTAAGAAAGACGGAGGAGTTGCAGACTGAACTCATTGGCGGGGCTGACGTCTACATGCCTGTCTGCCGGAAACACTACGTTGGTGGCCAAGTAGCCGTAGAAGCTGCGAGAGTTGTGCTGGAGTCTCAAGTTCAGTGCGCGTCATAGGCCAAGTAGCCGCAGACTGAACTCATTGGCGGGGCTGACGTCTACATTTCTTGTTGAAAATTTTACAGGAGTAGGATTCTCTTCCCTCCTAATCTCTCTACCCCTCCCTTCCCTCCTATTTAAACGGTTACGAGTCTGGATCAAGAATGTATATATTTCTTTTCACCACCCATAGAATGGGCAGACACCATGAAAAAAATGTTTTATTATGGATTTGAAGATTTTTGCAAAACCGATCAAAACCATGGGTTGTAACTCACAAATTTTGAGAAAAATGCAATTTCTGAGTTTTTGTGAGATCTTTTGTAGATGATCGGAAAATTTATTAGACATTTGGAACCGGTCTTATTATTTCTTGAAAAATGTTCAAAACCGTGGGTTATAACTCAAAGCTTTTGTGAAAAATGCAATTTTTGAGCTTTTATGATTTATTTTGTAGATGATAATCGGAAAAAGTTTTGGAACCGGTATTATTATTTCTTGAGCAAAACCGATCAAAACCATGGGTTATAAATCACAATTTTTGAGTTTTTGTGAGATTTGTTGTGGATGGTAATCGAAAAAAATTATTAGCGATTTGGAATCGGTCTTATTATTTCTTAAGCAAATGAAAATCGTGGGTTATAATTCACAGTTTTTGAGAAACATGCAATTTTCCAGTTTTATATGTTGATTTAAAGATCGTTCTTCTTGTTGAAACATTCAGTCCCGAAAGATGGTGTGTTTTATCACCGGCAAATTACCAACAAAACATTTCAAAAACTAAAATTATTTGTAAAAATTTAGAATAAAAACAAATGTCGGTCTCATGGCCCGCCAAAACGGTGGAGGCAGTGATACCGCATCACCACAAGGCAACAGGATATGACACCACCGTCGACGGAGGAGCCCCCGAGCCGAAGCCGGAAGGACAGTCAACGTCGACGATAATCTTTATGCGACGTTAACTTTACTTTTGAAATGTACAGGCACCGATTTTGCTCGCTCCCTTCAGTTGGGGATGGATCAATTTCCCCCGTCACAGCAAATTTCATTCATAACAAACAAAATTAAAAGCATCAAAATTTACAACAGAAAAAGGAAAATCTTTATGGAAGATCGCCTAAATAAATTGAAAGAAAATCGATCCAGATTTAGCCAATAAACCCTTAAAAATAAGGTCGGTTGATAGTTTTGCCACGGCATTCCACCCTGCTGGGTGCTGGCTCACAGGGTCTTCTCTTGACTATCATCGTGCGATTCACAGCATCAAGAACCAAATTTAGAATGTGTCGTGTCTAAAATTCATTCTCAACCACTAATCCTACCCAGGCTTGTGAAGATGGTTCTTTCAGCCACGCTAACCCAGGATCCAAGCAAGCTTGCTCAGCTTGACCTGCATCATCCTTTATTCTTGACAACTGGACAAAGGCGTTATCAGCTTCCAGAAAACTTAGGGTCCTACAAACTGGTATTCCATCTTTACTCTATTGGTAAACACATGAGATTGGCTCCGTATATGTTTTGTACGTAAGGGCGACTTTTACCAATTTAGCGTTTAGGATAAATAGAGTAGTGTCCTATTTGATGTAATGGCAAAGCCTCTTTCTAAGCTCATATTATGCACACATTGTCTTGTTTGCCCTTCAAGTGGGCGATGAGTCGACTCATCGTCTATGCACATTGTTGAACTCTTTTGATCATCTGCCTTTCAAGATTAAGGAGTTTTCACGCCTTCAACGCCAATCTATACGAAGGTAAGTTCCTGGATATTTGATAAATTTAAAGGGATAAGATTGTGAATATTTGATTAATTATGGCAGCAAGACATTGAAGGCATTCCGGGAAGGGGAGATTCAAGTACTCGTTTCATCTGATGCAATGACTCGTGGAATGGATGTTGAAGGGGTGAGGAGTGTCATCAATTCTGATATGCCTGCGTACACAAAGACATTCATACACCGTGCAGGTCGGACAGCAAGAGCAGGCCAAACTGGTCGTTGCTTCACACTGTTGCGTAAAGATGAGGTATGTATTGCCTTCGTTCTTCTATGTCCAACTGCAACTTAAATGGGCCACTTGGTCAGTGTCAACTCGTTGTGAGCTTGTCATGTAGAGTAGATATTTCCTTTGAGTTTGGAGCGAATTTATATATCAACTGAGGTCTATTCGAAAAATGCAATTAATATTTACCTTGGTTTGGCCTCATATTTCTCAAAACGAATAGGAGCAAATGTATATGAAACATTGATTGATGGAAAAGTAAATAGTTAGTGACTAAATCTGTACAGCATAATTAATTTTGCCTCTCAATTTCCATATTATATTTTATATTTCCTCCATTGGCCTTAATAAAAAAGGTCCATTCACAATCTCTCATCAGCTCAGCTGGTTTGGTCATCTCACTATAATTCCATGACCATGTTTGTTGAACCGAAAAAAGAAAAAGAGAGAACATAAAATAGAGTCCGGATCCTCTTTATGAGAATCTCGGGGATCCGTGAATCGTGTCCGTTCATCGTACATCGTATGGTCAGAAATTATTTTAAATATTTTTATTTCAAAATAAACATAAACAGTATTTGATAAAAACTGACTGCACGATGTACGATGAACGAACACGATTCACGGATCCCCAAGATCCTCACCAAAAGCATCCGGTGAGGATCCTGTTGGCGTAAAATAGGGCATCAAAAACACGGCTGCAACTCAAATACTTGTCACAAAATAACGCCTTCAAGGCTAGCTAGCGAGCTTCACGGTTTATTTGCTCGGACTTCAAAGGTGTAAGTTTAGTGTCCAAACCCCGACAAAGACCTACGAACCTTCCTCAGAAAGTACTTCGACTCAGCTCTGGCAGAAGAAGCAGAAGCGAAACTTGGTGGTGGTGACGGCGACGACAATGACGATGATGAAGAGGAATGAGAAAAACCGTTGGATGATGATGAAGTGAGAGAATCGTTTGGGGCATGAGCATTTTCTCTCTCGTCCTCATAGATTGTATCCAACACCTTTGAAGTTCTGTGCCTCATCACACTCACAAACTGTGATGGCGCAACTTCTGTGACGAACCTTGCTAGCCGTGAATTCGCCATTTCCTTCACTAAAAGTTGAAGAAAACTATAGTAACGAATGAGAACTTAGAAGTGATCAAGAAAGAACAAAGAGAAGAAAATCTGAGAGAGAAATGTGTTGAAGAAAAAGGTATTGCTCGTCAATACGAGCATATGAACGCAAACTTATATAGATGAAATTTGTTAGGGTTTGTAGTAATTAAGACCAGGTCTTAGTCCAAGAATGTTAAATCATGTTTTAATAGCTAGTGCCGCCACTTGCTTTTAACATTAATTGTTAGGGCTGACGTCGGACCCATGTATTCGTAGGTGTCGATTCTTGGGTGGAAGTCAGATATCTGCGAGAGATAGGGTCTTTGTTGGGAACGATGGCTTCCAAATTTGCACTTTTCCCACACGCAACCGGATTAGCCATTTGCCGTGCCACGTTTCGGATTAGTCGGCCTGACTTGGGCACAGTGATGCTGACAAAATTTTCTCGAGAAAATTTATTTCTTCCGAGAAAATAATGGTCCAACCATTTGGCTGGCTCAAATTCATTTGGGTTGATGATGAGTAGATTTTATATTATATATTTAACTATATTTTTAATATATTTTGGTTAATGTTTTGAAATTTTTTTAATACTTTGAATTGTATTTCTAATATAGGACTTTCAACTTCATTTGGAGTAAAATGTGGTCAAATGGAGGAATTTTGAAGTAATTTTAGTTGGAGGACGTTCGTGAGTCAGTTAGCTTGATCGTATCAAAATATCAGATTTTTCCACCAAGCGGTTATTTTCTGGCAATAAAATAAATGAGCGATGTGCAGTGTTGGAATGGTGACGTTTTGGGTTTGAATTACGTTTTTGGAGCCCAAGATGACATCGGATGGGTTCATGGCTTTCTAGAGATGTGTTCAGAACATCCTAATCTTCAAAACAAGCTATCATGGGCCGGATTTGGAGGATATCTGATGCTATAGTTACCTGTCAGATTATCCTAGTTTAATTAGGACTTTATTTTCTAAGATATTTTATTATTATTTAGTTTCCTAGTTGGAGTAAGAGACCTATGCTTTAGGGTTTGTGCGGCTTAGCAAATATATTGCTTTACCGTTCTTAGTTTTTCCTACGCTTTCTTTTATGCAACTTTGGAGACAGAGAGAATTGCTAGGGTTCTTGGAGATTTTCTACTTTAAGGTGTTTTCAATCATTTTCTTAATAATATTTTCTATAATTTTAATTATGAATATGCTTAACTAATTCCTTTTGCTAGGGTGAAACCTTGAGCCTTAGCATGAATGACACACCCCGACCTAGATCGAGACATGTTGGCTGTCACGTGAGGGTGACGTAGCCATGTGCACAGTGCGGAAACAATATTAATATAAGGAATGCGAATAAACCAAAACCAAACCAACTAGAGCACTAGATAAGAATAAGTGCAAGACGAAATTAAGTGTGAGTTCACAATCAGAGCATAAGTAGCCTAAGTGCAGTCCAGCAGGACGAATACTAATTATACAACACCCAAAGGTGATCCTACATTTGTGACAATTTGTCAGAACCTCCGTCAAATCCTCGTAAGCCACCAACAAGCACTCCTACCGAGGGGCGCAAAACAGAAAGTGTGAGTGGGCAAAAACAAAACTTTTCAAAACCATTTCAACATCAAAGATAGTAACCCATCGCCGTAAAACCTGTATAATTTCCCAGAAAATAGAATATATACATATCTCAAAACCATGCTCAGAATAGTAATATTCAAAAGTATGTCAGACCAAATATCTCAAAATAACTGAATAAGTAATTCAGGTGAATTAACTCATGAGAATTAACATATCAGCCGGATCCACTTAAAGTGGCATGTACGGCTGAATCTATAACTCAACAAGTATGCCTGCACAGAAGTCGGAACCACCTAAAGTGGTCTGTACGACATGACTGGGTGTGAATAAATACGCTCTAGTGCTACGATCACGTGAAAACTGTGCAAATAATCTCGGGTCACCTACGAGTCGGAACCACCTATAGTGGTTTGTACGACAGGACTGTGCACATGGCTACGTCACCCTCACGTGACGGCCAGCATGCCTCGATCTAGGTTGGGGTGTGTCAATGAATATGTGATTTTTATTTGATTGCTTATGATTGATTGCATGCATGCATGCTTTGAATTGTTGATCACCGTGATTAAAACTATCTAATTGTCTTAATGCCTGATCACCATTATGATATTTATAAAAGTAATTTGATGCAATTTTGGTCGGAAGGTTCCCTGAAATTGACGCTGGCTTCTTGTGATTAATAATTGTAATTTCACTTAGGATGAACACCACGTCTTAAGGGTTGCATGATTTTTCAAAGAGTTTTCATAAAGCATAATGAGTCTCTCGTGTTTAGATTTGATCCAAACGTCCATACGGGTTGCATGTTAGATATACATTCTATGTTGGAGGTTCCAAGTAGAATATAAATTAGGAAAACCTAATCTTCAAAGTGACATGTGTAGATCATAAGTAATTGGTAAAAATACATTATATTGCTAGGTGATGGTGGAACCCTAGTGTTTTTATAAATGAGAACTTTAACGAAAAGCTCCCAGTACTGTTCACTTTAATGAAAAACCACATTTTTACAAGTATTTAAAACTCTTTTCTTTTGTCATATTAGTTTTTAATTAGAATTCGTTTTTAATATTACCCAATTTCAGAATCTCTTTTCTCAATTTTTAATTCTAAGTATTTGATTAGGAATTGTTTCTACATAAATTATCCAAATAGTTCTTGAGGAGAACGACATTGCATGAGCATCTATACTACAACATCCTTGTATTCTTGCAAGTATTTCAAGTGATTTTGACCCTATTTGCATAGACGTTAAAAATCCTATCAGTTGACAAGTTAGGAAAATATCCCAATCATGGTACTTACCAGTACGCGGTACGTACCGTGTTTGTTAGGTTGACAATGATCAGGATAATCAGTTTATTTAGCCCATGAAATTATGTAACAGCATGCTTTTAAACATGATTAATTAGTGATTATAATTGTTTGGAGTTTGATTAGTTTTGAACATGTATCAGATCTTTCATCCGGTATAGAGTAGGCTACCTGGGAAAACCTACTTTCAAGCTCCAATTAATTGCAGGAAAATCCATCAAACACAAGCACACCAGCAAGCCCGTCTGAAAGCAGTTTCAGAGCTTAGTTGCTCACACTTGCAAAGAAAGTTAGAAAAAAGGATAATGCTTGTATTCCTCTATAGGGAAACCTACTTGTTCGCCTACCTACATTTATACCACTAATTTGTGTGTAATCCAACACTCAATCTACTGTCAAAATGCTAGGTGAGGTTCTCGTACGATAATCCTTCCTTACATTTGGAGGATTCGCTTTGATTGTTGATGGGATAGATATCTTTTCCAATTCTTGTATCATTATGTAGTAAGAAGATTTGAGTTTGGAACTTTTTCCAACATTCATTTTTATTAATCAACTTTGAAAGTTTTGCTTCGAGTGAAACCCTGACTCATGAATGTAGAAATTCTTGTACTCGACTGTGGTTTCATGACATTTGTAAAGGTTGAGCCAGTATTGTTGGCACGACTAACTAACTATATCACAGTTCTTAAAATTTTTATTGCAAACGTGAGCGACTGGCCGTAATACAACTCTCAAATTTTTATTCAGGTGAAGAACATTTTAGACGACTATGATACGATCTATAATTAATTGGAACTTGATCGATTGCTCAGCCTGATTTTCCAGCCATAGCCCTTGATCCTAAATAAAATATGCTAGCCTTAGCCCAATTATACATCCTTCGAGAAAATTGCAAAGCAAAAAGGCATACAGATGAACTTATACATGGTCCTACAAATCACATTCTAGAAAGTGCTAATTTGGACAAGAATGCTCAAAGGGAAAGGGATATGGATGTTCTCAAATTACAATCACTACACATGGTTGCCAAGCATAATCGGGCATTGGTCAAAGTTCATACATTATTTCTCTTCCATGCTTATAAATTGCTTCTTATCCGATTCATGAACAGTCCTACTCTTGGAGAAAAGTGTCAAATGGTCCACACTCATATTCTTGCTCTAACAATTTCCATGCTCTTTCCCTTTTCGTCTGCATCCTATCAGACATTTAGGTCCTTTTTCTGCTGGTTCTTTCCAATTAGTTTTTTTTTTCTGGACGTGGCATTTGCCTTTTTTATCGTGATAAAACAAAGGAATGATGACCTAAGACGGCATGAATAGAGAACACTGCATTGTAAGCATAGTAGAAAGGAATTTACTGATGTACTTCAAACCCTGCTTAATATAGTCGGCCGCCGGATCAGTAACAGATCAACTTGTAGTGTGACCAATGACTAATATATCTTAACAATATGTTAGTGAAGTAATTTGATAATAATGCCAGAGGGGCCATATTATAGTGAATGATCCGTGATGTGCCAACACCCATGGATCATAATATGATGTTATTAGTTGCATACTGTGGTTAATGCGGTCTAGAAATGCAATACATCTATCTAGCTATTTGAATAACATGTGTTTTGTAACGATAACTATAGATAGCTATTTGATAACATGTGTTTTGTAACGATAACTATAGATAGCTATTTGAATAACTTTTTACGTTAATGAGGAAAATTTTAAGACTTATAATAAGGGTATAAATGAGGCCTAATTTAAACTGAGACTCAAAACATATGTCTTGTTCGCCTTATCTTTGGGTTGCCTCTGCATACGACGATCTTGACGTACGTGTGCCGTGTGAAGTAGGGCACCAATAAATGCGAAAAGCTAAAATAAAGTTGTAGAAATTGGTACAGCATGTTGGTCTGTGAATAAGCCTGTGTGATCGAGAACGGACAATCAGTCAGGCCCCCCTTACCCATATTATCAAATGACTCCAATGACTTATGTGGATAAAAACTAAAAAGACCTGACTTGATGAAGACTGAGTACGTACATTGCTCCAAGATTTCCATTCAATTCATAAAGTACTTGTGCTCATCTGCTTACCAAGCGATTGACGCAGTTTCTAAACTTGGCAGCAAAGTGTTCATCTGATTTTCAATCCCACAAACCCTAACTGCATGCAATACATGATCAGTAAATGTTCTAAATTTTACAGAGGAAGATGCATGTGCGTGTTAATTTTACAGAGTTACAGTCAATACATGTTATGATTTTCTCTCTTTACCTAAAATGAAGTTAATTATAGTAATGTTTCCTCAAATAAAGTTGTACTAGTTGAAGAATCACCTCTGAGATCAGGCTGCTCAGCTCATATGGGGCGGCGGAGAGAAGATAATGATAGGTCCTAACCTGCACGACCTTTAACGAAAGTTTAATCCCTTACCAAATATATTATACTACGTTAATCAAAACAGATTTAGGTTAAGCACGACGATCTTTCAACATTATCGAGTCATAGTGTAGTTGATCAATTGTAAAGGAACGTTGTTAACAAATGATGAAATGATGAAAAGAAAGAGATACTGATATTGCAAAACTCTGAATTTTATTTCAAAGACACATAAGAAAGAAGAATATCGTGTGAAGACTTCATTTTTCTACTAAATTACAAGGTGTATTTATAAAGACTTAATTCTGAAACAAATAGAGTAGCAATCTAACCCTAATAAAAAACAGGGAATAAACCATAATCTTTATCCCACTAAAAAAACATGTACATAAAATATCAAAAAAGCCCTAACGTAAAAACAAACCAACTTCCTAACTTAGGAAGAAAAAAGAAAAAAAAACAGTGTCCTAATTTAATTATTTTCCAACACTCTCTTCAAAAATTATTTTCACCCAAAATTCATGAAACAAATAAAAAAAACTCAGAAATATATAGAATTATTCGATAATGGTATTGAAGTAGGCAGGTAATTGTGAGCTACTTGTTTGCAGACAAGGAAAGCAACTTGCTTTCTATTTCCACAAAACAAAAAAGGAAATGGAGCAAGTTGAAAAGTTTCAACTTATATATACAACATCCATTATCCAAAATTAGTTACTGCATGATTAAGTAATAGACCTGTTCAATTCCAACCACATGAGGACCTCTATATAAACCGACCATGGCATACCAAACCCACAACTTATCCTTCCTTCTCCCTCTGCAATATTCATATACAAATTAAGCTTAGCCTATTGAGGTTCTAAAATCTGGTCCGACCTACTTATTATATTTATAACAGAATGGCCAACACTACTGAAACTTCCTCATTGACCCCATTATCTGCGGTTGCACCTTCTCGCTTTCTTCCACTACTTAAAAATTATAGCAGGGTGCAAATATTGGAAACAATACACGAGGAAGAATCTGAAGGCGATAATATGATTTCTGAAGAGGTGTGTTCTCAGGTGCCTTCTTCACCGGTATCATCATTCTTTTCGGCAGCCTGCTTCTTGCAAGTGATGGACAAGCCCCTTCCATCGTGCACTCGCCCTACAATTGCATGCCAGTACTGTGCTTAGAAAAGAAATTAAATATATTTAGGATTCATTAGCTAATTAATTTTTCTTTTCAACTGTTTTGTTTCTGCATGGAAGCTTAAGCCAAAGTGTATGCTTCCATTTATCCTTTCATTGCCTGGCTACAAGTCTTTTCCATTGTAAACTAGTTATGTCATTTATGCTCCTAGTTAAGCCTAATTAAATCACAAATTTATAAGCAGTATTTAATTTGTAATAATTTCTGTGCCCTTCCCCAGCCTATTTTCTCTATTAGTTTTGCCCATTGCCTTAATTCATTTTTTACTAGAATTGTGCGGAGATTTTTGGATAAGAAATTATTTTACATGCAACAATTCCAACCATATGGAAATAAACTTAGTTCAGAAATATGTTCGAGGTTCTCGCACTAAATTTTTAGATACCATATGATATGTTTTTTTTTCTTTCTTTTTTAACCTTACTCTGCAACTAATTTATTCACATCAATTAAGTACTTCCACATCAGTTGGTAACAAAAAATTAGTATAATTCTTAGTGTCTCTAATGTTACTGAAGATAAATGAAAATACCAATTAGTCCCCGATCGTTTGGTCTTTAAGATTGCTTTGGAATGAAAAACTAATATATTTAAAATATGTTGAAAAAAGGAAGTGATTAAAATGTGCCCAACTTAAAGGTAAAGACAGATTATTTATTGAAAAAATTTATTCGTTCCAATTCTCTCCATGAAAATATGAAAGAATACATAATTATGCCTAATGCCTTATTCTAATTCCTGAAAAAAAAAATTCATTTACTTCCATCTCCAATGTATCTTAACTCTAGTGAATTAATTAATTAATTACCTATTTCAAACGATATTATGTACATTAAAGGAAAAGAGGGTAGGCTTAGTTTCATGATAAACTAGCAATAATGTGGTTCAAATTTATCTTTGGCGATAATTGAACCTAAGACCTCTCATTTACAAGTAAAGAGGAATACCACTAGATCGAAGTACTAAGTGGTTATTTAAATTAAATTTTATAAATTATATGAAGTAATTGTTGAGAATTGAATTATTACTTAAGTGTTGATTAACGTATTTATTTTATATTAGTGACACATCATATAATTTACAAATTTGGTATAAAATGTTAATCTACTTAACATTACTCCTTTATATAATTAATCTACGAATGCCATGCTAGATGCATGCACTTTGGGTCTACACCTTCCACGTGTCCGTGCATAACCCATACAAGCGGTTTTAGGGTTACGTAATTTGACCAATGTGGCAATTACGCGCTTATTTGTTATACGACTTGTGAGGTGTAACATGCTTTTGCCATTTTAGGCGGTTAAAATTGAAATCTATCGTTTCCTACATTTTCTCCGATCGTTTTGCTCATCACATGACTTGGCATCTTGTCAACCGCTGACTGCTGCAGCAGGGCCACCCACCACCCTCCTATTTTTGCACCCTTCTTCCGTCACGAACCTTCACCTATATATACCATGCTTCACCAAGCCCTTTTTCTCCAACACAATAATATTCATGAGCATACAATTCCTACAAGAGAACATATATAATATTACCTTCCACCTCAAGAATTATACATTTAGTAAGATATGGGTTTGATGGCAAAGGAAATGAGGTACATGCACAACTGGGGTGAGGTTGCACCAGCTCTTGTCATCCCCCACGAGAAGCCTTCGAATAACGTTTCGAAATTGGAGACCATTGCAGAAGAAGGATCTGAATGCCAGAGCTTCGAGATTCTACCGAAGCGAGTGGTGTTTCTCTTTCCAGTGTTTCTTTCTTTAATGACATACTTCATCTTCTGTAGACAGATTGCCTAATCTGTATGGGGAGTTCTCTCGTGTGATATGGCCATTAGAGGCAAAATTGTATGTCGAATGGATCCATTCGCAGACTAGAATCTGAGGTTTATTCACCTCTAAAAAAGTGATGATACATTTTGCACATTATAAACGATTCTTTCATTGCTGAATTCTCTCTCTCTCTCTCTCTCTCTCTCTCTCTCTGAGAGATTAAAGTTAAAGTTTTGACACGATTAGTTAAATATGTCATGCTTGAAAGAAATCAAACTAACACGACAAGAACACAATACGACTCAAATTTTACCCCCTAAGGGCTGGTTTGGTATTGATGTGCTTTGAAAAAAAGTTGATGTGAGAATAAGCGGCTGTGCTGTGAGAATAAGCGGCTGTGAAATAAATCAGTAGAGTATTTGGTATACTTTTTTGTAAAAGTGCTTTTGGAAAAAAAAACAATCTGATAGTGGGTCTTTTCATTAAAGGTGCACTGTAGCTCCGTGTGCTTTGAAAAAAGCCAGTTTTCCAAAGCTGCAAATACCTGCTTCAGCTTTTTCCTTTGATTTCAGCTTATTCTCACAGCAGCTTCCAAAATAAGCCCTTTTTTTTTAGTTTACCAAACACCTAAAACCCTCACAGTTTTTTTTCATGGGTGCTTTTTTTATAAGCACCTCACTCCCAAACCACCCCTAACTCTCGTAATTCATAAGAACATTATTACTTTGAAGTTAAATTTAAATCTTTCACCGATCTATGAATCAGATTTGTGAATTATCTCTCCCCCTTAAATGTTTCGATCTCAATAAAAAAACAATTACATATTCAATTAATAGAACTATTGGAGAAGCATTATCATTATAAAAGTGGCTACTTGTGACACGCCCCGATCCTAATTTTCCCCGAAGACTAGGATAGGCACGTGCTAGCCGACACCCGAGGGTGACGAAAGCCATTTATTGAGTGCAAATGCTGAAAACAAGGGATATATAAGACTTATAAATATAAAAGAATCGAGAATATACATTTAAGGAACGTGTTCAGAGCACACATCTAATCTATAACACTAAAAGAATTAATATAAAAATTGAATTAACAAAGGAATGGGTCTTACACCGAGAGAACTCAAAGATGTTGATGCGGAAGTGCCTGGACGCCGGGATTGTATGCCTCGATTCTAAGTCCTGAAGAGGGCGCAAAACAAACATGAGTGGACTAAGTTGATATATATATATATAATAAAATAGTTATCAATGTACTAACCCCCAAGTTTTATGAAAACACATATATCATGATAAACATAGGTTTTCCGAAACCTAGCATGCCGTGCAATGTCTCAAATCATAACTTGTATATATAATAATCACTAGTGAATGTCCGATAACCCCCAAGCCCCATGCCGGCTCCCCGTATCTGAGCAGACAGTCAGAGGAATATACACTACAGGCCCCATGCCGGCTCCCCGTCCCTGTGCTAAATTGCCAGAGGAAACACACTCCAGGCCCTATGCCAACACCAAACCGTCGCCCGGGACGGACTGGAATCTATCCCTACGTCCCGTTACGGAATAAGGACCACTAGGTAAGTACAAAACCATTGAACATATATATATTGAAAAACAACTTCATAGTATAAAGTCATCCATCATCTATACTATAAAGAGGTGTTCTAAACATGTTCTAAATATCATATCGTCATCCATCAGATATTCTATAAGAACATGAGTTATAAGAAAAATAGTAATAATTCAAAATAGCCTCAGTAAGCATGTTATCTCACAAAACGTTTCATAAAACGTAATCATCAAATCATGCTTTTCATGTATGCATTTCTACTATTAAAACATGCATTTTTAGAAGGGGTCCACTCACAGTACTTCGCCGACGAAAAGCCACGCAACCTAACGAAGAAGAAAACGCCACAGATAATTGCCCCTAAGCACAAAAATGGTCCAATTAATAAAACTCTATTATAACAATTGAATTTGGGAAAAACGGACGTCGGAAACGGATTCAAAACGTCGAATTACCCTAAGAAGGGTCCTGGTTAAATTTCGTAAAATGTCAACATGATATCTCTAGAATATTCCAGAGAATATTCCCTGACGGAATATTCTCTAATGGAATATTCCATGACGAATATTCTCTAATGGAATATTCCATGACGAAATATTTCTCATAAAAGGTACGGGCCGGTTAGGGTTTAGGGTTTAAAATGTTAAAGGGTTTAGTAACGACTTGGGCTAGGGTTAAATGTTAGGTTAATGGGTTAGGGCAATGGGTTTAGGGTTTAGGATTTAGGTAGATGGGTTTTGGGTTTAGGAATTGGGCTTGGGGTTTTGGGTTACTCGGGCCGAAGGCCCTAAGGGAGAAAGGCCCAAGGCCTTATGGTTTTTGAGAACACAAGGGTGATGGTGATGATGTTTTGTTGTTGTTTGTGGTGATTGATGATGAGGGAGATGAGGGTGTGCAAGGAGGGAGAACACGGGTGAGAGGGAGAGAGTGTGAGTTGTAGAGTGATGAGAGAAAGTGAGAGGAAGATGAGAGAGTGACTGGGGAACACAAAAACAAGGTGGGCCCCACGGGCTCACCAATTAAGACCCAAAAATAATTTTAAAAGCAAGATAACCTCAAACTTAGTGATAATACAAATTAAATTAGGGGTGGGGTGTAACAACTTGTGTGTCATTGAGTAAAATTAACCAAATTTTGACTAGCCGTCTTGCTAAAATGCTCTAAATTAAGCTCTATCATATTCGGCAATTAGGGGATTTCGTTTTTTTTTTTTTACCTCTATATATAAAGTGAGAAGCTAAAGTTACAATGTCAATAAAATACAATGTGAACTTCGTGGCTTGTTATATGCCAAGTACCCAAAAGCTTTATTTATATTTTTTTCGTACAAATAGGAATATATTATATATATATACGTTTTATTCACTCGAATTACAAACTTTTTACATGAGAAAGAAACACTTCTAACAATAAAAAACCGCCATATGATAGGCAAATTGTAAAAGAAAGGATATGTATACAAAATCGTTGTGTTACAAACTTGTAGTCTTCTAGATTTCCTTCCGTCGACTTTTCCTGTGTACCTAACACTTGTATAATTCCAAATAGCTGAGGCATCGCACGCGGTTTCTAACATGTGGCTTTGTGAAAATTACGACGTTGTTAATCGAGAAATTTGCAAATTTTGGAAAGTTCCTAGACTTCTTCAAACTTAATGCCTTACGTGTCACCCTATGATTGATCCACCATGGTCATTTGCCAGCTCCCCACCTTCCATAATCTCGGATCAGTTTTCAGTATATATAGAACGTTGCACATATCAATTCCTACAAACTCAATATCTCCACCTCTCTCTCAGTAATCTTACAAGATTATTGATCATATTCTGTATTTTCAAGGTGCTTAATTTGGAGAAACTGTATTATCTCACAGAGATCATGATGGTGAAGGAGGTGAGCTACATGCACAACTGGGGTGAAGTTGCACCGACCCTTTTCATATCTCATCAGAAATCTTCGAAATGTCCAGAGCTGGAGACAATTGTTGAAGAAGCAGGACCAGTTGGATCTCAGATTAACATTGAAATTCTACCGTTTTCAAAGAGGGCGTTGTTTCTGGTTCCAGTGTTTGTTTCTTGTGTTTCTTATTTCTTGTTGTACAGATATGATGTTTGATTGTTGACCGGTGTACATGGAATAGATTTGAAAGATCGAGGGTAGATTCGTCTCGGAAGATATTTAGGATTAATTGCTAATGGATCCGGTTTATGTATCATAGCAGATTGATTAATTTCATTGCAATGCACATGCTCATGGCATTCACATTGGAAGTATAAAGGCGGATTCTTTGAATTCATGAATTGATAACATTTTGCATTTCAATCTTAAAATTTTGTAATTATATAAAGTATTGATCACATGATGACTGTATGTGGTCTCGTCTTTTAACAATGACTTGACATGGACTTGCTTTTCGATGATGACTTTACGTCGTCTCTCTATTCAGCAATGATCGGTGTAGATGTTGATTTTGATATGTTGCGTCTATCGTGTTTAGTGACAGATTTACATTGGTGTTATTTGTAGTTTTGCTCGTGTGGTAGTCATTTAGAGGTTTTACTCGTGTGTTTGTGCAATCAATTTATTGGTTTTGTAAATCAGGCTTGGAAAAAAAATGTAATTAATGCCGAAAAATGAGGTGGGAAAATAAAACACACGAGGGATGGACGGTTTGCATATTCCCCATTCTTTTCCCGTCATTTATTACGCACTTCGGACATCAATCACATTTGTTTAGGACAATATTATCCTCATTAAATGTTGAAAAACCAAATATGCCCATAATTACTCTTCGTACTTTTCTTTTTCAATTTTATCCCTAGTACGAAATAAAAATACAATTTTTTTTCCAGAAAAGACATGGGAAAATATTTTCCATGTATTCTTTTTCGCCTACCAAATGCACCTTAAAGCATTGATGAAGAAAAATATAGCACTAATGTAGTATATATCCCAAGTCATCATTATGGTTCGTTTCGTGTTTAGGATTGAAGTGGATGGTATATGTCATAAAATTCAATGTGTGATGAATAAAAAGGTGAAGATAGAAGTGTACGATTTCATTTTTCTGGGGGATTAGAAGAATTAATTCTACTATCTTATGGGACTGAAATGAATGAATTTTCCTCATAGTATTTTTATTTTCACCTCACCTTAGGACACAAAATTTCTTCATTTCCTTAAAGAATCTATTAAGTTAACCAATTCATTTATGACCAGAATATTTGAAGGCTTTGAGAGGGGAGAGAGAGATAAGAAATATTGTACCTTGTGGGAAGCCAATTTCCTTTTTCAATTAATGGTACTATTACAAAAATATTTGGCTAAAAACCATTCCATGCCTCACATTGCAACATATTGTTTGTTTCAATATGTTTCTTCCTAATACATGACATGCATGCATTTGTTAGATATCTCATATCTTCTACTTTTGCATAAAAAAAAGGCTTGGTGAGCACATTATCAGGCTGATCAAAAGAGACAATGAAGTGAACGCGATGACTACCCAGCGCCACATATATGCTTTCATGCACCAGTATATATATATGTCAAACCACAAATTCATTGAACAACAAGATATACATGAATCCAGAGAGGAACAAAGGAAGAGCATAGAAGAACACCCCCTTCTGCACAACTTGGAAGCTCCCTTCTGACCCCTCTTCGATTATGGGCTCTAATTTTGTAAAGCTGGAAGATTTTCTGTTGTGGGATGTCGAAATGGCCGCCGGTGCAACCTCTCCCCAACTCTGCATGCTTTTGAACCCCTTCCCCATTTTATTTCTCTCCAAACTCTTTGTATAAAGATTGCTTTTGAAGATCACTTGCTAGTTCCTTCTTCTTCTTCGTCGTCTTCTTCTTTTTGGAAGATTTTTCGGGTGAAGAGTTTTAATTAATTTAGGAGAAGAATGAAGAGAGGTTTTGAAGGAACTAGCAAATCAATGGTGTGGGGAATTGATCGTCAATATTATTGCGTTTTTCAATTGGGAATTAATGGTATAGAGTGACATAGATTATATAGGGCTCAAAGGATGATTAGGGATCCAAAAATAGGGAAAGGAAGGATAGGTTTTGGAAACGTGAACCAACCAATATATTGCAGGCAAATCCATGTTTGAACATGTCTTAAAACTAAATTTCAAATGATGATTTTTTTTAGCCAATGGAATCCAAGAAACTTGTTAAATGTTTTTTTTTCATTCAAAAGGATATCAATTTTCATAAAATTAGGAAGGATAATAGAAAATTCATACAGTCGTTGTGAAACCACATATTTATACCACATTGGTGCACTGCATGATATGGCAAATAATTCCTACAATCACTAGCCAATGTGATGAATTCATTAATTGATGTGTCAATTATACATCATCCGTCACGCTAAATAGTACACCAATATAATATCCGTAGCATTTTCCATGTAGGTTACTTAAAAATAGAGACCAACTTGCATTTCAACCAAAATAAATTTTCATTCATCTTATAGTACAAGGATACAGAGAAATCTTCCTCATTAAAAAAAAAATATATATATATATATATATATATATAGATAGAGAGAGAGAGAAGAAAAAAAAAAGGATCCCCCTTTCTATTTTTCCAAGTAAATTTTTGAAATCGCTTGAGATTAGAATAATTCGTGTGTGAGTGTTGATGTTAAATTACTTCCACTTGATTCAAACTATTAAAAAAGTATCATTACCTCTTCTGTTTGGAAATCGGTACATGCAGACGTGATGTCACATTGATTAAGATAGTTGTGTTCGTCGATGTACCCGATTTTAAATTTCATTCTCGCACATATAAGTGCAATGGATTTTCTAACTAATTAAGATTGATATATTGTGTTGTTTGGCTACGTGTTTTTTATGTGTTCCTTATGCTTCCATTAAATAAATAGAATTTTCTAAAATTCTCCCGAACATGAAATATTTCGAATTTACAACCGTTAAATTTTTGTTTAAAAATAAAAAAATGGAGATTAAATCTTTTTTAAAAAATTAGGAGTTTACTGTGCTCCGAAGCAGGAGGCTGTTTTTACATCACACCAAGAATATGCCCATTGGCCTCACTTCTGCCTGACATGTTTCAACGGTCACCACACATTCTCCACAGCCCTCTCCTCAAATTCCTTCACTTTCCCGCTACCCAAACAACCCCTTTCAGCACGCTCTCCTCCCTCTTCAGCCTCTGCACCGAACCCAGAAAGCTCCAGCAAATCCACGCCAGGTTCGTCCTTCAGGGCCTGCACCAAAACCCAACACTCTCTTCCCAACTCATCGACCGCTATGCCAACCTCGGCCTCCTCGGTCGTTCCGAACAGGTCTTCAACTCTGTCACCGATCCAAGTCCGATTCTTTACGACGCAATCATTAGAAAGCTGTCGGAGTTTGGTCAATCCGAGAAAACCCTTTTGGTTTACAACGAAATGGTCATGAAATCAATTTACCCAGATGGATATAATTACCCTTTTGTTTTGAAATCGTGTTCGGATGCTAGAATTGGGGGAAAGATTCATGGGCATGTGGTGAAATTGGGTTTTGATTCGTATGATTTGGTGGGTGCTGCTTTGGTTGATATGTATGGAAGGTATGGTGGATTTGGGAATGCAGGAGAGGTGGTTGATGAAATGTCTGTTTGGGAGGGTGGTTTGGATTTTTCGATTTCTGAGGCTTCGCAAAGCGGGAAAGCAATGGAGAAACTTGAGCTTGAATCGGTTAATTCAGTTACTGTGATTAACTTGCTGAGATCAAGTGTGGATTTGAACTCACTGAAGGCGGGAAAGGCTGTTCATTGCGTGGTGGTTGTGAGAAATTTGTGTGAGGATTTGTCTGTGAATACTGCATTGTTGTCTATGTATGCCAAGTTGGGTGATTTGAAATATGCAGAATTGTTGTTTGGAAAAATGCCTGACAAGGACTCTGTTGTTTGGAATATAATGATCTCAGCTTATGCTCGAAATCGGCATCCTAAGGAATCACTTGAGCTATTGAGATTCATGGGAAGATCAGGGGTTAGAGCTGATTTATTCACTGCAATCCCTGCAATTTCGTCAATTGCGCAGTTAAGAGCTGTTGATTGGGGCAAGCAAATGCATGCTCATGTGATAAGAAATGGTTCAGATTATCAAGTTTCTATTCACAATTCTCTTATTGACATGTACTGTGCTTGTGATGATCTGAATTCGGCACGGAAGATTTTCGACTTGGTGCCTAACAAGACTGTGGTTTCATGGAGTGCAATGATCAAAGGATATGTAACCCATGATCGGAGTCTTGACGCGCTTTCTCTCTTCGCCAAGATGAAAGCTGATGGATTAGTTGTCGATTTCATTACAGTTATTAACATCTTGCCTGCTTGTGTGAACCTTGGGGCACTAGAGAATGTAAAGTACCTTCATGGGTACTCAATGAAACTAAGCCTTAACTCGCTTTCATCTGTTAATACGGCGTTTCTAGTCAGCTATGCGAAATGTGGATGCATAGAGATGGCCCGGAAGCTTTTTGACGAAGAAAACATCAACACTAAAGATGTAATCACGTGGAATTCTATGATTAGCGCGTATGCTAAGCATGGAGACTGGTCTCGTTCTTTCGAGTTGTACCACCAAATGAAGAACTCGAGCTTGAAGCCAGATCAAGTAACCTTTCTCGGAGTACTGACAGCCTGTGTAAACGCAGGTCTTGTTCAAGAAGGAAAGGAATGTTTCAAGGAGATGGTTGAAAAATACGATTGCCAACCAAGCCATGAACACTATGCTTGCATGGTGGATCTGCTAGGGCGTGCCGGGCATGTCAACGAAGCCAGAGAGCTAGTAAAATCTATGCCTTTCAGACCGGATGCTCGGGTTTGGGGGCCTTTGTTGAGCGCTTGCAAGTTGCATTCGGAGACTGGAGTTGCAGAGTTCGCTGCTGAGAAGCTTATAACCATGGAACCGAAAAACCCCGGAAATTATATATTGCTTGCCAACATATATGCTGCAGCTGGAAAGTGGGATGGAGTTGCTAAGATGAGGAGTTCCCTCAGAAACATAGGCCTGAAGAAAACTCCCGGACTGAGCTGGGTAGAGATAAACGGACGTCAACATGAATTCCGAGTAGCGGATCGTTCTCATCCGAGATCCGACGGTATTTATGCCACGTTAAGAAACCTGGAGTGGGAAATCAAGGATGCAAGAGACAGAGATAGTGTATAGAAATAGTCATAAATTCCGAATTTGTACATTGGATTTGGAGGAACATTTTAGTTTTGATTTTACTTCCATAATGTTTTACTCAAAACTCAAACAGAATCCAGAAATACAGATAATAAGCTCACGATTAAATGCTTTAACATCGATATAAACAAGTTCTAAGGCAAAATTGATATGTTGGATCAAGCAACGCCACTTTCGGTAACAACTCTCATGCTTCCCGTTTCTCAGCAACGCCAATAAACACACAGGCACACGCACAGGAAGCCATTACAAAGACCGTCAGGCCAATTTCCGCCTTATGTTTCTGCATCGTGTTTCTCTTCTGGAACGCTTTTTCCAACCTGTGGCCGTTTGAAAGCTGTACAAGAAGGAACGAGAGAATAAGAAGAGAACTGGCCACTTGAAACAAGAATTACAGAACAATTCTACATTCATAAACATAATCGCATATTCACATTGCAGCATCGGATAAGGTAAATTGGAAAATCAAGATAGGTACTACGGTACAACACAAGCAAATCCAACTGTTCGGGGGAAAAGGATAACTCTAGAACAATACGACTACTAATTCACTGTACAGGACATCCAACAATAAAGTTAATTCAAGCAAGCACACAAGCAGAAATCTTACATTTAAGAGATGATCCAGCCAGACAAGTAAGCCTTGATTTTGTGTTAGCCTCGGCCAATGGATTTGGCTTCTCGGTAACAGCCATGCGAACATCCCAAACACGTATAATCCCATCTGACGAGGCAGATGCCACAAGATAGGGATCCTCATTGACTTCAGCACCAGCTTTGCTTGTAAGCGTAACAATTCCCTTCACACGGGTAGGATGTGCACCCTCAATGCGATATGCAACTTTCCCACTGTTTGTGTCCCAAGCTGTAATACTCCGGTCCTCACCACCGGTAAATAAAATTCCATTCTGTCAAACATTAAAATGTAAACTTAGGCAAACTGAAAGGTGAAAGATCTTACCAAAAAGCAACGCAATGGAGCGATTCCTTTAAACAAATGGGAGTTTATAGACAGTATAATAATGGGTAATAAATAAGGAAAACTAATGAAAATGGCTTGAAAACTTTGAGTTTTAACGATAAGGACAAAATAAAGGGAAGGGCTAGAAGCACTCTTAGATAACCAAAAGCGCTTATGGCAGTGTTTGGCTTGGTGCTTTCTAGAGAAGCACCTGCAATTCAGAAAACACTTTCAGGTGCTTCTCCTGGAAGCACTTGTACTTTTAACCAAACTTTTGTTGTGCTTATAATAAAACAAGTTCTAGCATAAGTGCTTATGATCAGCAGATAACACTAAGACTGATTACTCACATTATCAATGTGCAGACCATAAATTGCAAGAAGGAGACAAATTTAACCCGGAACCGAAAACCCAAATGCCCGAAAACTCACCTCACCGGGTTCAATGCACAGAACCCGCTTCGAATTCTCGAATTCACAAAGCAACTTAGCATCCTCAGCCTCATGAACCATCACCTTCTCCTCCATAGTCATATAGAACTTCTCTCCAGAGAAATCATAGCTCACCAAGCTTGCCTCCTTGGCCACTCTGCAATAGAAGCTCCTCTTCCCCCTCACCAAATTAATCATCGCCAAGCACTCGTCTTTCCCCACCGTCAACGCCAGCTTCCCGGACGGGTGCAACGACACGTCGTTAATCGCCTTCCTGTGCGGCTTGAGGGTCTTGAGGAGGACGAAGGGGTCGGCCTCGTAGATGCAGAGGGACCCCTCGGCGTCGGCGGAGATGAGGTTGAGGGGGAAGGAGAGTTGGGGAGGGGTGAAGAAGGAGAGGGAGGTGACGGTGGCGGAGTGGTCGTGGAGGGAGCCGAGGGAGGTGGCGGAGGACATGTTGTAGAGGTGGACGGTGTCATCGGTGCCGCCGGATGCAGCGGCTGAACCAGCGGTGGCGATGGAGGTGATTGAGGAGAGGTGGGAGGGGTAGGAGAAGAGAGGGGTTAGGGTTAGGGATTGAGAATCGGGGCTAGGGTTTAGGGGTCTGAGCTTGAAGCCCCATATGAATTTCTCGTAGGAGCCGGCGATTAGGCTCATGGTGGAAATTGGCGCTGGCGGTTCTGCTGATTTTGCTTGATGTGTGTCTGCGAGGGTTTTAGGGAAAGGGAGAAGGGTTTTACTCTTACATGGAATTATTTTTTGGGAACTTTCTGCTACTGTTTATTTTAACGAAAAATCATATTTTTACCCTAAAAAGTTAATCCTGATACTATTTACTTTACCCTTTATTTTGTCCTTATCGTTAAAACTCAAAGTTTTCAAACCCTTTTCATTAGTTTTCCTTTATTTTTTTCTATTTTTTAGCCAATATGTTCCATCATATTCACGTAATTTCTAACTTTGGTCGTTAAGATTTGAAATCAATAGTAATCTCTAACTTTGTTCATCGTCAATTATTTTGATTATTACGTGAAAATTTTCTATTATTTTTTCTTTTTGTTAAAAGAAAAATCATTGGCTCATTATTTATTAAATTGAGAGCATTTTTATCATTTTGGTCCTTATTAACATAATTTTTTACGAAAAGGCGAAAATGCTTGACAATAGACAAACTCAAAAACTAGTTGTATTAATTTCAAATCTCAAAAATCAAAATAAGGAGTTAAGTGAAATAGCATCGTTTTAGCTAAAAAATCTTATTTTTTAAATGACAAAAAATTGACCCAAAAAGCCCAAAGGACAGGTGAGAGGCCCATACAAACAACATGTTTGAGACTCCAGGGGAAACTAGGAAACGGTCGTGAGTCCGTGTCCATGTCCATGGCATAAACCGCAAACGGAAGAAGAGATGCAGAAGGGTCAGGGTGGCATCTTCGCCGTACAATGTTGTCGGCTTACCTAACTTGTTTACCGATGTTGTACTTACAAACATAAACATAAACATCCTTTGGTAATTCTGAGCTATTCGTATTAGCGTGATTTGGCCGGAGAGGATTTCTGGGAATTCCGAGAGGGAAAAGACCCCCTACGCAATGGGTCAAGAAGAAGAACAGCAACAACTGCAGCAGCGACAAGGAGAAGAAGCTCCTCCACCTTCTTCCCAGGCGACCTCTCAGGAACCCTCCACCCAAACCGCCCCTCCTCCTCCCCCGTTCGATCCCAGTCGAAGTAACCATCTCTCTCTCTCTCTCTCTCTCTCTCTCTCTCTCTGCAACTAATGTTTTTAAGAAGCCTTTTTATGTATCTGAATTTTTTCCGTCTGTTTTTTTATTTTTTTTATTTACTTATGCAATCTGGGTTTATTGAAAGGTGTGGAATTTCAGAATCTAAGTTGGGTTTTTGCAGGTTGTATAATGCGATTTAGTTAAGGTTTACGTGTTAGAGTTTGTCAATCTGTTAAATTTTATGTCGGGCGAGTTCTTGTTATATTTGAAATATCGGTTCAGTGATTGGGGTTTCTTGTGTAACTACATCTGTGTTAAAAGTAATGTATTCCCCTGTAGGATGTAGAAACAAAGATGAATCCTTGTTCTTATGTTTTACATATTTCCATGTAATTTATGATTGAGAGTTCTGTAATCTTTCCCAATCTCTTTGACATGGTTTTGATACGAAGCTCAGAACATGCGTCGATACTTCAATAAATGATGATATAAGGTTCGTTTGAATGTGCTTTTAAAATGACTAAAAATGCTTTTAGAGAAAATGTTTTTTTGGTTCCAAAAGCCTGAAAAGTGCTTTCTATAAGAAACACCACATTAAGTGGTTTTCCAATATTTACTAGCATTTTTACTGAAGATTGTTTCTAAAAATATTTTCATCAAAAACGATTTCAATTATTTTAAAAGCACATCCAAACGAACTCATAATTTGCCATGCGTCCAAATCACATGTTGAGATTCATTCCCCAGTTCAAGTGCTATCTCTCCTTCGGAAACTTCAGATCAAAAGCGTTGTTCTTGCCATTTACGGTTAAAGCGGGGTTTGTTATTTGTTCCTTGTGGGTTCCGAGCACTGACATTGTAATGAACCTTTGGAAAGATCCTAACCTTTGTCATATTATTTTTTGAAGTGATTGGCATCATCAAAAGAAAGGCTTTGATAAAAGAGTTAGCTGCTGCATACCATGCAGAGTGCCTTGCATACTGTCAAGAGATTTTGGAACTTCAAAGAAAATCCGATGAGGTCAGATACGATGCGCTCTTATTTATTTACAAGTTTCTTTTGATTTATTGTTACTTATTTGATGAACACGTTATGCATGTTCACGCCGATAATTCGACAGTACGGTCTAACTCCCTCATCAAGTGATCTGTATATTCGAATTAAACAGTTTGTCTAGGAACGACAACAAAGCAAAGGGAGGGTCAGTGTTTCCGTCCCCACCTTGTCCTGCTAATGGAGTTGAAATGGGTGGCGGGGAGATGTTACTCTTGCTCCCTGAGTATTCTGATGAAACTGGGGTTCGTTTGATTAGAACGAACCCCAGTATAAGCACTCTCTCCATCCCTATACTCGCTCCCATCGGGACTGGTCCGCATGGGGCTTGACTAGTAACGCGTTGATGACTCTTGGCTTAGGCGATAATGCTATACAGTGTAGGTTGGAGTTGGTAGGTCTACGGTGAATAGTTTTCCCGTTCTATGGCGTGAAGGATATCTCGGAAACTTATTACGCGTTGAAAAAATTGCTTAGTTCTCATTAATCTTCTCGATTAAGGAATTTCGCTGATGTATGTCGCGATTGCTGGTTTTAAGTTTTACGTATAAGTATGATTTCCTTTCAATTGGTTCTCACTCTTGGTGGATTTTGAATATGGTTGCAGCCACTTATTGACCTGAAACCTCCGGAGGATATGAAGAAGGAGATAATGCGGCCCCCCAAGCGTCTAAAGACCCCCGCGAGACACTGATATTGTTGTTAGCAGCTTACTCTCGGATATGCACAGAAAAGTTCCTTGAAGCGTAGTTCCCGACTTTCGGTTTGTTTAGGCACAACACAGGATACAAAAGTTTATCATCTCATATGACGAATGTAAATTTCGAACGATGCACGAAAAGTGCCCTGTTATTTTGGTCACAACGGTTGCAGAAGCAGCCGTTTGTAAAAATTGGTAATCGCAAGGGAGCTTCCTTTGTCTAGTTTTGTGTAGGTTTTACTTACAAATGTGGATCAGATGAATGCTATTTGTCAGAATGTATCTTGTTTGAGTGCATCGAATACCAATAACAGGAGGGATTTTTCCGAGTGTCGGGTTTCTTTAGACGCTTTGGACACGTACCCGTTTGAATACTGGACACTTCGAAAAATTTCTCCAGTAGCAGGGTACAAAACTGCCAACATATAATCATGTTGCAGATGAAAGAAAGGGCATGTGTGGGACTGCTTCGGTTGGAAGCAGTTATCCACCTGGAAGTGCTCTTGATTGTTAGAAAGTGCTTTTAGACCTTCCAAAAGAAGGCGCAAGAAGGTCAAGTAGGGTAATTGTATTTCAAAAGTTCAAAATTCAGTGAAGTACAAAATTTACAATGCTCACGTTGTTTCTTAAACGATTTTGAAGATGTTCTGTTTCGATGTCTCGCCAATTAGTTCTCCTTACCTGCGAAAACATGGGTAATCCGCTTAGCAACAACAAAAATCGAAGCGCTAGAGCAGGAAGGGAGATTAAACATGTTGAACATCAAGTTACCTACCTAGGATTTAACGATGCCCAAATCCTTTGCAATGGGCAACTTGGGGCTGGTGTTTTAAATATTGACCCCCACATCCTTTGCAACGGGCAACTTGGGGCTGGTGTATTAAGCATTGACGCCCACATCCTTCGCAACGGGCAACTTGGGGCTGGTGTATTAAACATTGACACCCACATCCTTTGCAAGGGGCAATTTGGGGTGGTGGGTGAAGAAACCTGCCCTTCTGCGAGCATTTCGGTTGATGATCCCATTTCATTAACAAACTTGACGGATTCTGAGAGCCGATTTAGTAGGTTCATCAAGGCGATCACCTCATTCCTTTGCAGGTGCAGCTGAAGAACAATACGATAGAGTTCAGTTGAAATACAGAGTGTGTCGGACACTCGATTACACCTACAAATTATGTACAAATGACGAGTAGCATTTGGGATGCAGGTACACCTGCGGTCCGCAACACAGGAGTCACAGAGATGACCATACGGTCCATTCCCACAAAAATCACTCTTGATGTTGATGGTAAGTTTGTATGTGCCATATGTTATTTTTAACAAACTAGGAAATGATGTCGACATGGCTTACTGCGAGTTCCGTAATTAGGATCCATTAGATAAGCCATAAAATCACAACTAGAATCTTAACCTCTACCATAATTAGACAAGCCAAAAAATCTTGGTTACTATAAAATAGTTCTAAATCATAGGCAAAAGACTCGGGGAAAAGAAGGGTCCATTAGCAAACTTTTGAGACCTTACTAAATACCATTGCAGGAAACATGTTTCTTCAACCGAGTGCCATACAGAATTAGCTTTTAACGAGATACTTACAGTTTGAACAGCGTTTTGTTGACCGTCAACAGAGAAGAGGATTTTAAGTGCGGTGCCAAGACCAAGGACCTGAAGCTTCCCCCAAAGTCGACATTTTTCGCATCCGACACAATCCATCAATGCACTACAATGATAATGCAAACATTTAAATTAGTCACATAAATGATATGGTTCTGAAGCAAAAAAATACACACACGCACACAGTCATATCCATCAATGCACTACTTAGTTGATGCCAGTTAAAAATTTGGGATACCCTCAACATTTTCTACAAAAATGATAATCATGATCAACCACTATATATAAGACGCTAAGGCCAAAAGAAAACCTATGATACCTAATGTTTCTGAACTGTTTCTGTATTTTCTGCTTTAGTTCAGGTCCACGTTGGCCTTTCCACAGCTTAGCTTCATCAAATGGGACAGGGCAAGCAGCTTGTAGATTGGGATTATGGAGTAGCTGTCTGACCAAGGATTGTGTCTTCAGATCCTCAGTAGGATTACCAGTGTCATATTCAGCATGTTCCAAGTAATCTGCAGCCTGAATGCATTTGACCAAGATTGATATTATTGTCTCAGAAAGATAAACAATATGAAACCGTAAAGTGAAAACTATTGTCGGTAGACTCAGTATGCTTCAGTATCCCTGCCAGTAAGAATAACATAATACTTTGAAAAGGATTCTAGCTTACACCCACCTTTGTCACTGCTCGGAGAACGAAGAGATACGTGAAGTACAAGTTTCTGACACGGTCTGGGTATCTTAGGACCCGATCATACAACAATGAGAGATTTGGACCCCACTGAAACAGAAATTTTAGAAAGAAGAAAAGGAAGTAAGATCTTTACATATAAACAGTATGAAATGTTTCAGAAACCATGGAAACTGTGTGTTGTCTGCATAAAATGTAAGTTTTAAAGGATATGATATGTCAGAACTTGTACCATCTGTGTAGTTTCATCAAGGAGATAATCGGAAGCTACGTGGACTGAAATAGAGGAATGAAGACCAGATATCAACTTGTACAGAATTCTTTCTTCAGCGCATAACTCTTCAGACGGATCTAGAGATGAAGTTGAAAATGAACACGATACTTAGTCTTAAATACAATGAAACATGCAGTGCAACTGTCCAAAATATTAACACTAAGTGTATAAACTGAAATATATCTCAGAAGAACTGCTAACTTGTAATTTTAAAAATAAGTATACAAGTCAACTGAAAAACACATGCAAACATTTTGAATAGGAAGATCGAAACCCACTACGTAACATAATTATGGCCAACAGAAGTTAATCTGCTAAAGAATAGACACCCAAAGTAGAATGGAGTACAACCGGAAATGGACACAATGATATCAAAAGATCCCGGCTAACCCAAGTTATCAGATTATGGTGCCCGCAATAGTCCAACAAAAGGGCTCGATAAGAGCTCCCATTAAACTTGTGCAAGTAGAGCAACTTTTAAGAAGCTTTAATAAGCATTTATCGACTAACTTACATGTCTAGAAACAATAGACAAGAACATTTTAGTTACATTCATTAGAGTGAAAAAAAAAAGGAGAAAATATCTTACATTTAGGACAGTTCTCTGCGTAGACAGCATCCCATATCCTTCTAGCAGATGGACCAGTGTAGCCGGTATATCGTTCAGGATTCAGTTGAAGATTCACATATGTCATCTCAGCTGCAAATTTAAATGTGCAGTTAATCATTGCAAACTCAATAAAATATTTTAAAATTTTCAAAGAAGATACAATTGGCAGGAATGGCATTCAACCGCAAACATAAGCTAACATATACGAAACAGAACTATTAAGTTGAGAAAGAAAAACAACGATACAAACCATTGTCTGTCTCATCGTCATTTGTCCAGGGATTATCTATTTCTGTCCATCCTCTGAAAGCTTTGTTATCTAGTGTACGATCAACAGCTGCTTCAGGCTTTCCCTCCTGACAAACAAGATCATCCACTGGAAGGCCATGATAGGGTTTCTTGAATGACTCGGGGAACTCACTATCTGGGCATTCGCATACACTGCAATCCCGCAGACGGCACATACCATCATCAGGCCAGAAAGGGCAGTCGCACCATAACTTAACCTAATACAAATTATATCAACCATGCTCCACAAATCAGATACACAGCAGAACAACCGAGTGCTAATAATAAATTTCAAGAATCGTATACAGCAGCAAAGCATCAAATATCCGATTAATTGATACTCAAACATGCAAATCTAGCCAATGTATACAAATCATCTAACCTTGAAATACCGGAAGAACGGAGTTTTGACAAGTTCTTGGAGTGATGGATGCAGAACTTCCTTGTTAAGATGGTCTGCGGTCTCGTAATCACAACAACAATCCTCCACTATCCCACTATACTTATGCGTTTCCTACACAGATCATGACAAAATCCCAATTTTAACAACCAACAGAATTAAAATTTAAACTTTTACTAACATCAAGTCCAATTTTTGCACATATTCAAACAACCAATCGTTCATCTGATTAATGTAAAGCAGGATTTAAATTCAGCACAATTCTTATTAAACAATTTCAACAACATACCATCTTACTTACAATGACCAATAACTTAAAGGTCAAAACTTTAACAACCAAAAACAAACTTTTCAATTTTCTCATGACATTTTCCCTATCCTTTCTCGGCAACCAAACAGAACATGCAAGAAACCATACCTGAGTACAATTGCAAGCCTTGTTAGACCGTCCAAAGAACGATATCTTCGGAGCACGTACGGATGTCATGGCGACGGCAACGAAGACTGCGATCACCGCCCCGACGACCCAAACCCATCGCCTCGGTTTTCCCTTGGCCCCAACCATTAATGCAACAAAAATTGTGAGAAAAAGCCTATAAATCTCAATAAAACCCTGTTTGTTTCCCGAGAAAACGAGGAGGAAAATTCTGGGTTCTGGGTTTTTGGTTTTGTGATCTCTGCTAGCTTAGCTGGGAAGGAAATGTATTTATAAGGAGGGTAAGTTTTAATTGGGAAGAATTAAAGAGCGGTAAGTTTTGTTTGATGGTTTTTGGGGTGATTTATTTGATTTGATTAGGCGGCGTAACTGTGGGCGAGAAGGAAAGTGCCCGGGAAAATCAACGCCCGACTGTGGGCGGGTGGGAAACGCCCGATAAAAATCGGCGCCAGCGGGATTGGGGAAGGAGGTGAGAATTCTGGGCTGGGCCGAGTCAGGAAATATTGGGTTGGATTAGTGTTTTTCAATCCATGGCTGAGATGGTTTTAAAGCCCAAATCTGAATATGCAATGAGCTAAGGGTCCTTTGCCCTTTTAACTTTTAGCCTAATTTTATTGTCACACAACATTTTTCATTGTTTTCAATCTCGTACAACCACTCCCGTTTTCGTACCAATATCGTACAATGGTCCAACTTGTCGTTACGATTCATGTTAAATTCTGATGTCGCGCATGCGGAGCCCACCTTAGGGGAGTGTTTCTGGCCAAATTTTCGACATGCAGACAAAATAAAAGTGTCATGTAGGATCCACGTGGTGTGATGTTGAAGTGGATGAGGAGGGTGAATCTGAGCACTTGGATGATGAAGATGATAGTGACTTTGTTGAGGAAGAGTACCCTGAAGATGAAGATCATAGGGAGTTTATGCAGTATGTGGATCGAGATTTCGATGGACAAAAAGATGCAGTTCTTGACGGAATGAGGAGGAGGGCAAGGTCATGAGAAGTAAGGGAATTCAATTGAGGAGGTTAGGGAAATGAAAGAAGATGTTGAGGTTAATGCTGAAGTTGTACATGAGCCTGATACAGCAGTGATGGTCTTCATAGTCTGCATTCAGAAGATGAGGAATGAGGCATATAACATGTTACTTATCGAGAATTCAATGAGAAGACTGATACAAAGAACCCGCAGTTTAGTGTTTGATTGATATTTTTAGAGACGCAAAGCAGTTCAAGAAGGCTGTAAGGACACATTCTCTGATTCATGGCTCTGGAATGTACATTTCCCAAGGAATAAGAGATACAAGGTTGATGCTTAATGTAATGGAGATTGGCCTTGGTTTTGCAAGGCTGGGAAGATGGTGAATTCAACAACTATTCGGATAAAAACTTTGCTGGATCATCACACATGTTGGAGTTTGGGTGAACAGGAACATGAAGCAAGAATGGTTGGTGGAACAGTACTTGGAGAGGATCAGTCTTAATCCAACATGGCCTTGTAGTGGAAAGGACTTGTTCATGCAGAAAGTATGACCTCACAGTCACACGCATACCTTGCACTCATGCAATTGCTGCCATCAACTTTCAAGGGAAGAGGGGGGGGGGGGGGGAACCCGAGGACTATGTACATCCATGCCATTCCAAGACAAAATACCTGGAAATATTCCCGTTTAATTCAGCCAATGAATGGAGAGATTTTTCAATGTGACAGGAATACGAGGTGGTACACCACATGTCATTATACGAAAGCTGGGATATGTGTGTTAAAAAGTTAATAACTTAAAAAATACAATTTCTCACCACTTGTATAAAAACACACGATGTACCATTCGTATTCCGGTTACAAGGAAAAATATTCCCAATGAATGGCATGTCTGTATGGATGTGACTGATAATCCACCAATTCAACCTCCTCTATATACAAACAACCATGATTTCAATTGTGTCAATTTTACGTTTGAGGTTTACTTCCCATACCAATTTAAGTTGTTGTGGAATTTATTTTGTATGAAATAAAGTTGTTTTAGTTGATTGAAAACGTTTTTGACAAAAGTATTTTTCAGTCATTTTAAAAACAACCATGGTTTTAAAATGATTGAAAACATTTTTGACGAAAGTATTTTTGAGTTGAATAAGCTCGAATCTCCAACTTGTAAAGTAAATTAAGAAGCATTCTGTCAAACCGTCAGAAGTATATTACAATTACATATAATGTACCTCAGAAATTATAATACAAACCGAATAATGTTACATATAAATGGAACTGAAACCCTAGAAGAAAAAAATAGGCAGAAATTATAGGGTAAAAATCCGAAAAGGAAAAAAAATCGTCTTATAGAACATCAATATTAATCAATTAATCATATTTGCTAACTAATTATATAGCTTCAAGATATTGGAATATTGTTCAACGTACTCCTCACATTCCCAACCATGCAAGCTAAAAATCGCAAAATAGGCCGAAAACAAGCGTCTATAGGATTCCTAACAAAAGCATACCAGCGTGACCCTAATGCCCTCTCCCAGAAGCTCATAATGAAGTTTTGGTTCCGACTGGTGGCCAACAAAGCTGACTGCACGTACGCCGAAGCTGCACGCTTCACCAGCTTGTTCCGAATTGTTATGTTCGAAGGGTCGAATTCGAAGTCGTTTTCCTCCGGAACTGTCGTGCTGTGTTGCGGTGAGTTCAACATGATGTCCTTCAAACTTGTGTACCGATGTTCATCGTTGATTTCGGGGTCCGTTCTGCTGCTAGTTGATGAGTTTCTGCGTAGGATTAGGGCAGGTAGGCTTTTTGTGAGGTGAAGTTCTGCGTCCATTATAATTACAAAGCATGAGAGTTTGATAACGATGAAGTTTTGTGTGTAAATATGGGCATTCTGGAAAAGGCCGATCGGGAAGTTATTAGGGTTTTTGAAGGGAAGTTTTTAGGTTAATTCGTTTTGGTTGCAAGCTGTATATTGTGAAAGAGGTAAAATACTAGAGGTTTCTATGCATGAATTTGGATTCAAAATTAACTAATCCGGTTTATATTTTTGTTCATTGGTTATATTGGTAGGTTTAGGAGCTACATTTTTTACGGGTTTCCTTTGGTGCAGGACAGTTAAACTGGGAAAATGCTATATATAAAGATTGGTTTTATTTAACTTGCATATGGCCGGTTTATAATTGATGGTGCTAAATTAGGGTTCTTGCAAGTTCATCATGCATCTTTTGAAAACCACCCCTTTCCCCCATATATATTTGAAGTTTTGAACATAAGTTATGTTAGCATCGGTGTGCATCGTTGATGTAATGTGAGCCTCTCTTGCATCAGCAGTCTGCATTCACAGACATTTGTGTAAGTGACGGGTGATAACATTGTTCTTCGTAATGAAGATCATTTTGTTAGTGTGACTTGAATTTATCTGGGTTATACGATATGGGAAGTAGAGAGAGAGTAGAAGGATGCAAGTAAAATGGAAATGAATGAAAGTTCTCTCTTCTGCTATGGAAGTTGCAGAGAGGAATATATTTCTCTCTATGTCAAAATTGAGCCAAAATTGAGCGCGCACACACGTGCATTTCATGATCATTTTACCTTAGCTGGATCCACACACATCACACTTGATCTCAGCCACACATTTAGCTAAGTTATAGGATCACTACACATGGTTAATTTAGCCTTACATCTTTTTGACCTCACACTTGACAGATATGCTCAAGTGAATACACAAATAAACTCATCTTATTTCACTAATACTAATCAGCTATAGACTTATAATTCAACACATTTGTGACTCGATGCATTAATTGATCACATCTCACAAAAATACAATATACTTAGTTGTGATGAAAGATTACTCATCGACTTTTTCTAAAAATGGAAGACTTTTTTTTTAAAAAGAACACTGCGGCAGATTTTCAGACTAATTAAGTTGAGTTTCTCCATTGATGTAGGATGCTCCTTTGAATCTACCCCCTCTCATATCGGTTATAATCCTGCTGTCTTCGGATCAATGAACTAGCTGAAGTTGCAAGGCCGAAGGCCGTTTGTATATGCCTAGTGAGCTAGTTTTTTCCCTTTCGTTTGCTGTTTGCTTGGCCTTTGTGGGATCCCATTTTAACCAAAAGAGTATCATTTTACGAGAGTTCCGTTTGATAATTATTTTGTTTTTAGTTTTAAAAATGCCATTTTAGTTTTCAAAATTTTTATTAGAGATAGATGAGAGAAATAAGAGACGAAGAAGAGTGATGGAAAAGGTTAGGCGGGATATGAAAAGAGGTGTTTAGAGCGCTAATGATTATGAGTTAAATGAATGTTTTACCGTAATTGTCATTCAATTTAATTACTGTGATGTCAACTTTGTTTAACTTTTATCTCCGTGGTTTACTTTCTTCCCAAATTTGGATCAAATTGTCAAATTTTCGTACATGTTGCAGTTGTTGTGGTCTATTTTTATCTGACAGAGAGACTAGGGCCGGCGGCAAAGAGAGAGGAGAGAGAGGTGTGTTGTTATCCCTCCTACATTGTGCCTTTATTTATAATAGTAAAGGGAGAGAATATATTCCTTCTCCTCCAAGTAATACAAGTTGTAATAGGAAATGATAACTATAATCAAATCTAATCTAGGATTTACACAATCATACTTATTCTAGGAATGTTTACAACAGCAGTATCATGTGTGGGATTTTTGTAATCCTTTCCACCCAAAACAATCCGGGTTGGGCGGTTCCTGCCCGACTTAGCCCAATAAGAGTATTTGAAGCCTGTTTTTAGGTACTAGCCCTTTTTTTGGGGGGGGGGGGGGTGTGTGTGTTTAAAAATTGCATAATCCGACCATGGGAAAGCTCTGACCTACCAAATTTTAACCCTAAAATAAATTATGAAAAATGATCAAGTCATGGAGTTTGTTGATTCGTGCACATTTTATTGTAATCATGAGGTTGTCGAATTTGTTGATAACTAATTGTTATCTCTGACCTTTTAAGTGGGAGTTTAAACCACGGAAAATAATGGTTTAGGGGTGAGAACTGGGGAAGAGTGGCCACCTATTGTAAACCTTTTCTTAATGATGTTATTAAAAATAAGTAAATAAAAAGTTTAAACCACTTTTAATACAAGCGATAATTGAAGATGGTAATCGAACTTAAACTTCGACTTTGCATGCATAGAATGAAATAATTGCGTAGTACATGAAATGAAAGTATACAAGTAAGAAAATATTGTCTTATCAAAGAGTCGGACGTATTTTTGACAGAAAAAAAAAAAAGAATCGGACATATTGTGCTTGTATTTTAAAATTGTTTTTATTTTTTTAACAAACGATATTATCTACACTAAGGGAGACGGGATATGATTAGCCTCACAATGGGCTAGCAATAATGTGTTTCAAATTCACATTTGGCGAGAATCAAACCTAAAACCTCTCACTTACAAATGAAGAGGAATACCACTAAACCGTAGTCCTAAGTGGCTGTATATTAAAATTGTTAATTGTGAGAATTGTTTAAAAAAATATTAACAGTTTGATAACATAACATGTAATAAAATTATTAATAATTAATACTCCGATAAGGGATATAGTTTCTTCAAGTGCATAAGCGCCTATTGCCATATACAATGGAAGCATTCGAATTTACATGCCGTTTGCTAAAAAATGTGTCCCTCAAGTGACAATGCTCGTTTATTAATTCATAAAATTGTTGCTCAGAATACGAACATACTATCTTAACTAGCTTGCTTCGTTCACAAATTCAACTAATATATATATTTGAATGATTTCCCTTTACGTGATTTGTCTAAAGATACAAAAATCACATACATATACAATACAATTAGCAGATATCAGTGTCAATCTTCCTGCCGATGTGAGCTCTTGAAGAAGATCAGCTTGTTATCCTAGACTAACTTTTATCCGTTGTGGACTGGGTCAAAATTTGTAGGGGCATAAAATCTTATCAAAATTAAGCAAATCTAACAAACCATTTTCCACTAGGGTCAATTCCCAGACATTTAGGTCAAATTCAACTAAGCATGTAGGGTTTCCCCTAAAAGGATTGCTCTTCCTATACGTTACGTCAAATGTGTATTCTCTCTATGCCTTGAAATAATAACCACTATTTATGCATCTCTGTCGTTATAATTTGACTTTCTCTCAAATGTCATGATTTTGAAAGCAAAACCAAAGCTCATCAGATCAGGCAAATGCATGGTCCAATTTTGACTACAAAAGCAGAAAAAATCCCCTGAGGCTGAGGAAGCAGTCAACTCCCAAGCTTGGATTTGGACCACTTGTAAAACAAGTGAACAGTTTGCTCTCTACCAAACTGGAAATATCTAGTTAGGGTTGGACATGGAAGACGTTTTATTTATATTTTTACAACGTGCTTATAAACCCTCGCAATAGGTTGTAACTTAATATTTATTTCGCTAAATGTGTATTATATGTATTGTTTGTGTATTTGTATGAGGTGAAACATAAATTGTAAATTTTTAATCAACTGATAACTGAATACTACTAAACGAACTGGTCATAAACAAAGAGGTTTTAATTATTTATCTTTGAATTTTGTTTTTCTAGCTTTTTATACCACATTTTGATTTCACTTGCCCGTCACATATTTCCCAAAAGGAAAACCTCTTCTAGAATTTCAATATTGTATTTTAACAAAGATGTTTTTCTTTTAGTTCACTTATCCTCTTTTATTTTATAGAAAATTTGATATTGATCCAATTTCTTTAAAATATTTTATTGTTGCGAGTTGCATATTATTTGAGTTTAAGGATATGATCAAATTAAGGTGCAATTTATGTGCAAATGTCAAATTCAATCAACGGTAGAGCCAGACTTCTGAAAAAATGACAGACCATTTATACTCGAAAGGACCTATAGTATAAGGGAGGGAGAAAAATGCGACCGAGAAAACTATGACGGACCATTTAAATTGTGTTGTAAAAGTCACATGATATAAGTTTGTACAACTTTGTATCTCTTAAAGAAAGCCATTTAAGACTAAATTTGGATATTAAAAGAAGTATGAAGTTCGTACAATCCCACAGAGATATTATTAGGGTTTAGGAGAGAATATTTATACTTTATATTATTAATTAATGAGTAAGCTTGTGCGTGTACATGATTGAGCATGTTTGTTAAGATTGTGATTAACAGATAATCAATCCAATTAGTCAGGCGCATGCCCCATTAAACTAATTGGAGCTCTCTTTTTTTTCTCTTGGTCCCTTGGACCTTCTGGTTCAGCAGAATACATGGCCTTTCTAAAAAATAATAATAACTACCACGGGATGATCCAGTGGTTTGGGACGAATTCTAAACCTATATTTCACACGGTACGTTCTGAGTTGGATTTATGACGCTGGTGAATCACACGAAAATGACTAGGGAGAGTCTGAAATATCTTTGTGAGTCTTTCCGACCTCCGAGAATGTGAACTGCTGCGATGAAGCCGCAGGTCCATTTAAAAAATAATAATAATAATAGAAAGATTTTTATTAATTCGAGAACATATGCCTAATTTAAAAAATAAAAATAAAAATAATAATAATAATAGAAAGATTTTATTAATTTGAGAACATATACTTTTTTTTTTGTTAAACAATATATTTTATTAGATTAGGTACTGACTGGATTCAAATCCATACCGTTATGCAATAGCTCAATTCATTTTCACCATCGTAGGAAATGGCCACTTGCGAGAACATATGCCAAATTGAAAATGATATATCGAAGAAGAAACCATTAACCAATTTGATTTCATTAATGAAATGAAATATCATGTGTATCAACTTGGTGGTTAAATTATGCATACTTGTTTGAACTTTGAACCAAATTTCATTAATTAGTTGCCTTGAGTGATGCTGACACAAGATTCTATTTTGTTTTTCTTTTTCCATGTTTAAAGTTTAATATTGTATATAATTATTGATCTATAGAATTACGATAAAATACGTTAGAATTTAGTTCAATTCATCTTAATAATTAACAAAAGAGATGAATTGTCCTATTGGTTATGATTTTTCTTTTCAACTATTATTCTATCCTGAGTTCAACAACTACAAGAGTTTCGAAGAGTTAGGAATCATCCGTGTAGTGCTGACCAAGGATCGTTCGACATATGCTCAATATGATGATGTTGATTGAAGTTTGAATGTGTCTTATCTTAGGGTTAGGATGAGTAGCGTTTATATATATATAGTTTGGAGTTTGGGTCCTTATGGGTGCGTTTGGTACGTGGGATGGGACGGAACAGAGTGGGACGGAACCGTTCCGTCCCACGTTTGGTGCGTTAAAATTGTGTGGAACGCGCGTCCCACGGAACGAAAAAGGGTCAGATTTTGGTTCCCCCTCCCCCCCCCTGGAACAGGTTTTTCCATCCCGTGGGACACAAATTTTTTTTTTTTTGGACAACAATACCCTTTTTATTTTTCATTAATTACATTGTCTACCTCCCTTCTCTACCGTAACCTCCCTCTGTTCTACCACAAACCCAGTAACCCAATCCCTTCTTTCCCGTAACCTCCCTCTTCATCCACCACAAACCCAGTAACCCAATCCCAGCAAACCCATCCGACGACGACGACGTCACCACCGTCACCAGCAAACCCCTCTTCTTCTCCGGCGCCGTCATCATGGAGCCGTCACCAGCAACCCCTCTTCTTCTCCGGCGCCGTCACCATAGCCAGGCCGACGACGACGACGACGCTGCACGGAGGATGATGACGACGCTGCAGGGAAGACGATGACGACGCTGCAGGGAGGACGATGACGAAGCTGCAGAAATTGATTGAAATGAATTTTGGGATTTTTCTGTGTTTGATTTTGGGATTTTTCTGTTTTTTTTCTTCTTGTAATTGTTTGCTGGTGACGAGATCTGAAATTGATTGGAGGGTTTGCTGGTGACGAGATCTGAAACTGGATTGGTTGCCGAGAAAACGAAGGAAAACGAAAACTGGGGTCTGATTGTTTGAGTTCATACTCGCACTCAGCAATTGTACAAACAAGGCTAAGTTAGTCATTTAACACGAAATCCAAACTGTTCCGTCCTACGCATACCAAACATAACACGAACCTCCGTTTCGTTCCGTCCCGTCCCGTTCCGTCCCGTCCCGTTCCGTCCCGTCCCGTCCCGTCCCGTTCCGTTCCGTCTGCGTACCAAACGGTACCTATGGTAGTCGTACACCTAGACTATACGCGTGACTAAAAAGTTTAGGAGAGGATCTTGTCGAGGGATTACTCCTTAATTAGTTGTTTTTAGCCCTTACCTTGGAGTCTAATTTTCCTTGGGCCTCAAGCCAAGTTTTAGTCCTTCTCATTCTTCTAAAGCCAAGTTGGATCTGTTTCTGGTTCTGGTTCTACAAACTTGCACCTGAGTTAGAACGACGTCTTAGAGCACTTATACTCCTAACAAATGTGCCAATCCAAAGTCTATTTTTTAGGCCAACCCCCCCCCCCCCCTTTACCTTGGAGTCTAATTTTCCTTGGGCCTCAAGCCAAGTCTTAGTCCTTCTCATTCTTCTAAAGCCAAGTTGGATCTGTTTCTTGTTCTACAGACTTGCACCTGAGTTAGAACGATTTCTTAGAACGCTTATACTCCTAACAATTGTGCCAATCCAAAGTCTATTTTTAGGCCAGCCCCCCTTACCTTGGAGTCTAATTTTCCTTGGGCCTCAAGCAAAGTCTTAGTCATTCTCATTCTTCTAAAGCCAAGTTGGATCTGTTTCTGTTTCTACAGACTTGCACCTGAGTTAGAACGACTTCTTAGAGCACTTATACTCCTAACAAATGTGGCAGTCCAAAGTCTATTTTTAGGCCAGCCCCCCCCCCCCCCCCCAAAAAAAAAAAACCCACTCCACCCCACCCAATAGGAGCCCCAAAGTGGAGGCCAGCTTTGAGCCTAGCACATAATGGATTGAGCAAGAATCGGGTTGTATGACGTATGCGTTTGACGTCGGCCACGTGAAACCCTTTTTTTGCGCCAGACGCGTGGAAAACACCGTGCAAGTTGCCGACAGCGTCGCAGAGGTGAGGCCCACCGTGCAAGCTCATTATGGGATTTTGGCATGGGAATACGTGGCACCTCCGTGTCCATTGGATTTACAACGGCTAGTTTTTTGGGTCGTTGGATTTCCAATGGTAAAAAATATTCGAAATTCAAAATTAACGGTTACTGACATGGCACAATCTTGACCGTTCAATTTTCATATCAACGGTCCAGATTTTTCGGCCAAAAAAGTTTAAAATAAATAAATTAATAAAAAGTCAAAAATTAATAATATTTTTTATAAATAAAGAAAATGTTAGAAATTAAAAATCAAAATTTTATTTTATAATAAAAAATTAATAATATTTTAATAAAATTGACTAGACTATTTAGTTTTAGGAGTGGATGTGCACTTGGCCAATTAGTGTTCATTGGAGTCAATTACTATTCATTTAGTTGGATTAAATGGACTTTGAGCCAACTCATTTTTTAGGGGTGTAGTTGCTCTTGGGTTTGATACTTAACTAATCTCTTCTTTTGGGAGAACCGAAAAAGGGTAATTATGTACTTAAAAGACATGTTTTCATGCTGTCATATTTTATGGTCTCACATGTTTTCTTTAAACTAAAAGGGCCAAAGCTATCGAGTAAATGAAATGTTATCATGATATGTGTAGCTTTGATGATAGAACATTCAAATGAATTGCGATTGCAATTATAGTTTGGCTTTCGCTTCCTTGTTTATGAATTGGAATCAGAAAAGAACATTGTTGCTTCTTTTCTTTTTTTCTTTTTTTTTTGAAACGAGAACATTGTTGCTTTTGGTAGCACTAAAAGTAGTACTCCTTTGTCAAATAATCGAACATGTTATGTCGTTAACAATCTAATTGAGAGTATTGACGGTGTAATGTACTAAACCATATATCGGGTGGGTTAGATTCATGCTATCATATTCTTGGTCTGAAAAGCTAGAGGAGTTCTCTGTCACCCCACCAAAAATAATTGATCTTCCAACGTGAAAAATAAAAAAACTAGCGAGGGGTACGAATGCAGTCAATAAAAGTGAAAAAAGAAACAAGTACAAAGCAAGAAAGAAAGAAAGCAGAAGTCATCAGAAGTAGGAAAGCAAAGCAGTGCTTGGATGCAGTGCAGAGAGGAGCAGCTGCCTGTGCCTGCACCTGCAGGTAGCAACTAGCAAGCAATAGCAACAGTACTAGCAGCATCAGGAGTCAGGAGCAACAGCATATGAAGATGCATTGCACCATGGGGCTACTGCTTCGCGAAGACCGTGACACGTGCTCTGGTCTCTGTTTCTCATCCACTCATCGATATCTCACCCCAACGCATATGTATTGATGCATTACACATCGACACGCGCCCGTGCCTCCTCTCTCTCTCTCTCTCTCTCTCTCTCTCTCTCTCTCTCTCTCGCTCGCCCTCCCTCCCTCTCCTCCTCCTCCTCCTCCTCCTCCTCCTTCAAACCCTCTCTCTCTCTCTCTCTCTCTCTCTCTCTCGAGCGTGTCACTCACAAAGTCTGCCACTCACACACAGACACACAAGTTGGCTTTGCTTAGGTTAACTCAAAATAGAAGAAGAATTGTCTTCTTTCTTTTTTTTACTCCCCTTCCATCTATTTCTTATTTGAACGGTCACGATTAAGTTACATCAACATTTTATATTAATTTTTTATAGAAATAAAAAGACAAAATAAAGAATGTAAAAGGAATGAATGAAAGGTGATGGAAAGAGAATGAGAGAGAATCTTAGGCCACCTCCAACCGATGGCTGGCTAGAGGGCTCGTTTTAGCCCTCTGACCCTCCAAGATTCTCCAAGATATTAATATTTTAATGAACAGTACATGACCATATTTGCCTCCGTCTCCAACCGAGGGCTAGAGGGCTCGTTTTAGCCCTGTCACAAAAAATCATCTACAACCGAGGGCCAAAGGGTCATAGGGCCAAACATAATTTATTATTTAAAAACTACAACTTAAATTCAAATCCAACGGCTAGAAGTTATAGGAAAAAAATGGAATTTAAAAAAAATATGAAACAAATTTTGTGAAATAGAAGTTATAGGAAAAAAATGAAACTTAAAAAAAATATGAAACAAATTTTGTGAAATAGAAGTTATAGGAAAAAAATGGAATTTAAAAAATATATATGAAACAAATGGAAAAAAATGGAATTTAAAAAAAAATATGAAACAAATTTTGTGAAATGGAAGTTATAGGAAAAAAAAATGAAATTTAAAAAAAAATATGAAACAAATTTTGTGAAATAGAAGTTATAGGAAAAAAAATGGAATTTAAAAAATGGAATTTAAAAAAAAATATGAAACAAATTTTGTAAAATAGAAGTTATACAAAAAAAATATGAACCAAATTTTGTAAAATATAAGTTATAGAAAAAAAAGTTATAGGAAGTTATAGAAAAAAAAAGGTTTAAATTCATAAAAAAAAAAAAAAAAAAAAAATTGAATACAACGGCTAGTGACTGGCTAGCCGTTGAAATTCAAATTCAAATTAGTGTCAGTTTTAACCGACACTATTCAAATTGATATTATATTAACATTGCTATTAGTGTCGGTTATAACCGACACTAATAATATAGTGTATATTATTTATGTCGGCTATAATCGACATAAACAACAAAACATTAAAAAAAAATGGTCAGCCCTGGGCTGGCTGGCTGGTTACATGCAGCCAGCCTTCCAACCCTCTCCGATTCCGTGGTGCCCTCCCAGATTCCAGAGCCCTCTGGCCTAGCCCTCGGTTAGAGACGGTTTTCGGACTATTTTCGACCCTCTAGCCCTCTGGACCATTCGGTTGGAGATGGCCTTAGTCCCTCAAAATAACCCAACTTTTCTGCATCTCCACTTCCTTTAGCGTAAGCTTTTTTCATCAGCCTTTTTTCTTCCTCATATCATATGCTTGCTTAATTAACTTATGAAAAACTTGGATAAATTGCATGCAGTTCAACTTTTTCATTTTTGTGAAGTTACTCATGTAAATCAGTAGTTTACGATTCAAACTTACAATTTCGCCAATTTTCGCACACCTTTTTTTATTAAATAATGGCAATAGAATGCAAGAAGAACACGTACCCATTTTGTTACGGTTTTTCTTTCACTCGAATAGAGTTCATTCAAGAAAAAAAAAATTGAGTTCTTTAAAAATGGTTCTCGTGAAGTTAGGGAACCAAATTACAGCATAACATGAAATTCGAGTGGTTAAATGTAAAATTGTTTAGCTCGCGTGGTAATTATCCAAATTTTTATCAACTAATAAAATAATTATTTGATTTTTTTTTTGGTAAAAATTATTTTAATTTTTTTAACAAACCACAAAATAATTGTACCAATATCATTTAGAGCAGTAAACTTGAGTGCAAAAAATGAAGCACATTGTTTCCGCCAATTTTGCTAAACCCAAGTCTACATTTGTTTAATAGTATATGGTACATGAGATTGGCTTTTGTTTAGTACGAAATTGTATATGTTTCTTTGTAAATTATATTTTAATTTTATAATTAGGGCCAGATAAAGGAAGGAACCGGATCTCCTCCGAATCCTTCAAAACTGAACTCACTCATCAATGAATCCGGACCATTGAAATTTGATTCAACGGCTACAAACAAGGGATATCTCTAAAAATTATAATAATTGTAGCCATTTGATCAAATTTCAATGGTCCGGATTCATTTATTAGTGAGATCAATTTTGAAGGATCAGGAGGGGATCCGGATCCATAAGGAATTAGTAGTGCAGAAGCATAAAGTGGGTACTTTCTTTCTTTGGGGGATTAAATTAATGTTGGCTTCTTTTTACCCGGCAAGTGATTGAGCATGGAACTCTGAGAACACGCCCTCTTAATAAATTAATCAATTTTTTTTGTTGTTAATTAATCTAAACATGTACGTTAATTTCGTTTTTTCGTAATTACTGTCGGAGGAGACTGTGCATACTACTATGATTTGGATAACTAGTGTTTGTGTTGTGTGCAACCAGATCTAGCAAATTTTTATATGACTCGTTAATCCATATAAAATAATACAAAAATGATAATTTCTTGCACGATCCGTTAACCCGACACGAAACAACATGACTCATTAACAAATCGTGTCGATATCGGGTCACTTGTTAAAAACTTGTTTTTTTTTTCTTTTGAACATACAATATTATCTACACTAAGAGGAGAATGTGGGCTTGACCTCATAATAGGCTAACAATAATGTGGTTCAAATTCGCTTTTGGCGAGAATCAAACCTAAGACTTCTAACTTACAAGTAAAGAGGACAACCACTAAATCATATTACTAAATGGCACCTATTAAAAACTCGTTAAAATAACAAATATGACACAAACACAATAAACACAACCCAATTTACCAACTTTACGTGCAGCAACTGCCAATTTTCCTTAGTTTTCACATTTTCTATAAAAAAAAAACAATTAATGTCTAATTTGTAATAGTAAACTACTGAGCTGTCTGACATAAAGAAAGGCATATGACACTGTGCGAATGGTTCCGTTTTAATCATGGGAAATTAAGTAAAGAAATAGTTGTTTCATTATTCTCTACCGTCCTTGCCATCACTTTGGCAATGGTATGAATTATGATTTCCATGCCTAGTACTGTTTTGATGCTAGACCTAAATACAATATTGAAAAATATCACAACAAGTTATTATATAAGTAGTTGGTAGAAGGGCAATGACAAAGTAAGGGTAAGGCTAGTAAGGACAATGAAATTGCCCCATTTTCTTATTATTCACTCTGAAAAGTAATTATCTTTGTACAAATTCACTCATTTGAGAAAAGGAAGGGCAAAGGTAAATGCGGTTACTATTTATAAATAATTTTTTTTATGTTTTATGCCTTGTAAGTGTGTACTTAGTAAGTTTGTTATTTGAAAATAAAACTCCTTATCTAATTCCGTAATTTATCTTTAAATACAAAACAGATTATAACATTACAAACAAACATAATTAATTAAAATAAAAGGCAAATGAAGAAGATGGTTGGAATTTGTAGGCTTGTTAAGTGTGTTGTTGAAAACATTTGTACCTTTTTAGATTTTTTTTACATTCGAATTAATCCAGGCTATTGATTTACTAAATTTTGTTTAAATCAGATGCATGAGATTGTGCCAAGTGGACAACATTTAATTTTTAATTTTTTTAACGTTGGAAATCCAACGGTCTGCAAGGGTGTTGGGCTATGCTTGTGGGTGAGCCCCACTGCTGCAATTTGGTAGCTACAAATGGACTTAGATTGTCTACCATCCCCATCCCATACCCTCCACATGCCCTTCTATTTCTGTGGTCACGGTTAAGCCACGTCAATATTTTATATTCCCATTACTTTTTGTCTTATTATTTCTATATAAAAAAAAAACCAATATAAAATGTTGACGTGGCTTAACTGTGACCACAAAATATAGGAGGGCATGAGAAGGGCATGGAATGGGGAGGGCAGACAATCCAAGTCCCTACAAAGACACAAGCCAAGACATTCTTGCATGGGTAGCTGAAAGGGCACAAGCTCTTGGCCAAATTGCCTCCATTGGGAACATGGGTGGCGGTGCTCTAATAGTATTAAGACAATTTCATATGATAACATAACATTCAGATAATTGGATGAGTCCATTGATCTTGAGTCACTTTGTGATGAACCTGGGTAGTTAAGTTTGAGAAAATATCAATGTCGCATGAAACTTAGTAATGAATCCATTTTGGCATGTTTGTTCGAATGCATAGTCGATTACATCTTCGATTAAGGTGAAATCGGTTCATGTTTCTCACATGACATTCCGGCCTAATTGCCAACCCGAAATTAGCTAAAGCACAAAGATTATACAACGTGTTTAAACTACTCAACCTTAGCGCCTATAAATGAAAGGTTGGATAAACTATATACGTTGTACTCTAGTTTCAAGCCCTACCCGGACAAATCCAGCGCGGTGTCTTTCTTATCATTCTTTGCCAATACGAAATGTGCAGTACAATGAAGTCGTGTTTGTTTATGTTGTTTTTGTGTTATACATGTTGTTTTAACGAGTCGTGTTGTATTAAACTCGTTATTCAAATGAGTTCTTAACAGGTGATCCGATAGCGACTCGATTTGTTAAGGAGTGGCGTCCTTTCATGTCGAGTTAATGGGTCATCTAAGAAAGTATCATGCCTACTGTTTATATCTGGCAAATTATATCTTATCGGTGATCTGATAACGTCCTGACTCGTTAATAGGTAACTCAATAACGCCAAACTCGTTAAAATATTGATCAAAAACTTGTTATTTTCATATCGCTTTATGTCAAATTAATGGGTCGTACAAAAAATTGTCAGACCTAATTATAACAACCCCAAGAGGAAGTGACAATTTTGAGTTTGACTATAACTTTCAATATAAATCCAGAAGTCAAAGTGAAAAATGACTTTTTATTTTATTTTTTATTAGAGTAAATTGTAGTAATGGTCTCTTAACTTTAACTCAATTGGAGCAATGATCCCTCAACTAAAAATCCATTACCATTGGTCCATCAACTCATCAAAACGTGCAGCTATGGTCCCTCAACTAAAAATCCATTACCATTGGTCCTTCAACTTTAATTCAACTGAAGAAATGGTCCCTTAACTTTTACCCAATTGTAGCAATAGTCCTTCCAACATAACTCGTTTTGACAAATTTTTTGACGTAATTGACGAAAATGACCATAATTACACACTTTGATGAGTTGAGGGACCCTAATTATATAAATGGTTATGCCAACATAACTTCTTTTGACATAATTTTGACGAAATTGATTAAAATGACTATAGCTACACATTTTGATAAGTTGACAGACTAATGGTAATGAATTTTTAGTCGAAAGATCATTGCTCCAATTTGATTAAAGTTGAAGGACCATTGCTACAATTTACTCTATTTATTATGCATGTATAATATTTATGAATTTTGGCATTATTATACACTCCAAGTATTCGGGTTTTTCAAATCTCAATATATAAAATTTAAGCCATGCAGGACAGTATGTAATACAAAACTTCTCAAAATTTTAAAATCTACAAAATTTGTAACATTTTATACAATAAAAAATACCTCCTTATCTATAACAATTTTGGCATACATTGCTACAATGTTGTTCTTTCTCAAAGAAAACTTCATTAAAACCAAAATTTATAATGTTTTAAAATTAGTTTAATCAACGTCGTAGATGATTTTTTGTCTACCTATTAATAAAGTTTATGTATGTTGCAGAAGTAAACATGTAATACTATTGACAAGTGAAAACGTTACGGACATTTTAGTTACATTATTATACCGAAACATGATAGCAACATGTAAAAGACATAAATGGACACGAATAATGCACTTTGGTAAAAATAACACCACTCCATTCCAAAGTATAATAACTTGATTGTCCTACATGGGATTTTCGTAGGTTTGTGCATATATGAGAATGTGGGTCTTGTAAGCTTGTCTCACCAAACACAATTATAAAAATATAATTGTTCCTGTCATATTAGAGTAGGGATGACAACGGGTCGGATCGAATTCATATGTGTCATCTTCATACTCGAACCCATTTATTTTTTTTGAATTTGAAACCTTAATAACCCTGAATAGATTTTTCCTGTAAACGAACTTGTCGGATAACAAATTTCCATAGAAAAACGGTTTTTCCCACTATGATATTTATATATTTGTTTATATTATTAAGTAAATAGGGAATTTTAAATAAAAATAAGATTACCTAGATTACTATTATTAATACAACTAATAAAATGCATATAATAAAATAATATTAATTTATGTTATTGATAATTATAATATAATTACTAGCACGAACTATCATATTTAATAATGGATGACAATTGATAACTCATTTCTCTATAATATATATATATATATATATATTTTAGAAATGAAAATAGTTCGGTTTTAAATATGGGTTCGAGGTGGATACCACAATAGCTATAATTGAATCCAAAACTGAAAATTTTATCTGGTAATTACTCATAACCGTAAAATACCCAAAATTTAATTTTCGAAACCAAACAGTTCGAATTAGTTATCTGCGAGAACCAAGTTGACGGGTTAAATTGTCATCCCCATCACTATATTATATAATTACTTATGTCATCAATTCCATTTGTTACCCCAGAATATACGTACCTAAATCAAAAGTAAAGACTATATTAAGTAAATTATAATTCCTTTTCTTTTCATTAATGCAAAACTTTTTATCCCTTTGATTAAGTATGGGTGCTCAATAAATCAAAATAATTGATCTCACCCTTTTGTAAATTGATTTCCAGCAAAGAGATCATAGTTTCATATAGTTGACCCATAGACTGCTGCCACATTATATATACACCAAACATAATTAAAGAAAAAGAACAAAAATATTTAATTACATGATAAGGATGGTTAGGAAAGAGACACATCATGATCCGTACGGACCAATAAGGCTCAATCCCATTAATTAAATCTTTTAAATGGAAATGAATCATCTCCGAATCATTTCCACCTAATCATCCTCATCAAACAATCTAGACCTTTGAAATTTGATAGAATGGCTAAAAACACGGACCCACTTTAAAAGTTATAATAGCTTTAGTCGTTGGATTAGGAGGATTTTGTGGAAGGGGTCCGGATAGGATCCCTTTCCCTTTTAAATAACCACCATAAATGGTCTAGTGGTCGAGAACGAATTTCAGGCTCGTATGTTATATAACACATCTTGAGTTCGATTCCTAACACGTATGAATTACACAATGAAAGTTAGAGAAATTGAAATGCTTTTGTAAGTTTTTTTTAGTCCACGAAAAAGTAGATCGACTGCCACCAACTAGTATTTCTTTTAGGGATGAGGATTCCCTTTCCCCTCCCTTTTTCTCTCCCTTCCTCCTGCAGTTTTTTTTGTTCTTATTTCTTCTTTATCTCTCTACAAAAAAAAATCTCTCTTTTATATTGCCCTCAAGTCCTTGCATCAAGTGAATTAATTAAATATAAATCACCCCCCAAAAGACACCTTTTATTTAAAGGCTGATTGGTTGGGAAGGTGAGTAAGTTCTCAACTCGACATTTGAGTGGTGGGAAAGGCCTTTTATTCTTGTACTTGATTTTTGGAGGAGAACTTGTTGGTGCGCTGCTTTTTGTGATGGATTCTAATTAGCACTAACCCTCCTGCTTAACCTTCAATTACAATTTTACCATTTCAAAACACTAATTAATTAATGGGTTCTTTGTAAATATGCCTCTCAAAACTCCATTACATTTTTAAAACATTTAAAGTTTTTGTTCTAACGCATCTATAAATTTAATTATCAATCAACGACGATTAGCATAACATTCCAACCAATCACAAGAAAATACCAAACCAACAAAAGCAAATGTCAAAAAACACAAATCATGAACAATTGTTATTGCACTACATATGGAATCATTTTTCTTCTAGAATTTAATTTCGTAAGTGTTTCTTTATGAACTTTTATCTCTTCTTGGTAATTTTTTTTCCCTGCAGTTGGTAAATTTGAAACTTGGTAGATTCTCATTGATTTCAAATTATGCAATCACATTGTACTCTAATAACACAATATTTAATTTCTTAGGTACAAATATTCAATGCTTAAACTTTTACCACCAAAAGTTAAAATAACTGCAAAAGCAATCAGGTAAAATTAACTTGTTTCTCACTTTTTTCCATGCTTTAATTTGTTTCGATTTTAACGTTGGTGAATCGTACGAATGGTAATCACAAGGGAGCATGATTTTCTCCTCTTTCTTTTTCCTCCTATTTCCTCTCCTCCTATTTGAATACTCACGATTAAGACACGTCAATATCTTGTGATGACTTCTTAGAGAAAGATAAAGTGGAAAGTGTGAGAGAAGGAGAGGGAAGGAAGGGGAATTGGAGGGAGAGAATCTAGTCCAGCCAGAAGGATACTAAAATGTTTCTATGATTCATTTTTATTTTGGTAGGAAAAATAAATTACCGTAACTAAACTACCAGCTGGTCCTAAAAAGAAAAAAATTCAAAGTCAAATACGTGGAGGCAAATTAACTTGTTTCTGATTAGATGACAACTAATGTCGGTGGTAGCTGAAAATTGAGGCAAACTTTATTAAATTAGGGGATCTAAGGGGAGTGCGATTTCAATTGGGAATCAACTTTTTTGGTAAAATAATGGATCTTTGCAGCCTAAATTTGTACAGTTAAGACTGTTAAGTCATAACATGGGCTGCACTGTGCACTCCAATAATGGGAATCCATGTTATCTTGAACAAATTATACATATAAGAAATAAAAAAAATAGATATTTAAAGTCTTTCTTTCTAATTTACTGTATTTGGACAAAAAAAATAAATTTACTACGTTTCGAGTTCAAATTTGTTTCGAATTTACATTGAATTAGAATGAGCAATCATCAATTCATGCATGAACGATGTTAACTTTTGCTTTGTCTGATTGTTTGTTGATTGCTAACCGTTTATAGGTGTGGGTGTTATACTAAGGTCTACATTGAGTTTGTCCAACTATCATCATGCGTGCATGAGTTACGTTCACCAACTTTTTCTTTCTTAATTGTCTACCAGTTGCTATTAATTTATCTTCATAAGACGGAAATTTCGAAATACTGAAAAGTTTGACAATATTCATTAGATTATCGACAATATTCATTAGATTATCAACAACATATTAATGCTATTAATTTAACTTCATATGACGGAAATTTCGAAATATTGAAAAGTTTGACAATATTCAATAGATTATCAACAACATATTAATAGATTTGATCTTATTGTGTAGTTCAAACTCTTCAACCCTCCAACTGAAAGAAAATACAAAATATATTTACTCGTCCATTTTCTAGTTTTCTTGTCGGAATTTATAATTAAAAAAAAATTAACAAACAAAGAGGGTAATGGCAATATAGGTAAAAAGGAAGGAGAATAAGGGGTAAAAGGGAGAGAAAGACAATATATATCTATAAAGTGGAGAGAACGGCGCTGTGTGCTGTCTTTTCCCGATAAGCCCGGTGGTTTGCACAAATGGGGAAGAAGCAAACGACTCTCTCTCTCCTCTTCCATCTCTCTCCTCTTCTTCTTTCACTGTCCACTTCATCTGCTACTTGACCCTCTCAAACCCCACCTTCCATTTTTCAGTTTTGAAACCTCTCCCTCCACTTTCCATCAATTTCCCACATTTTCTCTGGTTATTTTCTTACCCGCCAAACATCAACCCTAACTCGCTCCCACCTCCCAACCCCTCTCGAATTCTCAGCTCACAAACACATATCCAGCTTCTGTGAGTCTTTTTCTCACTCAATTTTTCAACTTTCTGCAGATAAAGCTCAAATCTGTTTACTTTTTGTTTCTGGGTTCTTTGGTTAGGCCAGTTAGTGGTGCTTTTCTGGTTTCAGGAAGTCTGGATTTGTATGCCAAGTGTAATTCTTGCAACTTGGGAGGTTTTTAGGTCATCTCATCAGTCTAATTTTCTTGATTCAGCTTAAATTTTGCATTTTTAATTGTAATTAGTGTTAATTAGGTTGTCATTAATATGGGGTTTGAGATTAGAGGCAATGGGAGGGATAAAGTTTCAACATTTTGTCTTGATTTGACGGATTTTTTTGCAGCAAATGAACTGATCCCATCAAGTTTAAATGCGCAGATCTGTGAGCTTTGTGTGCTCCAAATCTCAAACTGCTTATGAATCTGCAGACAAAGAATCACACTGCTCCGTTTCTGCTGTCTTTACATTTGTTTAATTTTTAACAATCAGAGAGAGCTTGACATCTGTCTGTCCCAATCAAAACCCACAACATTGTTCAAGGTTTTAATTTTCCCATATTTTATTTAAGCTGCCAATTATCTTTTCTTCTAGTTTTTAATTGTTTAATGTGTTTTATTGAGCCTAATATATATAGAGGAGAACAAGAATATGCCTTGCTTTTTTAGGGCACAGGAAAAAAATTGTATGAAATTTACTGCTGCTGCTTCTGCTTGAATCTAAAGCCGAAAAGGGATTACATACTAATTATACTTTTTTTGGTTTCTAACTTGGTTATGTTGAAAAGTTCATCTTCTTTAAAAACCCTTTTGTTAGGTTTAGGCATTTAATTTTTATTAGCTAGAGATCTCTGAAAGGTGGTTTTTTTTAGTGTAAATATGTACTGTATTTAGGCATCTGATCAGCTGTTTTTACTTGCTTTTGTGTTATGTGTATTTTGGGAAAATTTTCCTCATTTTTCTTTTCATTTATTGAATTAAAAATGGAAATGAAATATCAAAATTACTGCTGGTGGTTTTTTGCAGAGCTGAGAGACTGTGAAGAGTAAAACTGTGCAGGCTTTGGTTTGCTGCTTTTGAAAGCACACTGCAGGGACTGCAAAAAGCTTGAGAGAGAGAGAGAGAGAGAGTAGAGAGAGAGCCTCTCTCTCCTGACTTAGACCGTGATATATCAGCAGCGTAAAAAAGGCCTTTTTATCACTACACAGCCAAAGTACCCTCTCTGAGTTATCGTCATCAATGCATAGGACACTGCAACCCCACCTCCTCCTGCTGCACTCCTCCTCCCCTTCTTTCTCTCTCTAAAACCACTCTCTCCCTCCCCCAAATTCAACCCCTTTCTCCCACTCTCTCTATCCTCCCCTTTCTCTCTCTAGAAAGAGCTAAGTGGTGCAGAGGATAAGAAGCCAGCAAAGCAGAAAAGCGAAAGTGTCCGAATTGAATGAGTCTTTTTGTGAGAAAGGCATGAAACTACTGCTATGGAGGTGGAGGAGATTCAAGCCAGCAACAAGTTCCCAAGAATCGGAAATGGCAGCAGCAGAGATCACAAGCCATCACCCGAAGACGAAGACAATCAAGACCCATCATGCCTAGACCTCAAGAGGGCCGCCGCCGCCACCGCCGCAGCTGATGCGGGAAACCGTCTCCGTGGGTGGCACCACTCCCGCATCATCCGCGTTTCCAGAGCATCCGGCGGCAAAGATCGGCACAGCAAGGTGTGGACTTCAAAAGGGTTGAGAGACCGGAGGGTCCGCTTGTCTGTAACCACCGCTATTCAGTTCTATGATCTCCAAGATCGGTTGGGTTACGACCAGCCCAGCAAAGCAGTTGAGTGGCTGATCAAAGCCGCTGCCGATGCCATCGCTGAGCTCCCTTCTCTGAACAATTCTTCGTTCCCCGACACGCCGAAGCAGCTCAGCGACGAGAAGAGGGCGAGCTGCGAGCGTGGCGGATTTGATTCGGCGGAGATTGAGTTCGATCAGAATTACCACCAGAATCAGAGCCAGCCCGGGAATCAAAGCCAGCACCTTTCGTTGTCGAAATCTGCTTGCTCGAGTACTTCCGAGACCAGCAAGGGATCGGGGCTGTCCCTCTCCCGGTCGGAGATTCGGGTGAACCGGTCGAAGGCCCGGGAGCGAGCGAGGGAGAGAGCCGCCAAGGACAAAGAGAAAGAGAGCATCGAGTCAAGTTACCAACAGAGCATAAACAACAACATAACCCAACAAAATGCTTCTTTCACTGAGCTTCTCACTGCCGGCATCGGCACTACTCACAACAACAATTCTCCGACCGCATCTGCTCAGCATCATCAGCAGAATCATGGCGGCGGCGGCGAGCCCATTTTGTTCCACAAGGCAGCAGCACCGATGGATTACTTCAGCCCCGGGCTTCTGGGGCTGTCGTCTTCGGCCCGGACCCATCACTGTTCCGGATTCTCCGGACAAATCCATCTGGGGATGAACTCGATTCCGCAGACAATGTCGGTTGTCTCCCCGTTCAATGTGTCCGGGGAACATCACCACGGACATCACAGTTCGGAGCTTCAGCATTTCTCATTTGTTCCCGATCTCATCCCGGTCACTACTTCGTCGCAACCGGGCAGTGGCGTTGACTACAACCTGAACGTTTCGATCTCTTCTTCCGGCGGCCTTGCTGGTTTCAATAGGGGGACCCTTCAGTCCAATTCTTCCTCTTCCCCTTCTCTTATGCCTCATCACCTTCAGAGGTTTTCTCCCATAGACGGACCGTCCAATGTACCCTTCTTCATCGGAGCTGCCGCGGCTGCGGCTTCTCCAACCATGGAGAATCACCACCACCACCACCACCACCATCAGCAGCACCAGCAGCAATTCCCTGGTGGATTTGATCGCCGCTTGCAGCAGCTCTACGGTGACGGAACCCGGCATTCAGACCACAAGGGCAAAGCAAAGAACTGATCTTTTTCAACGATCAGTACTTGATAGCCCATCTAAGCTTCTTTCTGGTAAACCTTCAACGATCTGATTTTTTATTTTATTTTCTTTTTCTCCACATATAATATACATTTTTTGCTTCTTTTCTTTGCATTGGTTACTTGCTTCTCTATTTCTGTGCTTGTTTTTTGCCTCATATATATATATATATGTATATGTGCGTTATTGATATGTAATTGTTAATTTGTTTATAATTTTGCATAGAAGTAGGGTTTGCTTGCTTTTCTTGGTAATCATAAACAAGTGAAGGAATCGGGTCAAAGGTTTCATGGAGATTTTAAAATATATTGTTGTCTGTCTGCTTTTGATTCCTGCATGGATTGGAGTGAATGGGGGGATCGGCTGGTTGTCTCCTCGTTTGTTCTCTTGTTTTGGTTCCCTTCTCTCTTAGCATATGAGGTCCTCCATGGAGGCTTGACAGGTGTTGGTAATCACTTGGCTCAGGCCATGTCGTTTGTCAATCGAAGGAGGCTTTGCTTTTCTTGTTAGCTTTTGGATACTTAATTTGTTGTTTTCTGCCCTTCCAAGCTGCACCATATGACAAACTGCTTGGTGGCCTGTCGGTCTTTACTTGTGAATAATTTGGCAGGAGTTGTTGTCTTTTGCTAATTAGCATGGTGAATCGTATTGGAGAGCTAACTTTCAACTATGTTTGCTTAGCATATAGCATATAGCATATAGCAATTAGCATGAGCCCTAACTAACTTTTTGGTTCCTTTTTATTAGGATCCCATGCACGTAGGCAAGCATTGGCATTAATAAACTAAGTTGCTTCAATCTGTTCTCTCTAAAATGTACAAGAAACATAAGAATACATGTATATATGGAAAAATAATTTTTAAAAAGAATTCCTATTTACAGAAAAGTTGGAGCGATTTTGACACTCATTTTATGTGTTCGCGGGTCCTTGTATTTTTATGCTGTAGTTTTACCTTTTCTTTACTCAATTACCAAAACAAAAAAACAACTATATATGTTTTGTATAAAATTTAATTTAGTTTTAGTTTATTACGTAAGAGTTAAAATGAATCATAAATTGGGCATTATATCTACTCTATATCCTAAGTGATTAGATAGCAGTTAACTTAATCTAATAGTTGGGTATCTTGTAGTTTGTTTCTGGCACAGAAGTATACCTCTTTAAGTTGGTGTTTTATCAAAAGAGAAATGAAAAGTAGATTCTTTTAAAGTGGGACTCTTCATGGATTTTCTGTCACTTTACAGTTTAACGTTTATTTCCGTGACAATATTATAAAACATGGTGCCAACATATGAGGTGGCAGAGAGTCTATAGGGAGTCCCACTTTTGAGAGTCTCCTTAATATTTCTCTTATTATAAAAGATCTCGGTGTTATTTGTAGGGAAAATAGACTTTTAATTTATAGATTGTTGTGAGATTTTTCTGTGTGATCACAGTTACCCATCTCTGGCTTTTGCATTGAGCCACACCACCTTAAGGGTTTCCATATTTGAAAAATTGGTGGCAGATTTGAAAAACTGCCATTAATGACAAAATTTCAAGAACTATAGTGGACATATTGCTCCTAGTAAAAAAATCTAACATGATATAATGCTAGACTATCAATCTGAAAATATGCCCTTCTTTAGTTTAGAATTTTCCAAAACTGGAACTTGTTGATTTTCCAGCTTTAAGTTTATCTTGCTTAGTTATTTCTTATCCTTTAGGTTCCTTCCTTTCAAAACATATTTCTTGAAATTAGTTGTGCGTAAATCTTTATGCTCAACAGTCTATGCTACCAATTTGTTCTTTTCTTCCTCCTCTTTGTTTTGTTTTGTATAGTTTAGTGTCATAAGACTGAAGCATGTGTTCTTCTTCATCTTCTTCTTCTTCAATACTTGTATTGATGTTGCTAGTTAATTAAGTAATGCAGGAAGGCAAATATTTGCAGTTCTGTTCATAGTTTAAAACTTTTAAAGCAAACGAAACAGGTTTCGAAAAAGGACTCTGTGAAAGGGTATTTATTTCATCTTTCCAGATTAAAGGATTAGGGTAAGAGGCAGACAAATAATAAAGATATAATTAGGCTTCATGGATATTATAATTTCTTAGTCGGATCGAATTATCCTTGGTAGTATTTCAAACCTAGTCCATTTCAGTAGTGATCAACCCTTGTAGTGTTTTTTAATGCTTCGTAGTGTGCCTTCAAAAGTGCGGTCGAGATTTGGATCATTTGCTAGATATTGCTTGTTGCTGTGATTTAAAGGTGCTCACTGGTCGGATCTTAGAGAATCTGTAGTCACGCTTAGTTCTTGTTGATTGCTTTTATTCACTAGGGGAGATTTTTCTATTTTACCGGAACACTGCCCGGTACATCACGTGACATAATATAAGTGGAGAGAAGTTTCTTATTCAAGTGTCATTCCACTTATATTATGACATATGGGGCCGTGTTCTTGGTACACTGACGGATGTTAATGGTATTTGCACGCAGAGTCTCAATTTTCTTGCGATTTATACTCTGCTCAAATCATAATATCTTCTGTTCGACCAAAAATCATAATATCTTCTGCATTTTCCCTCGAGTTTACTGCAGGCTTTGTCCTTCACTTGTATTTAACTATAATTATTACCAATATCTTCAATTAGAATTATTTCTTTAGTTATTTATTAGTTCATGCATGATAATTTCGATCATAAATACTTATGCAGGAAGGGTGAAGTTAAACAAGCAATGGGAAGCTGCGAGGGAATTCATGTGCTTCTCTCTGCATATCGGATGATAACTAAATATTATAATCCTTCTGGAATTGTTGGTATTTATGCTTTTAACCATTTTCCATTTCTTTATTTTCGGATATATATTTTTATTTGTCTGTGTGCAACAGCATTGTCTGTGTTGGAGAAGATGCAACTGACAATTCGATTGAAGTTATTTTCTTTTCTCCTTTTCTTGCTCTTCAAGTGATCTTGAATGTATTTGGTTTTTATTGAAAGCTCAAGTTTGGACCAATAAGTTGATTAGGAAAATGTGCATGCATATCACTTGACATGCCATGCCTGCTAAGTTGGTAGTCTTCGATATGGGGGTTAGGTTGGTTGGCCGAGATAGTGTTCCCGCTCTTTTGCACTCAAGGTCTTGCCCAACTCGTGCGCACATGATTTATACGCATATCAAACATAAAATCTTGCTTAACGTAACTTGAAGGTTAGAGAAAGTGATGGATTGCTCTGGCAAATAGGATGTTCCACTTCAATTTCTTTAGGTACTGTTTGGTACGTGGGACGGGATGGAACGGAGTGGGACGAGGCGTTCTGTCCCTTGTTTGGTGTGCCTAAAACGGGTGGAACGCGCTGTTCCAAGGGACGGATTTTGGGTGAATTTTCGTTCCGCCTCATCTCCCTGGAACGACTTGTTCCACATTCGTGGAACGACTTGTTCCATATTCGTGGAACACAAAATTATAACCTCTCTGTCTCCTTCTTCCTCTTTGTTTCCATCCGAGGGCATCTTTGCTTCCTCTCCATTCTGTCCTGTTCCGTCCTGTCCCGGCTCATTCCGTTCCATCCCGTCCCGTCTGCATACCGAACGATACCTTAGTGATATTACTGTTTGAACTTGAAATGCAAGTAATTTTTAGGAAAATTCAATGTTGAAATTCAATTTAGAGTGGGCCTAAAAATTTCTTAAATGTATTACATTAGCCCAATAGTTACATAGGTGTATGAAGTAGGCCCAAAAGTAATAAGGCTTAACCAACACTAACAAATAAATAATTTAATATCTTCTACTGGACGAACACACTTTCTTGACTAACTGCCACCTATACAATGCGTGCAGATTTGTATTGCCTGATACGCTTTAAAAGTACGGGTGGATTAAAAAAACCGAAAATCGAAAAGAAAAAAAAAACCGAATACCAAAATCGAAGAAAAAAAAGAAGGGCCAAATTAGAAATATCAAACCGAACTGAATTGTTGGTTTGGTTTCGGTTTTAGAATTTGAAAATCGAACCAAACCGAATCAAACTGAACCTCAGAAACCCCTAAAACGATTGGGGGTCCGCTATTTATTTTGATTGCTATGGTTTTGAGGTTCTGAGATTGGAGCTGGGGAGTGTATTTAATAATAATGGTCTTATGTTCTTAGTTTCTATCTGGTGCGTCTTCTTTGTACGGTTGTACCGGTTTGTTTTATTTTGTCAAACTGGTTGATGCAATCAATAAGAAAAATCAGTATATTAATAGAGAAAAAAATTATATTCAAATGAGTTCAAAGGCGTCAAGCTCAAGCTCAAACTCAAAAGACGTTATCTACCTCTTTTAAAAGAACCAACTTGCAGATTTGTTTTTTCGAAAAGAAAAAAAAAACAATTTTCATCTTTAATAAAAAATAAAATAAAAATCGAACTAAAACCAAATCAAAGCGAATTGAATAGAACTAAAAAAAAAAAAAAAACCAAAGAAAACCGAACTAAATAACGTTTTCAATTTTGACAAACAACCGAACCGACTGAAACCAAACTTACCTTTACTCAAAAAGAACGAAAACTATGAACTAGCGCAAAAATCTGGTCACATGAATTAAGCCCAAAATATATAAGCATCAAGACTTTTTATGGCAAAATAATCTTAAGAGTAAATAGTTAAAAGTACTTTTTCAGAAAAAGAAAAGATCCATACGTCCAAATGCAACGCTTGTACTTTTCAGAAAGCTTCTTCAAAGTACTTTCATTCTTTTGAGAGCACACACTCAAAGTAAGTTTTGCTTTTGCACATACAATTACAGTTCATCCGGTACGTACCCAAACAATAATGCCTAAATATATTCATACGCAGGGTCTGTCGCAATGCCGTATTTTAGTATGAACCGAAGCATAGTATGCATTAAAAATTTTGGTTGTTGGATTATTTGTCAATTTTAACAGAACTTATATCAATTTTGGGGGGGGGGGGGGGGGACGATAGAAAAACAAGAATTAGTACTACTAGAATGAATGCCATTCATTAAAATCAACAAACCCTCCAACTGTTAGCAGGAAAATTCAAGGAGCATGTGTACTTCTTCAATTATTGAAATTGATTATTGAGTTTCATGTTTTTATTTTCTAACCATACGATTGTTACAAAAACGATGACTTAGTAACAGCGTGCGACATCATAACCATCACATCAAAACATTTAGATGAGTAGTTTTTCAGTAGGTGTCAATCTATAAGCATAGTTTTAAGGGAAAACTAATGAAAATGGCTTGAAAACTTTGAGTTTTAACGAAAATGACAAAAATAAAGGGTAAAATGAATAGTACCATGATTGACTTTTTAGTGTAAAAGTGTGGTTTTTTTATTAAAGTGAACAGTACCAATAGTTTTCGTTAAAATTTTCTAGTTTTAATGGAGTGGAGTGTTTGGAGTGTGTTAGGTTTTGAGTCCAGGTTTTAATTTAAATCACGTGGATTGTGACTGTGTTGGTGTACAAAGCAAATAAATCTCATGTGATAATAAACAGATAAAGGTGGAAGCACAACCAGCTCATATTTTTAAATTAAATCAAAATAAATTGAATTAAATAAATAATGTGGCTGGAAAACGTTACCTGGAAACTTCCTAAACCCCTTTTTTGTCCCGCTCAAGATATTGGAGAACTTCTGGAATTTATACTCTTATCGAAGATATTGGAGAACTTATGGTATTTTTTTCGTTGTTAATTTAGATGTTATAATATGATTAGAAGATATGGTTGATATATCACGAGATTAAAATCTATAAGGAAAAAGATACGTTGTTGTCTCCGACTCCCAGCCTACAAGGGCATTGAAGATGCGATTAAATACGTCTATAACTTGGAATATATTCCCAATAAACAATATATATGTTTTAGAGTGAAAGTTACTCTTCCCACTAAAATGTGTCACGATGGTGGCTGAATTCGATCTACAAGATGAAGGTAGCAATACAACGACGCTTGAGGATAGAGATTTATACGAATCTAGAGTCAACTGTGTTTTTTTTACATTTTAGTTTGTCGTTTTTAAAATAATTTCATTATTAATTTGAAGCGTCTTGTATATATCTTTAGTATGAATTTTTTTGTGTCACACGGATTTGTTAGTCATTAAATATCGATTATTTGGTATTTGCGATTCTCTTTCTTTTCTTTATGTCAGTTTTGTTTTTTCAACTTCGTTGTAAAATAGTATGTTCGGAGGTTGATCGAATGAAGAAATTTGGTTAGTCGTTAAATATTTGATTAAGGATAGTCAAAATATTATATCGCATTTTAAATAAAGACATACTATTTTATGGGAAAGGAATAAAAAAACAAGGATTATATTGGTGCATGCAAGTTGAAATAAATAAGAACAAGACGACGATCGATGACATCTTTGAAGCATCTTTCCCTTTAGTAGGGCAGGGCAGGGCAGGGGCAGCCACGAATACTAATAATAGACTTGATTATTTTTTGCACGACTAATTAATTTGATACGAAATGATATAAAAATAATAGATTTTGAATTACCGGTTACCAACTCATTAAGAATCCGATAAAATATTGTTTGCCTGATATAGACATTAGGCATGACAATTTCTTGCATAACCCGTTAACTTGATAAGAAACGATACGACCCGTTAACGAATTAGGTCATTATTAGATCACATGTTAAGAACCCGTTAAAATAACGGATATGACACGAAAACACCACGAACACGGCCTATTTGCGCCAAACTAATAGGCATCTTTTTCATGCTTCATTTAGCGCCTAATCTAATCACACAATTCAACCCACTTGGCACTTGAACAGAAATTTACTTGTGTATTTATTTTTAAACCACCTGCTGCTTCTATCTACTGGGAGACAGCATTTGTTCACGAGCCAAGAGAAGAAGATATTCCCTCTCTATTTGGGAGCCAGAAAGTGAAGTTTTATTCCAAAATTAATGGGTAATTTTTTCACTAAACTAAGCTCTTGGTGATTGCAAAAATGGCAAAAACGGCTTTAATGTGATGAAATTGAAAAGCCAAGATACCTTTTAGGTGGAGTGAACGACACAGTGACTCAAAGAACATTTCCTTCTTATCCTCGCCATCGCAAGTGCTTGCGAGATCCACAAAGCAAGTTCGGTCCCGGAACTTGTCCTGCTTTGTGGGTCTCACAAACATGATACCCACAAAGGAGGATCGGTCGCCTGGAACTCGTCCTCCTTTGTGGATCTCACAAACTGATCCTAGAACATAAATGGGAGAAGAAAAGGGAACAATTACTTCATTATCTCCATGGAAGTTCTCTCACAAAACATTCAATCGTTACATCATTCGGACAGTTCCTGCTATCGATTCTATACCCGCAGTCGTGTGAACGAAGCACATTTCTGTTATTTACCACAAGGACGGAAACTTTGAATGGAAGTCGTTGCTGAAATGAACTTTTGACATACATCACATAACCAGAGAACAGTTTCATGATACCTACAATATTCACATACATTTGGAAGAAAGAAAGGTGAAACTAGATCACTGCAAACCCAAAATCTCTATAACATCAATCTTAGTTGCATGCGAGCACTCACTCTTACAAGCGTAATGCCCGAAACAGAAACATCCAGCAGATGCAGCAGCATTTTCAACTCTCAGCTCAAGCATGGAAGAGTGGAGGATCTGCGGTGCATGTTCCATCGGTGTATCTCCTCTTTCTGCGTCGTTCCAATCAAGATTCGTTTCAATTCAGAGGCACCGCAGTTAACTTAGTCTTCCGATGAGGCAAAATTGTTTCTCCCCTTCTCCACCTTCAATTATGCAGCTCCCCATTTTCCCTCTAAGGACACTGTGTTTCCCCTGTCAAAATCCCAGGTTGAACTAAATCAGTACCAAACCATGAATGAGTAATCGCATGGAAACTTGTACATTAGCATTAAGCAATCATAGAGACAACCAGAACGGAATAAGAAATCTGAAAACAGACTCGTGCCAAAATCGCTACCTAACATTATGCATTTGATTGTTTATCCGAACTCTTATTCAATTATTTATCAAATGACATATGCTTCTAAGCTACTTTATAATACATTGTCTTGGCGATCCAATACCTAATACAATTTAAAGTTTGGAACTTTGGACTGAGAGCAACATGCAGATCAACCCAATTCCCTGTAATACCATTAAATTTAGGAACTTTGGATTGCAAGCAAGAACAATGAGGAAGTGTCGAATGCACAAGAAATATTTGCCCAACATTTGAAGCCAACCAGTCATTGAATTGCAACCAAAAGGCATTAAAACCGAAGCAATCATCCAATTCAATCCGAATCATTCATACACGAATACATTAACAGCAAATTTACCTGAGACACCTGAAATCGAATCAGAAGGAGTTCATCTCAAGACAGTAAGTGCGCCTCTTGACCAGCATCTTGGCCGCCGTCCCGTACGGCTCTTCGAAGGCGGTCGAAATCCAGGACAGGTCAGAGGAAACCTCCTTCTTGGCGGTCAGAGATTGCTCGCTGGGCCTTATAGCAACCAAAGTCGCACCCTTTAACACGACCCCATCAGGCAATTCCAGCTGGGGAGCATACCAGAGCCGCATGTTCAGGGCCGGCACCAGCGTCCTCTTCGACGCCGAAGAGGCCGACAATGGCTTCACCCGCAACTCCTCGAGCTGGTCCCTGTTCATGTGCAACACCCCCTGACCGTCGGCATCGGTCAGAACCAAGCTGTCTAGCGTTTTGTGCTCGGAAATGATTGGCTGAAGCAGGTAGTGCCTGGCGGAGGCGGCGATCAACGAGCTGATCGTCCACACAACCCTCAGCTTCAGGCCGCCGTTGGTGTAAAACGAGTCGGGTATGCTTCCGTTATCTTCTGTCACGGCGGCGTTGTTGGTGGCGCACAACCCATCGGACCCAGTGTCCGGAAAGAGCGATGCTTTGGTGGGTCCCGGGTGGATGACTGAGGATGCGCCGAGGATGACGCAGTTGTCTAAGGTGGAGCCGAAATCGGCCCTCCACTTAAGCAAAACGCCGTCGTCGATGCCGAGCTCGCCGCTGGGAAGCTCGATCCGGAGGAATCGAATCTCGTTGAAATTCTTCAAGACTTGGGTCGGGGAGTGGTGGGTGACGCCGGACTGGTCTAGGCTGTTGCTGTCGGTGGCGGAGGAATCTGGGTCATCGACGGAGAGAGCGGAGTGGGACCCATTCGGGGATCGCCGGTTGGGTCCCAGTAACTGCCCGAGCGCCTGCAGAGGCTTGACAATGCCGCCGAGGACGAGGCGGAAGAGGGCAGAGAAGGGGGCCCGGGACTTGTCGGAGGAGGAAGACGAGGAGGCGGATGAGGGGGAGGAGTCGTCGTCGGAGATGACGCAGTCGACGCGGACGACGACGTTATCGACCTGGGGGACGAGGGAGTGGAAGCGGCGGGAAACGACGCAGCAGCGGCCGAGGGCCTTGACGTCGCCGATCTTGTTGAACACGAGGAGGAGGAGGGAGTCCGGGAGGCGATCGAAGTGGTCGTCGTCGACGGAGGAGTAGGGTTCCGGGTAAACTGTAGAGGAGAAGGTCAGATCTGAGCGCACAGAGGACATCGTTTCGATTGGGGATTCTGGGTCGGATTGAAACGGAGAGGAAAGTTGGAAGAGGTCAGATTGGGGTGCAGGTGGGCAGATCTGAGAGGGGAAACGGCATGGCAGATTGCAGGTTGCAGAGAGGGATTTTAGAGAGAGAAAGGGAGAGAATCTTAGAGAGAGAGAGAGGGAGATGGTGGAAGAAATGGTGGGAGGAGGAGATATATCCACGCTGATGGGTTAGGCTTGTTGTTCTGTCATTTTACGATGCGCAGAGGAGAGAGAGAGAGGGAGAGGAGAGAGAGAGACGCGGCACAATATTATGTTTGTTTGTAAAATATATTCTTACTTTTGTCTTCTACTTTGCTGGCTTTACCCTTCTTTTTCTCACCCTTTAACTTTGATTCCTTTCCCTCTTGGGTAAACTCTATTTGAGTTTATAATTTCAAGTAATCCCCTGAAAACATATAATAGAAACTTGATTGACCGACGATAACTTAAAACCTTTTACTTATAAATGAAAAGAAATACCAAGTTTCGGTTCAGATCCATTAGATCATAGTATTAAGTAACAAAATACATTAATTTTAACTAAACAATCAAATCAGTTTTTTTTCTTAATTATTTTGTATTTTCATTTATGTTTTTAAAACTATAATCTTGTGAGATTCATTTGCATGTAAAAGGTGTGAGGCTAGACTCAAATAGGTCAGACGAAACTGGAAATCGAATTCGTCATTCCTAAATATCGAATATGAAATTTTGAGAAATTTATTGTTAACCTATTTTTGCTAATTAATATTTTTTATCAAAAATTTCTGATAATTAATTAAGTTGGCATCAATACATGAATAGCAAGTGATTGAATGTTGAGCGTTGGCATGGCAGCATCTCTCCATCCGAGAAATACTAAATAGACTCTCTCAAAGTGTGACTTTTCATGGATTCTCTATCACCTCACAATTTAACGTTAATTCATTTCTCAACATTATTAAATATTGTACAAAAAACTTAAGGTGACAGAGATTATAAAAAATCTGATTTTTTTGAAGATTCTCCTTAGCATTTCTCCGCTCCGTAGACATAGCTGGCAATGCCAATTTTGGAGTTCGCCTGGGCATTGGCGTAGGACCGCTGCCGATAGAGCACCATGGTTCGGGGATGTAAGGGTTTATTTTTAAAAATTATTTTTGACATGAACCGGTCCAATACTATTTAAAACATGAAATATTGTAATAATTTGTTTTTCCTAAAAGGAATAGCAATATGTTAAGTGTAAAATGAGGTACTATTCTTTATTTCAATTTTTCTTATCAACGTTTATGCTTTTTTTTCCCTCTCATTCTTTTATAAACAATAATTGTCACATCCCGGCATGGGCCCCCACCACATCCCGACATCGACTCGCCGTAGCACGATATTGTCCGCTTTGGGCCCCGACCACGCTCTCACGGTTTTGTTTCTAGGAACTCACACGAGAACTTCCTAGTGGGTCACCCATCATGTGATTGCTCTATCGCGAACTCGCTTAACTTCGGAGTTCCGATAGAACTCGAAGCCAATGAGCTCCCAAAATGCCTCGTGCTAGGTAGAGATGAAAATATACATATAAGGCTTACAAGATCCACTCCCCTGGACGATGTTGGATGTTACAATAATTGTGTCATCTCAATTATAATTACTGTAAAAAAAATTTATAACTTAATTGGTAAAATATTAACCCCGCACACTTGAGGTCTCGAGTTTTAATCCTTCCATCCTAATATTGATTGTAAACGAAAGCCACATGCATGTAAGAGGCTAGAGAGTTGTGAGAGGACTGTGGAGAGATTATTTATTTTGGCTAGGGATCTTTTAGTTTAAGTACCGATTCGTACTAAAAAAAAAAAGTATCAATTCTAAGAAAAGTTTTAGCTAATATATCTTGTTTTTAGTTTTGGTATCACTGAAAAAGTCAACCAAAATATACTGCTATAATTCAAAATAATGACATGATTGTCGCTCAAACATACCATGATAGAGGCAAAAGCTGGGGCCACGGGAGCTGTATGTGTGGACGACCGGCCAACTTTTTACTGCAACCGGTTGATCAAATTTTTCGGCAATCGACTAGTCTCAATTCCACTGTCCAACAGTATCCTTAAAAAACATGCTAAATAATTAGCATAAATGATCACTTTTTGGCATTTGATTGCAAAAGTAATCAAGCGTCATTATGTCATCATTATGTGATTGTTATGTTATCGTTGCAATCAAATATCAAACAATGATTATTTCTGCTAATTGCAATAAAATAATTAGCACAAACTTGAACGCTTACAATATTGAAAAAAAAAAGAGTATCACGAGACAAATAGTTACTTGTCAATTAAAAGATGGTGAGAAGACAATATTGTCTTCTATTACAAAATAAAATCATGGGTAGTAATGTAATTTCACACAAACCAAATTTTACTGTTTTTTTTTTCAAACCTCACACACATGTCGCTACTTAGTACTACGGTCTAGTGACATTTATCTTCACTGGTAAGTGAGAGGTCTTAAGTTCGATTCTTGTCAAATGCGAATTTGAACCACATTATTGCTAGTCCATTGTGAGACTTAGCCCACTCCTCCACCACTTTAGTGTAGGTAATATCGTTTGATTAAAAAAATAAAAAATAAGATAATAATAAAACCTCACACACATGTCATTATAACATCTATAATTTAGAAAGAAAAAAAAAACTTCATTTTCTCTTTCTCTCACATTCCTCTTTTTTTTTCCACATTTTTTTTTCATAAAATTTTATATTTACACACATAATATGTGAGCTTCATCTAGCGAAGGTTTTAATAAAACATATAATATTACAAAAAAGTATATATATATATATATATATATCTCTCTCTCTCTCTCTTTTATTTAAAAGGGGATTAGCTATGGCGACTATTCCAAAAGTCGGAAAAACACACAGAAACATTTCAGCCTCCCTCTAGCCACCATCGTGCGATTCACCAGCTGCATAAATCAAACCTAAGACGTGTCGTGTGTAATACGTGTCTGGAATTCATCCCAACCACTAGACCACCCTATAGTGATTTACAAAACAAATATCTCTAATTTATTGAAAATGAACTTAAGTACAATGAACAAACAGTAAATTCCAACCAACTCGAATAATCCACGTCGGTTCAATTGGTAACTAGTAAGAATCAAATAAAATTTACGGTGGTTGAAAGTAAGAAGACGGTGGGTGGTGGCTAGGTAGGGGGTGTCCACAACTTGTGATCTTATGATGATTATATGGTCGGGTAAAGACGGTAAAAAGCCGCAACATAAGGCCGCAAAGTAGGTCAAGTTTTGTTGGTTTAAGGCTTTGGTCCGGCCCTATTTCATTTTTCACCTTTTTTAATTGTGCTCTCAAGTTTGCTTTTCCCGTCCTTTTAAACAATTTTATTGCTGTTTTGTACCTTAAATGACGCTTTGGGATTTGCTTAAAGCTTAATGGTAACTTTGATTCAGATGAAAGCAAAGTATGGAACCTCTTCTTTCCCATTAACTTGGGGCCACATAAAGTTAGGCTCGTAAGATTACACACCTGAGCTTAATCGTTGGCTACTATTATTTCAACCAACCTACTCATCTTTCACTTAAAGCAATTGAAGAGAACCGAACCCCCAGTTGAACACCCCCCATTGCCCAACACATCATGAGGAAGGCGGGGATGATGACCGCTCATCATTTTTCTTATACCTCGGGCGACACACTTGCTGCCGGCTCAGACAAAGGTTCGCCATCCTACAAGACCCAGCACACTACCAAAATCCGCCCTCAATTCAAGTTGTTGGATGCAACTCATCTACACGAAGCCGTAGCTAATAACCATTGCAAGACACTTTTAACTAGTTGCCCTTGGCTACATACCTTCACTTTAGCCTCTTTAAGGCATTTTCTTAGTCATCTTAACCAGTAATTGAGCGAGAAAAATTGCATACTCTAAGTCATGTGTCTGGATCCGTCTATGGCTTTATATTTATATAGGGTTGCATACACTCAACCCAATTACAGAAAATAGTTGGTGATGATGTGTTGTGAAAAAATAGAGCACGAGCTTCCCCAAACGAATTAAATTCATATCATGAAATATTTATTTTCAGATGAATTAAATCCACTTATATTACATAAAGTAATTAACTTTCCACATGTAATACTAAATACCATATAATTAATTACTTGATGGCCTCGAAAGGCTGAATAAAATTCAGACTAAGCAAGTGCAATTAATTGAACTTAAGCATAATAATGATTTAATTAATTAAAACAGATCCAAGAAAAATACAAATCACACACGCACGCAAGCACGTTGTGGGCCCTTGTGGGATGGCATGTGTGTCTTCATAAAAACGTTTCACACGTGCCGTGGAGTCCGTACTCTTGAGACGGTATCATGGTACAAACTACAACACATGAAATCCCCTATTTCATTTCATCTTGTGTCGTGTAATTCACGGCGAGATTGGTACGGACGTTGAACATTATATTTGACAAATTGATGTAAATCACAATGCCAATCGGATTATTCAACAACTTGACAGGTGTAAACTTGAGAAAAATAAATTTTAGAATTCATGAAGTTGGAGGCATTATTGTCTGATTTGAGCTCATAATACGTTGTTTCGAATAAAATGACAAACGATCAAATTGCATGTATTCGCAGTTAGTTAAATTGTTTTTGGTATTTCGATATCTTTTGCCATGTCAATTGTGCATTTATAGATTTTAGTTATTTTTGTAAGTGTTTGTTTCGAGTGGTGCTATTTACACACCTATTTTTATTTTTCATACATCACTTTCAATTTCCGACCATCGGATCGAAAATAGAAGAAAATAAAAAACAAAAAATTAACAAAATTGTGTGAACTTAAATAAGGAGACGACAATTGATGTGAATCTTGAGGTTTTATATCCAAGACATTTGGAGAATGACTAGGTTATTTCAGTTGGTAAGGTTTTGCTTTACCTCTCGTCATTGCAATCGTGCAGCCCATTCGATCACGGCGTACGTCGTTAAGCATGGCGAGATATTTGGCTAGAATAAATTAGGTCCTGAGTTCCTATTTAATATTTTAGCAGAAGATGTAAATGTAACTGTTCGAATTTAACTTTTAATAAATTTCTTATCTTTCGAAAAAAAAAAACAAAATTGTGTGAACGATAAAAACAGTTGTGTAAATAGTACTATCCTTCGTTTTTATATTCTTTTAGAGGTAGAGTTGATAGGTGGGAATATTGGAGTATTTAAATAAGTTTTTTTTTTGTTTTGGTAAACGTATTTAAATGAGTTTTGGAGTTTGGAGAATTGTCTCAAGTCTATCATTTTCAAGCTTTAAAGTTGGTTTGTTGTTTAGCAAATTGCTTTCGCCGTGATAAAATTCTTCAATTCTCCTTTTGCCCAATCAAATTTGGAATTTCGCCTTTCGGTTTGACGTGATTTTGTGTCATTGTCAATTTAGCACTTTTCTTCTTATTCCATTTCATTTTATGAATGAAGATAATCTTCTTCTTTTGGCTTATGAATACAGATAATAAAGTTGTAGTGAATAGTACTATGGAAAGATAAAATATGGTTTTTTTGTTAAAAGTGAACAGTACCATAAGTGTTTTTTAAAACTCCCAATAGGAAAACTAACGAAAAATCCAAAAAAACCTTTAGTTTTAATGAAAAATGACAATTAAAGGTGCAGGGAATAGTACTAGGAAAATGTAAAAACTCCCATAATATATGGGTAGTGTTAACCAAACACCCATTTTTACTTCTCACACACATCTCTTAATTTTTTGTCGTCATATCAAAATAAATTGAAAAAGATTAATTCCCAAAAATTAATAAGAATGTGTAAAATGGGTGTGTAATAGCACTATATATATATGTATATGTATATGTCAGAAATTTTTGTCTTTAGACTTCAGATTCAGTTAGTCCAATCCATACAAAATTTTAAAGGTTCCCATGCATGACACTTTGCTTATAGCTAGTAAATATAACCATTTTTAGTACATCTATTTCTCCTCAATTTGGATGTTCAAGTGGCACATTTTTATCTACCACATATGGAAGTCATATAAAATAGGGTAAATTATACAGAACTACCTCAACTATTGGGTCATTAACAGTTTCATACCTCATCTTTAAAAAGTTTCAATGTCATACCTCATCTACGAATTTGTTTCAATTTCATACCTTCCGTCAGTTGTCTGTCAATTCATCCGTTAAATGCTGATGTGACTTGAGGCGAGACCCATTTTCTATTAAAAAAATAATTGAATATTAAAAAAAATAATTAAATATTAAAAATTTTATATTAAAAAAAAAAAAACCTCAGCCTTATTCTTCCTTGCTCTCATCTTCTCCTAACCCATACCTAGCTCACCCAAAACCAAAACCCCTACCTCCACCCCACTAGATCCCCAAAACCAAAAACAAATCTCAAATTCCCCCAATTTTCAAATTCAAATCCCTCTTATCCAGGAAGAAGAAATACAGTCCTTCATCCGCCGCCGCACCCCACCCAGCCTTCACCCCCAGGCACTGGCGATCCCCCTCTTTCCACTCGCACACCCAAATCTTCGAGCTCAACCAGGCCATCATGAGCAGCCTAGGGTAGCAATAAGTTATGGTTCCTCTGGTTCGAGCTGCCGGGGTTCAGCACTCGCTGGGCTCGCTTTCACGACGCTCTCCCTGTCACATCCCGGCCCGGGGTCCACCACATTCCGGGCTCGCTCCACCACTGTAACACGATATTATCCGCTTTGGGCCCTGACTACGCCCTCACGGTTTTGTTTCTCGGATCTCATATGAGAACTTCCTAGTGGGTCACCCATCATGAGATTGCTCTTGCGCGCTACTCACTTAACTTCGAAGTTCCGATGGAACCCGAAACCAGTGAGTTCCCAAAAGGCATCGTGCTATGTAGGGATGATAATATACATATAAGGATCACTCCCCTGGGCGATGTGGGATCTTACAATCCACCCCCTTTAAGGGGCCCGACGACCTCGTCGGCACATCACGGCCAGGGTTAGGCTTTGATACCAAATTTGTCACATCCTGGCCCGCGGTCCACCACATCCCGGGCTCGCTCCACCACCATAGAACGTTATTGTTCGTTTTGGGCCCCGACTACGCCCTTACGATTTTGTTTTTGGAAACTCACACGAGAACTTCCCAGTGGGTCACCCATCATGGGATTGCTCTCACGTGCTACTCGCTTAACTTCGGAGTTTCGATGGAACCTGAAGCAGTGAGCTCCCAAAATACCTCGTGCTAGGTAGGGATGAGAATATACATATAAGGATCACTCCCCTAGGCGATGTGGGATCTTACACTCCCTTTCTCCCTTTGCCGCACAATTTGTTTTTGGGAAAGAAAATGTGTGAGGAAAGAGAGAAAGAGAGAGAGTCGGGTTGCGGGGAGGTAGGGGTGGGGGGGACGGGTCGAAGGGGAAGATGAAGGGGATGGGGAGTTTCCAGGGGGTGAGGAATGGGATCTGGTGTGGGTTTAGATTTTTTTGGTTTTTTTTTTAATTTAACATTTTTAATATTTATTTTTTTAATATTCATTTATTTTTTAAATAAAAAATGGGTCATGTCTCAAGCCACGTCAGCATCTAAAGGAGGAAGTGACAGACAACTGACGAAATGTATGAAATTGAAACAAATTCGTAAATGAGATATGACATTGAAACTTTTTAAAGACGATGTATGAAACTGTTAATGACCCAATAGTTGATGTAGTTCTGTGTAATTTACCCTATAAAATACATAGTTTTTAGTAAAGAAAGTTGATGCTTCACCGTAAAATTAATTGATAATATAGAGAGTTGTTCAATTACTTATAAGTATATGTATGGTCTCTCATTTCCTAGATGTATGATTTATATGTTCAACACGCCCCCTCACATGTGGAGAATTTTCAAGTCTAACACGTGGGCAACACAAATAAGATGACGTAGAGAACATGCGGCCATTAGGCTTCACACATAGACAACCTGCTCTGATACCATGAAGAAAGTTGAGGTTCCACCATAAAACCAATTATCAATATGGAGAGTCACTCAATTACTTATTAGCGCGTAGGCTTTACACATTAGTTAACTTGCTCTGATACCATGAAGAAAATTAAGGTTCCACTATAAAACCAATTGACATATATGGGGATCGCCCAATTACTTATAAGCACATATAAGGTCCCTCATTTTTTTCAACGTGGAATTTGTACTCTCAACATGAGCGCATTTCTTTTTTATATTTCTCAAAATCTATGATATAGTGAACTATATCATTCATGGGTAGGGCAACAAAATCTAGGTTTCATCATAAGGTTAGATTTGTCATGTATGGGGAGAAAAAAAGAACCCTAAAACAAAAGCTTGGAAATCTACCTTGGAACTTTATAATGTAAAGAGAGAAGAACCATATCTTCACAACCCATGAAAGACCCATTCATAAGGAGACAGGCTGTCTTTTTTAATGGCACTCGTTAGAAACTGTAAAAACATGCATTAAAATGGTCCTGGGAAATTGAATTGAATTCATGTCACAACAAGTGTATAGTTGAGCAATAAATAAAAGTTGCAATCAAAGGGCAAAAGGGACAAATTCGTTCGTTAGCTTTTTATATAAAATGGTCTTTGAAACTAGCATGGTTTTTCATTTTGGTCTTTGATATTTAAAATGGATAGAAGTGGTCCCTAAGATTGTTCACCGTCAACCATTTTAGTCATTCAGTGAGAAATTTCTCTTAAATTGATGGTATTTTTGTCAAATCAACCCTTTCCATGAAACTAGTGGTTTCTTCAATTTAACGGATATTTTTAATAGAATGACCAAAATGATTAACGGTGAATAATCTCAGGGATCACTTCTATCGACTTTTAATTTCAAGGGCCAAAGTGAGGAGTTATGACAATATCAGTGATCATTTTGACTAAAAAACCTTATTTGGTATACCTGAAACACTTATTGTGTGATATATTTTTTATGTATTATAAAATCAATTTACGATATAATTGATGTCTCTCATTTTTAAAATCTATTTATAAGTTTCGATTCAATTTGGATTCATAAATCTTAATGATATGGTCCCCTAACTTTTTATAATCTGGATCCATACCTTGTTATGATTAGTAATTACCTTAAATTGTGGTGATGGAGAATCCCATTGAGTGTAAATTTCCATTACCCATTAATAATTATTAGGTGAATGATGTTCAATGATAAGCACATTTTAATGCGTGACAATCTAATGATAGTGACAATAGAGGAAACATGCATATCCCCAACAAACAAGATAAGGTGCACATTTATGTGTACACACACATAGCCTTTTGTGTAAGATCCTTCAAGTTGAGTGGAGGCAGCTTCGGAAGTGGGATGTGAGACACCCTGGCGATTGACATGCATTGTCAATCGCCTAATTGTCTCTTATTGCATGTCAATCATCTAATTGTCTTTTATTTCTTAAATCAGAATGAGTTTCTATTTGTCCGACCATTTTACACTGTTAAAAACGAGATTCTTCTACCCCTTCACTAATATTAAGTTGGCATAGCAATTTTGTGTATAACAATTGAAGAGTACTCATAAGATTACTCGTAGTGAATCCTAGGAAAGGGAGCTTTAATAAAAATAGTTTGAGCTAAATTTATTTTAACTAAAAACCGTCTAATAACTTTATTTAATAAAAATGGTTTAAATTTTAATGAGTATGGAAAATGTTTAATATAATAAAAAACTGGCACGCGGGACCCAACTGTCCATTACACACTTTCTCTCCTCTCCCTCACTATTTCTTAAAGTGAACATTGATTATTTACTGAACACGTATAATACACTATTTCTTAAACTGAACACTAATTATTTTTTAAAATTGAAAACGGGTACTATCACTATTTCTTAAACTGAATACTCATTATTTCTTAAATTGACTATTTCTTAAACTAAACACATGTTCTTAAACTGAACACGGGTACTATTTATAAAACTAAACATGGATTAGAATGTGCTTTTGGTTGAGTTTTTTTGGTCATTTTCTTTCTTTTGTCTTTATCATTAAATAAAGTTATTAGATGACTTTTGGTTAAAATTCGAAGTTTTAAGTTATTTTCATTAATTTTCCTTTTTCATTAACCTTTTTTTTTCCCATCATTTTTAAAAAGGAAAACTAATGAAAATGGCTTGAAAACTTTGAGTTTTAACGATAAGAACAAAATAAAGGGTAAAGTGAATAGTACCAGGATTGACTTTTTAGTGTAAAAATATAATTTTTCATTAAAGTGAACAATACTGAGATCTTTTAGTTAAAGTTGCATTTTTAAAAGGGATAATGCTATCCACACACCATTTTTTACCTCTTCATATCGCTCTCAATTTTCGGCGTCGAATCAAATGAATTAAAAAAATATCAAATGACATAAATTAACAAACAGTGTGTGAGAGGTAAAAATAAGTATAAAGCCATCTCATTTAGAACAAAATTTCCATTTGTTGGTTGTGTGTGATTCTCTTCAATTCATATCAATTTTGTGTTCGAATTCGCTTCAAAATTATTGAGATTGACAGTGAGAAAGGTTTACATATTAGGCGTCGTGTTTGATCTTCATTTCATCTCCTACAATTATTCCTCTCTACCATTCCTCGATGCCAGTCACGGCCAACAATATACGCCTATTTATTGGCTTTTGCTTCAAAGTTGAAGGACACATAGCACCATTACCATTTGGTGCATAGGCAGCCATGGACCTGGATCCTCTCTGAGGCAAACCCTCGGGATCCTGCTGACCGACAAACATGGGCCGTTGGATTGAAATCCAACGGCTACAAACAGGGGGCCTCTCTTAAAGTTATAATAATTGTAGCCGTTGGATCAAAATCCAACGGCCCGTGTTTGTCGCTCATCATAATCTCGAGGGTTTACCTCGGAGAGGATCTAGTTCCGGCAGCCATATCTTTTGTTGCAGCCTTTGACCTAAATTCCTTTCTCTTGTGTCAATTTTCTTGCCCTAATTTGTGCAATTCCACGTAAGCATTAATTAAGTATAACACATTTTAGGATTTTCTAGCATACTCTGTAGTATCTTATATTCTGAGACATTTAATTTTTAGATCCTTAATTAAATATACGATAATCAAAATCAACGTTAAAAGACTTTGTAATATAAGATACTCTGAAACAACATCGAATTTTTTCCAGTTTTCCCTCTTCTTTCCTTCTTTGTTGTCTCTTGTGAGGCGATTCTGGAAGGAAAACAGGGACATAATTACCATTAGAGCATCATTTTTGCTGAAAGAGGCAGCATGCATGCTGAGACATCCACATCAAGAATGGACAGGACTTAGGTCAATCATCTAACCTTTTCTCCCCATTTTTCTTTGTACAAGCTTTATGAATTAAAGCCAATGGGGCCTGCTTTTATGAAGATCTCTCTACCAAAAGAATTGAAGTAAACGTACTTGAAATTTGAACTGTATTTAGGGGCATTAATCAACGGAAAAGCTCCAACTTTTTCATGAACTTTAATTTTAGTCGATTATTTTTGAATTTTTATAATTAGTCAATCTTTCATTGAATTTTAGTTTTATAATTGGAAAAAAGTAATTTTGTTTGAACGTGGACAACATATATATATTTTTTCTCTTCCGCTAGTTCACTCTATACATTTTTATTTTCTATTTTTAGGGTTTAGGAAGGGGATTAAAGTTTAGGAGAGAATTTGGACAATTATAAAAGTTTAAGGAGTAACTAGCTAAAATCAAAATTTAAGGGGTGGGGGAATTGGCCAATTATAAAAAGAATAATCGGCTATAATGAAAGTTTTGGGGGAATTGGCAGCTCCTTGCAAGTTTTCCGATGGGTTTGAAGAATTGGCCAGTACGAGCTTGCTTGATAAATTTTGAAAAGTATCTTGCAATATGAATTTGATAGCGCTTGAGGTGGTGTGTTCGCTTCTAATATATCGATTGTTATTAAAAAATAAAAAAAAAACACAACCACCACTAATCAACTAGTGCTTGCGAAAAAAAAATCTCAACAAAAATGGTGGCCACAACATCACATGATATGGTTTAATCGATAGAAATTGGACAATTTGATGTCTAGACATTTAGGTGCACTTGATATTTTGGGGCACATCGAAATTTTAATGGAATTCGAAACAGCTAAGCTAATGAAATCCAGCTAAGCTTCACTATATGATGTGTCCACCTAGCAAATAGATTAGACTAATATTATTGTTAATTAGTAATTATTAATTAATAATTAAGTCTAATTATAATAAGCTTCCTAGGGCTCTCTCATGGGTTAACATGATCTGTTTACATTAATTTGATTTAATAAAGTCATTAAGAAGCTGTCTCTTGCCTTATAATTACGTAACAACCAAAAGTATTGCATTATTGTGTCTCTACCATGTCCCCTCCTACCCATCAAATACCAATAAAACAAAGCAACTTTTAAGCTTGCAATATCCGCATCTAAATAAAAGAAAACATTGGGAGAACAATTTGTTTTATGTGGCTAATTGGCCTGATATGTTTACTTACTTGGAATAAGAAACTTCTGAATCGTAGAATGGGAAAAGAAGAACCGTAATGAGGTGAACTAGCACTACTGCATGATATGGTTCATGATCTTCTAGATGTTTGACATCGGTTAATGTGGAACTCGTATATTTTTTTTTATATTTTACGTTTATTACTAAATATAGAGGAAGTCAAGAATTAAGGTGATTTCCCGCCATGTTAAACGCGATTGTCACTCTCATTCTATGTAAGCAAAAATACATGTCACGAGCATTAAAATAATATTCTACAGAAAAGAAACTAGTACATTTCTTTACCCATTTTTTCATCAAATATTTTCTTTTACTTTGAACTAAGAAAAATATATTGAAAGTTGGTTAGTTGAGAGTAGACTATTGTAAAATTTTATTTAAAATTTTAAAATAAACTTCATTTAAAGAGAAAATTATATATACTAGGATCCTCATTGATATAATGTGGAAGTAAACACGTGATATCTCACATGTGGAAACCAGTGCAGACTCTTAACATAATTGCAAGTAAATTAGCAACCACTCCCCACTCCCCACTCACCACCAAACCAACACCATAGGTGCTAAACATATAATGTGAATGTGATCACAAAATCTACACAAAATACCAAAAAGGGTAAGATATCGAACTCGCCGTTCATAAGAGTTTGAATTTAAGACCTCCCGTTATAAGTGAAGATGAATATCATTAGACTGTAGTCCTAGTAGTAGAGTCTAATCCGGTGAGGGGACGACTATCGTACTTATAATCAGAATATACTCCGACTCTCTCTCGGTCATGCGTGTCACGTAAAATTGATGAGTAAGATAAAAGATAAGTGACACCCAAGACGGAGAATGTGAGAATATATCCCCGTGACATGGAAGTTTTCCTCGATCGAGGGGGAGGATGTGCCACACCAGTCCAGAACAGAGTACGTTCCACAGAAAAGGAGAAGACAAATCTCATCACAGAAGCTGGGTTAAACTTTGAGCAAAGACAAACTTCACAAGGAAATTCCAGCTAATGCTCTTAAAAACAAAACCTTTGACAATAACTAATAAGCACAATACCGATACCACCAAAGCTATGTTCATGTCTGCTTCAAAGTACAAAATCAGAAAATTACAGGGAAAAACATCACTCCAGGAAATGTCCACAGAATAATACGACACTGAAAGCACGTCGAAAATCTACTATTTCTTACAAGATTCTGCTATTTCTCCCCATCCAAACAGTCCATATAACTGTCATGATACCGTGAAAAACTAGAACTATAGAAAATAAAACGTAGACCTATGATGTTACTTTTATATCGAAGTTACGTGTCATCCACGTTAGGTTAGGTATTTGGACAAATAATACTTTATTGAGAAAGTATATAGTTTGAGAAGGACAAAGATAAATTCTCAGGATTCATAGAACATATGATTCAGTGATCGTTGTGTGTAGAATCATACAAGTTTCGCCCACAACGGTCGCATATGTTAGAAGCAGTCGAAGATGTGTTCTTGGGTTTTTCCTTCTGCATCTTTGGTAGATCATGTTCCAGAACATCTGAAAGTGCTTTTGATCCTTCTTGGACTTCCTCCAAACTGAAAACAGCGCATCAAAGTTATATGATTAGAACATAGAAAATAACCTGAAACCTTTTATTTTAACTGCAGGTAAACATGCTGTCATTTCTGCGGCACATGAGAGATCTTATACAACATTTTGGCTTGTAACATAGAACGTACTAGTCTACCTGATTGAATCCACGACCACGACTTGCCAATGCTAAAACTGTTACAGTAGCGTAGCTTTTAAACTCTATGCAACGAACTACCGGACTTATCTCTTAAGCATACTACTTTGCTTACTCGTTTAAGTAAAATGCATGTCTGTGTTCATCATGCCTCGTCCATTAAAAAAATACCCTCTCATTAAATCCCTTTTTCCCTGATCATAGTGCAGGAAAAAGGTACCACCGTTATGCTTGTCAAGTATTTAATTTCAATGAGATTAAAACATGATTGATCATCAACACCTGTATTTACCTTATCGAGAGTGGAGGAGTCAATCGGATAATAGTATCGTGTGTTGGCTTGGCAAGAACTCCTCTCTCCTTCAACTTTAGGCAGATATCGTAAGCAGAAACAGGGGATAAATTCTTGCTATTGAGCTCCACAGCGTTGAACAAACCTCTTCCTCGAACCTCCTTTATGTAGTTTGGGAATTGCTGCTGAATCTTGACTAGCTGATTCCTAAGCTCTTCTCCCATTTCAGCTGATCTATAGGTAGTTGAACGTCAAGAAACATAATTTCTACAATGATTTTATAACGAGGCCGTAAAGCGAGGATAGTGAAAGGGTTTATATTTGATACCTTTCAGCAAGTCTCTCATGTCTGATTACATCTAGTGAGGCAACAGCAACTGCACTAGCCAACGGATTACCCCCAAAGGTGCTGCAGATGACCCCAACTTAATAGTAAGGTTAGCCCTCTTATATAAGCCCAAAACCAAGACAAGCAAGTGAGAGAAAGAATGACAATGAATTATAAATATTAGTAGTTACGGAAACCATTAAACAACTCTCAGAAAATGGCAAGGTCATGCAAATTGCTCATGAGTCAATCTTATCTGAAAAAGCTACTCAGAATTGTATAAGAACTTTTCCGGTACAAAACATGAATATGGAGACGAGAACTCGCAAAGTACTACAAGAGATCATAAATGGAAGCAGCCAGCAAACCTTCCATGCTCTCCTGGTCGGATACAAAGCATTACGTCTTTGTCTGCAAGCACCGCACTTACAGGTATCACTCCACCACCCAATGCTTTTCCTAGTATCTGAATAAAACCCATAAAGTCTTGGTTAAGCATCCGGTATAATTATAAACAAAACCGCACAGTCTGCAGTGCACGAATCATGAAGACAAAACAACTTCCATATTTTAAGAACAGATTGTCAAAGTTTTAGATTAAGAGGAAACATGGTTCAGAGCTAGGCGAACTTCTTCCCAATACTTAAAGAAACTCACCACTACATCGGGCCGAACTTCTTCCCAATCAACAGCAAGCATTTTTCCTGACCGTGCTAAACCAGATTGTATTTCATCAGCAATCATTAAAACATTATATTTCGCACAGATCTCTAACAGTTTTCAAATAACCATCTGGAGGAATTATAACCTGTGATCACAACATACAATTTTTCTCAAAAGAACTGATTGAAGATGGAAATAATTTATGGTTTAAATTTTAGAACACGTGTTAGAATCCTACATCCAACAACTGTATACATGTCGGTCACATTTCTATTGAACACCGTAAATCAATCAAATATTGAATTACGAAAAAACACATACCCCAGCCTCTCCTTGAATGGGTTCAAAGAGAAATCCAGCTATGCGGTCTCCATTCTCTGCACTCCATAACAAAAAAATTTGTCAGTTCAATTTTAACACACAAATCTGGTAAATAATATTAAAAATGTGCGAGCTATATGATGATTTAAATGGATGTGATCTTTTAAGTTGAAGGGTGGAGTACATATCGAACAAGCTCTACAAATTCTTAAACAGAAAAAAACTGTAATCAAACCTTTAAAAACTTTTTCAAGGCCAACTGCATCACCAAAATCAACTTTAAGATGTCCAGGCAACAAGGGTCCAAAGCCACGGGTTGCTTCATTGTCACAGCTCATGGAGATGACTGCCAAGGTACGACCATGGAAGCAGCCACAACACGAGACAATAATAGCCTGTGTATGGCTTAGTTGAGTTAGGGACATAACTGAAACAATAACCTTGCTCTTGTCCTACTAATGTTCAAGTCGCCGAACTAGAATGGCACAATTCTAAATGAAACGATTTGAAAAGTGTTGGAGAATAATAGGTACATACAAATCAGGCTTCTAAGTCAGAATATCTGTGTTCTAACTTGTTTTGAGGTGTGATCTAATTCCCTAGATTACGTGGTTCTATAAGATACATAAATCATGCATACATATTCAGGTGAATGCAACAATCAGAAGTTCCCCAAGAAAAGGCAAACTAAAACTAATAAGATTATGTAAAAATAGTAAAATACGAGATACATCTCATTGAATTCTACCTCATCTTTTGGAATTTTTTTCTTCTCATGACCCCATTTCCTTGCCACCTTTAAAGCTGTTTCCACAGCTTCAGCACCAGTGTTCATAGGCAGCACCATGTCATAGCCAAACATGCTTGTTAGATACTCGGCAAATCTTGGAAATCTATCATTATAGAAAGCCCGAGAACTAAGGGTGAGCCTTTCTGCCTGTTCTTGTAATGCCTTGATGATTTTTGGATGGCAATGTCCCTACAGCAGGAAATTCCATTGAATAATGAGAAAAAGTGTGTTTCACTATAAATCTGCTTCAAGAATTGGTGTTTCTTATGTGAACAAGCTTCTTCACTTGCTTCAAATTTACTCGGATTTAAAGAAACAAGCCAGTGCCATATTAATAATTGATTAAAAAGGAGAACATAATGCATGAAAAAGGAACATCATTGAAGTGGATTTTCCATTTTGCAATTCGAATGGAAAATAAAATTCATGTCATCTGGTGCAGAAAGCAGAGATAAGGCAGTTTCAATTATAGGCTAGTTACAAATATGTATGCATATTGTATGTGCAAGGGTGTGTGCACGTTCGTGCTGGCGTGCATGAGTGCTGTAACGTATTCACTTACATTTTATACCTGATTAACAGCAGAGTAAGCTGAAAGAAAGTCCAGATATCTGTTTCCCTCTGGATCCTGTATACATGATCCTTTTGCTTGAGAAAACACAATGGGAATTGGGTGGTAGCTGAAAAGGAGGAGGAGACTTTAGCATTGTAGTTATTCAAACCGATCAAAAAAGGAGGAGACTTTACAATTGTAATCAATTATTTAACACAGTTAGATTTTCCGGAGGCTCGTTACAGGCGAAAAGCACAGCCAAAACACAGAATTAGTTGAAATTGAATGTGCAGACAATCCCAGTATTCCTCATTTTATACAGTTCATCCATGATTGTCACAATTAAAAGTCACACTCGAAAGAAAAAAATGGAAAGTGGGCTCGGATCAATCAACGCAGGCTCAGAAACTGCAGGAGATCCGAAGAATTTAATCACACTAAACTCAAAACAATAAGAAATTATATACAAAACCCAATTTATATAATTACAACTGCATTCAGAACCCGCAGATTAGGAATTAGATGGAAACAAGCAGAGAACCCAGAAGGCAGAACATGAAGAAGAATGGGAAAAGTAGCAGAAATGAGAAATTTTGGATGAGACATGAAGATTTTAGAGAGAGAGAGAGAGAGAGAAATGACTTGTGGGCGCTGTATTGATATTCAGAGTTGATGAGCTCCTGCGAAGATGAAGGGGAGCTGGCTTGAGGGACAGCAGCGAAGCTCCTCCTAATCACTCTCTTCTTCAAGTTCGATGTGCTCAGCGCACGCTGCAAACATCTCCTGCTCGCCATTGATGGATGACGACGATGATGTTCTTCTCGTTACTCGTTATTTGTTTGCTGCCATAAAAATATCAACTTTCCAAATGTTTCCGATAAAATTATGGAAGAACGGGAGAATATGTTTAATCGCTTTCTTTTTGGCCTGGTACAGTACCAGTGTTACTATCCACTTTAAAGAAAAATCATATTTTTACATTAAAAAGTTAATCATAGTACTATTCACTTTATCATTTATTTTGTCTTTATCGTTAAAACTCAAAATCTTCAAGTCATTTTCATTAGTTTTCCTTTTCTTTTTTTGGGCGTTTTGACATTCTTCGATCCGAAAACAATACCCTTCACGTCACATGTCATCGTATCTAATTAAAATGTCAGAGAGAAGATATTTTTAGATCATATGTCGGTGGTTGAATTTTTATTTTTATTTAAAAAAAAAGGATCTATTGATGATTTTGTCACGACAGTCCTCTTTTGAAGGTGTAAAGACACATAGGTATTTCACTAATTTGAAGAAGAATCAAATGTCATATTATGTGGTTTACAAAATATGATTCAAGTAGATTATCTTTTAGCATTACACTATATCTAATTTACATTTCACTCGTTTTGTTGCTTCTATTCATCAGATAAGTTAAGACTTCCATAGTAGCTCGAAAAAAGTGAGATACTATCAAACTTATATAGCAATCATACTTGTATATTGGATCGGAAAATTTGAGTGTGATACTAAGAGTTCAATATATTAAACTCATGAAATACTTATACCAACTTTTGTATAGCATAACTCAAGTTTTGAACTCACATTGTAGAAGTATTGTACCCTATAAGTATCAAACTCAGTTTGTTTGATTCTTATATATAAGTATCACACTCACTCAAACTTATTGCGAGAGACTTACAGTACAAACCAGATGCCAATTATCTCTTAGGATTGAAATTTACTTAATCGGTAATTTATCATATATCTTGAATTTGGACAAGATTGGAAGTTAATTTCCATTAAATACGTTTAAATTTCAAACTTTGAATAGTAAAATAAATTAAATCACTCATCTTAAAGCAATTATCCAACACCACAAATGTTTAAGATCACTTAAGTGAATAACCAATTCTTTTTCTATTTATTGTTTAGCATTAAACTTAAATTATTTGAATGCTTTGACATGTCATATGAAAATTGATTGGGTTATTTTGATAAGTTATCTAATCATAGTGATTAGTGAGTGGACAGAATTAGTTGAGTACAGGTGTGTGAACCCATTGGATAAACGAGCCATCGACCATGCCCCTTTGAATGACGAAATTTTTCAGTGTGACGAGAATACCGTCCGTTACACTTGGTGTCATAATACAAATGGTTGAAATTTGTTTTCAAATATCTAACCACATGTATTATCACAATTGATGTACCAAACCGAGTTCTTGACACACTGTAAAATCTCTCATTTGAATGGGATGCAATTATTGGTCTTAAACTCCATAAGAAAACCACCTAATATGACAGTCACAACACAAATCATATGTTTTAATTTTCCACTCATTTTTCATTATTTTTTCCTAATTTCACCCCCTTTTCGTCATCGTAATTTTCTACGCCTTTGATTCCTGAGAGTCAATTAACTAAATTGTTATTAGCATTCCAAAATGTCATCAACACTCCCAAGTGCAAAAAAATGAAGAAAACAAGAGCGGGTGCATCTGCATTTTTTTCTAGTGTCAATAACAACTCTCCATCTGCATCGTATCATGTAAGTTTTTCGTATAAACTAGCAGCAAAACGAACAAAGCATCAACTCCACTCATAAATTCACAAGCAACAAGCAAAACCTCAAACAAAATCTTCATTTACAGACAAATGTAAGTTATAGCCAGTGTCAGTACATTTGACAACCCCCTTCCCAAGCTATCAAACCGATCCTCCGCCACCTTCCGATGGTTTCAATCTCAATCTCGAAGCACCGCATATCAATTTCAGTACACAAGCAATCAATAGCCTGTAAAATGCGGCCACAGCTCCGGTATACCACTGATTCAACACAAGCCCCCAGCACCGGTGAAACACCATCTTAATTCGATTTCTCTAACTCTCACACTCACACTACTTGAAATACACTTAAAGTTCAAAGAGACGAGAGTAGAATGTGTTCGATAATAAGTATTCGGAAGGGAGTGGCTTGACAAAAATCTAGAGTAGAAACGGAGCTGAAGTAACTAGACCCTGAAAAAGATCGGGTCCTTAGCACGCGCCTAAGAGCTTTTTGATGAGATCAGTATTCAGCAAACACCTACATGAATGTTCCATTGTAATCTATAGGAAGGAAGTCACCTAAATTCTACATTTCTGTGTACCATATCTTCCTCTATATGAAACTAGAAGCTTATGCATTGTAAACGATTGAAGCTAAACCACTACAACAATGATTAGGACATATCAAAATGGCATTGTGGTAATGAGAGCGTGTGACTTCTAGGGAAGCATCATTTAAACTGCAACACTACTACGCAATCAGGCCCTATTTGCAGAAAAGAATTCGACGACAGAATGAATAACTAGAACCAGAAGATGATAACACAATCTGCACCAGAACCAGAAGACGGTATCTCAATAAGCGAGTAGTTTGATCCATGAGGGGATAATATTGGTAAAGAGTCTGCTTACAAATCTAATATGACCAATGAAGATACCGAAGATTATCTGTTATCGGTATTTACTGATACTGAATACCTAGCTTAGTTGAATTTGAGAAAAGAGAGTAAGCGGTGCTAGAAGCACAGTAGCTCACTCATGGATTAGATTAAAATGGGAAATCCAAAATCCTATAGCTGTTCGAAACCATTGCCATCAAGAGGATACAATGGATTCTAAGTGTCAAAAAGAGAGCCCCATAGTTGTGAATCTTAACTTTTATCCAACGATATCATGAAACTAAACAAGGGTATTAAGGAGTCCCAGGAGGTCAATTTACAAAATGCCTCCCTGAGAGTTTTTTTGTGTGGGGCACATGGATTAATATTAGAGAAATGTTGTGAGATTTACTTTAACTACGAGGATGGCACCAAAAACGAGCCAAAAGATCAATTAGTATTTAATATAGACAGTGATTTCAAAAATTTGATTCTTTGGTGACGTATCAGATAACTAAGATGAAGACAGAAGATAGAGAATAAAGAAGCAAAAAGATTCCCTGTGGTTTATCTAATTGCAGAAAGTGATTCCTCTCCGTCTGCAATGCACGTGTCAGTTAAGGAGAACAGCACAAAGAAGAGATCATTACGAATAGCATTTCACTCGCACAATTGATTGAGAAGATGCTTCAAGCAAGAAGCTGAGAGCAAGAGTTCAATGGCCAGAGAAATAACAAGCATATACTATAAGATTGAAAATTATGGTCATTACCGAATAATCTTCTGGCCAGAACATCAATTTATAGACTATAGAGTGTGACAATACTGAAAATTAGATGAATTCCATACTAGTAAAGATAAGACCAGATGAAGCGACGCGACAGGGAAGAAAGGAACTAATATTGCAGATAAAGAATAGATTCGGTGACAAAGATGGGGGCTGCATGCCTAAGCATAAACCCTGCAGCAAATCCTTTTGGCAGTCTCAATACCAGCTTTAGTGGGAGAATCAGGAAGAGTCGAGTTGAATAAGCCTAGAGAAGAAGCCTTCCCCAGAACCAAACCTAAAGAACTAGGGAGAGGAAACATGAGGGAGAGATGTCCAAGATTCTTTGTTGTACACACCAGACATATATTAGCTTAAAGGACTATTCACCTTTAAACAGCAAGAATCAGCCTGGAAAGTTAGGGGGCCATTATAAATGCCTCAATCAAGTTCTCTGCCGTACGCATCTGTTCAGGTGTGCCAGATATATGTGCAACACGATCACCCCGGGAAGATTTGGACTCAGAGATCTCTACCATTGCTCCCGATATCTGGAAAAGACACAAATATGAATGAGAATGACATTCAAACACACAAAGCCTACATGTTTAGGCAGAAGCTAGCTAGATTTTTTGTGTTGACATCTCTACACAATAACCAACCAGTAGATACAGATCCAAAAGGAAAGGTCATCCCACCTTCCGGATATTGGCTATATTTGCCCTGCCTTTGCCCATCACCTTACCCACTGCATTCACAGGAACTAGCATCTCAAGTGTTGAAGGGGGTGGCAACCTGCATAATGTTATTCAAAAACAATTTGAGGATGAATAGAAACTAAACTAGACAAGCTTCAAAACAAGGTAGAAGAAACTACATACGCTGACCCTCCATATAACTTGGATGAATATGAAGACATAGATCCATAGCCATTTTCTCCCATCTCAAAGAAAAGAAAACATATATCAAGTACTATCAGAGGTTTATTTATGAGTTTATTCAGCTACAAATAACTTATTTAAATGGACATACCGACACAGATCCATATCCATAGAGGCTACCAGAAGAAAGCAGGCCCAAGCCACTTCCACTTTCAGCCCTCTGATCATAACGCATCGAAGAAACTGGGGGGACAGAAGGCAGGACAGATGGCATTGAGAGAGCAGGGCCACCCGAGTACATGGATTCAGCACCACCAGAGGTGTTAAGACCATCATCTCTATCTGTCAAGACATTGTCTCTGAGTCTTAGAACAATCTGAATAAGCGCATCCCTCAAACTACTGGGATCTCCTGCCACCTATATTAGGAAAAAAGAATTGATAAAGAGGTGATCAACAAGAAAAAATTGAATTGCAAAGGTTAAAGATTTATGTAGAACCAACCTCAACAAGTTCATTAGCATCAGCACCCCTAGGCTTATCAGCCTTTGAAATACGGACGTCAGCTTTTGTTCTTTTTCGGATTTCATTTATAATCGAACCACTTTTTCCAATAATACAACCAATAAATTTAGATGGAATAAGAAGCCGAATTGAAACAGAGTCATCATCTTCATCATTTATCTTCTCTTGCAGCAAAAGAACAGCTTCCACTGCCATGGATTTTAGATCATCAGGTGACTGCCAATAAAGAAACCCAACATGATCAACATGTCCAAGAAGATGAATGCCAAGCGCTGTTGTGAGGCCCATAGAAAAATACTAGTTCAGATTATTCACAATTTAATCACCCAACACAATGTTGACATTTAACTTTTAAAAGTTGAGGAATGTATTATAATAAGTCTTTCTCGCAATGAAATCTATATTTTTGACAGTCTAACGGTTAATAAACATGAGCTCATGCTCAGAGAAAGATCCTGGAATTGCTGACGTCTGCACAAAACCAGCAACAATAGCAAAAAATTGATAGAATATTCCAGGTTATTTTGTCCTGCAAAATACTATGCAGACACATAACAAAACAAAAAAAGAAATACTGAACCCTTTAGTGGAAAATGCATTTATACCGAGCTCTTCCCAAATTTTGTTCTTTATAAATCTACCAAAACATAAAGAATAAGAATACCATCGCAGTCATACTTCCATTGCAGTAATAGTAATAGTATTCTATCATGGTCATACCTCTGTTGCAGTAACACTGATTATACACTCATCACGGTCCTTGGTATCATCAACCTCAATACGAGCACCACTCGCCTGCCTTATGCTTTTAATGGTGCCCCCACCCTTGCCAATTACACGACCAATCTTGTCAAAGGGACACAATACTCGCACAATTAACTCCTCAGATCGAGAGGCAACACCGAAACCAGAAACTAAAGGAAGGGCAGATGAATACAGGGGCCATGTATTCCCTTTATCCGTGTAACCCTGAAGATCCTGTAAAGGTGTAGCACCTATGATTGGAGGTACAGCTCTAGAAGAGACAATAGGATCTCCACTTTGATATAGTCCACCTGGTTGATAAATAGGGACATCTGATGGGATAATTATACTTAGCAGGGCCTCTGGTATCGATGTCTCAAGAGAAATCTCTTCCTTCGGTGCAAACTTGTACATAATTGCAGAAACTGCAAACAATGCTTTTTTAACTGCTTCTGATTCTCCGTTTATCTGTTTGCAAAGGGAAATGAACTCTTACAGAAAAATATTACTGGATAAGAAGTTAACTTAACAGAAAAGTGAAACATCTGGAGCAAAATTTGCAAGCGTGTAAACATATTACATTTTATGCACAAAGAAGGTCCATTTAGCACACCAGTTAAGGAACTTCATATTAAAATTTTCTAACACCGTCTAGAAAAGACTGTTCATTCCGACTATCGTATGCTACTATGAGAGTGTAAACATACCCAAAATAATTCATAAACACAAGAAATATGAAAACAATTCTAAACCAAGGGCAAGGCAGCAAATATGAACTAAAGAGCTACTGTACTGACTGGGTGCCTTTGAAAACAAGAATTAAAATGCCTACTTGCACAAGAAAAACATTGAGGAATTATTCTTATTTAATAACAAATACTAACCATAAGAAAATTGTCAAAGTCCATAGCGCAAGAATGTGTTGGATCAGTGGCATCTTTTGCAACAATCTTAATGTTGGTCCTCGTCTTGCTTCTCAGTTTCTTTATAGTCGACCCCGCCTTACCAATAATATTTGCAGACTGGCTAGAAGGAACAAGAATTTGGCAGTCTTCCCTACTATCCCTCCGTCTCTTATCCGAATCCCCAACACTAGCCAATGCATTCGAAATTGCAGAATGAACTCTAAGAAGAGCATCCTGGGCAGCACACAAAGGCTCCATATCATTGAACTCATCATCAACCTCAACCTCTTCCTTATCCTTAACATAGCTATAAATAGTTATTACCCTCTCTTTCGCACCCGGAAATGGGTCCACAACCTTGATTTTCGCTCTAGTATCTTGGCGAATCGAGTTGATGACCTTCCCACTCTTGCCAATAACACTCCCAATAACCCCACCAGGGCATAGAATCCTATAAACCACCAAATCATCACTACCCTTTTCGTCTCGGTCATTGAATCGTCTCTTTTGGTTCCTGTTTCCCCCATCATGGTCTCTCTGCGACCGATACCGCTTACCCGTCTCCCCCATTGTTCCTCTGGATTGGTTTTTCCTCCTAAACCACACCAAAATGTAAAATCAAAAAAATAAAAAACCGGGCACTCACCTAAATTACAACTGAAAAACAACAAGCAGATAAAAGAACGAACAAAGTTTGATTGAAATTGTATTGGATTGCCTTCCCTTTGGCAATCTTTGTACCAAAAGAAACAGAAAAAAAAAATTGGGTTTTCTTTGATTGACAAAGTAGGGTTTATTTGCAGCGGAAAGGAATAAACTTTGCAGAAAATCGGAGAATCAAAGCTTCTGATCGAATGGGTAAAACCTTAGCCGAAAACTCACCTGTTGAAATACGGGGAGCTTCAGAAACTAATGGAAGCGGTCGTCGAGTTCCTTGGTTTTTTGTCTTTTTCTCGTCGCGCTTTGCAGTCTGATATGTGACGTAGGAAGGAACAGTTAGTTCGTCATCTTTTTATTATTATAATTGCTGTTTTCTGGATCCAATTAGGCCCAAACCCAAGATAAAAATAGACAGAACAGTTAATAAGCCCATTGGATCTTTGGATTCCCCATTAAGTTGCTCATAATTTTTAATAATTTTCTAGGAAGGAGGGACTCCAGGGATGTGGAAATATCGAAAAAATCAGAGAAAGATATGAAAAGAGAAGTGAAATGAAGTGAAGTTTAAATTAATGGTTGATATTCTCTAAAGTTTCATTTTAAATTTTCATCATTTCCTCGAAAGCTAGTGCTATTGATATTTCCACAAATTTTCATATTGATATTTCCACCAAAACTGTTATTTTAAACATTGCTCGAGAAAGATATGGTAGGACAAGGAAGATAAGGTTCTTTGAAACAAGTTGTCGGGTAAAAAAAAAAAAAGGGTAATTGACTAAATCTAATGACTATAATAAAATGAATCCTCACATGCCCTTAAAATGAGGATCTTAGGTGAGCATCACTCTTAAAAGGGGGAAATTTTTTGGATACTTTTTATTCATCAAATTTTGGGGTGCACTTTTGCTTACTACTCTTAAGTGGTAGTAACACTCACTACCTATTTATCAACGTTAGATGATTTAAAATTTGAAATTTGTGTCTATCTACTATATAGATCTCAAAATTTAAAAGTGGTGAGCAAAAATCTTCCCTCAAACTTTGTATCAACTAAAATTACTAAACTAACTAAATTAAATGGAACAAAAGTAACCAAATAAAAACCAATCAAAAATTTATTCATTGAACCACCATGGGGTGGCACAGTGATTCAGGACAAAGTATAAGCCCTGCACCCAACACGTCATGAGTTTAATTCATGGCGTTGATGAATCACATGATGGTGGCCAAAGGGAGGCGAAAATGGCTCTATCAGTCTTTCCGACCCTTCTAAAGGTGGACTGTCGTGATAAAACCACAAGCTGGTTCCTTTTGAAAAAAATTATATTATATTTCTTCGTTGACAAAGTTAAATTACACTAGTTGTAGTTATGCTAATTTTTGTAACCGACTGTGTATGAAACAATTTTTTTAAGTTAAAACTAGAGTAAATTGTAGCAATGATCCCTCAACTTTAATCAAATTGGAGCAATGGTTCCTCAACTAAAAATTCATTACCATTAGTCCCTTAACTCATCAAAATGTGTAGCTATGGTCATTTTCGACAACTTCGTTAGAATTTTGTTAAAATAAGTTATGTTGGAATGACCATTGCTAGAATTGGGGTCCTTCAACTCATCAAAACGTGTAGCTATGATCATTTTTGTCAATTTCGTTAGAATTTTGTCAAAATGAGTTATGTTAGAAGGACCATTGCTACAATTGGGTTAAATTTGATGGACCATTGCTCTAATTAGGTTAAAGTTGATGGATCATTTCTTCAGTTGGATTAAAGTTGAGGGACCAATGGTAATGAACTTTTAGTTGAAGGACTATAGATGCACGTTTTGATGAGTTGAGGGACCAATGGTAATTGATTTTTAGTTGAGGGACCATTGCTCCAATTGAGTTAAAATTAAGGGATCATTGCTACAATTACTCTTAAAACTAACTTGCTTTGAAAACAAATTTGAGGACGAAAATGGACCAATCACTATAATTCAAGGGGCAAATTTAAAATTGCCTCAAACTTTTCTGAGGTTACATTTGCCCCAAATTTCCTTTTTTCAACTATCATCTTTCTCCTTCTTTTCCCGAGGAGCAGTGGCCGATTCGAATCCGATCTTTCTAAACCCGGAATCCCGAACATGGAACAAGAAGCGGCGGAAACGCTGATTCAGGTGGCGAGCTCAGATGGGTCGGAGCCGGTGGCCGTGAACCGCGCCAGGAAGCTTCTGTTCCGGCGAATGCTAGTTGGGATAAGGGACGGCCGGTTTTTCCTGGGGACCTTTCACTGCATCGACAAACAAGGCAACATCATTCTTCAGGATGCGGTGGAGTATCGGAGCACACGGCGGTCCTCACCGTCTCCGATGGAGCAGCGCTGCCTCGGTCTCATTCTAATCCCTTCTTCTTGCCGTACTTCTTGTCACGTTGGTTGCTCTGTTGAAGAACAGTTGTCTCTGCTTTCGTTCTAGAACCAAAACAATTTATAAAATAGTGATTTGTATTGGGATGTTTTGCATTCGTTGATTTGACAAGACGATATTCGAAACTACTCTAATTTGAATCTGCAGGTGAGCGTTTGGTTCTATGAATGATAGAAACTGTTTTGTATTCATGTCAATTTGCTTAGAACTTGCATTGTGTGTGTGGCTACCCATGAATGAATTCGATTTTCTTTCGAAGATCGATGTTTTTGTTCATCGAAGAGTTTCTTGAACAGATTGGCATGAAGCTTTCTTTTCGCATTTGAGATATCTCATGTGCTAATGTCTTGTGATTTATCTTATCTTCTGTGAAATGTTATGCACATTGTTTTTCATAGAGACATTTGAATATGATGAATACGTACAACGGCAAGTTTTGATCAAAATCTTATCTTCGTATCGCAAATGTACCATATCATATACAATAAGATATGGTACATTTGCGATACGAAGAGAGAGTATACAAGCATTCAAAAGTCTTAACTAAGAACGAGTTACCGCTTTCGGGCGATGCCACTTTGATTCTAGTTCTCTTCCTAGTTTGATGCTGAGGATTAAGCTTAAAGATTAACGTTGCGAGTGAAAGTTGCTGTGTTAACTCCAATGATATGGCCATACGAATCAATCAACGGCCCCTCCTGGATTCCCAGCAAAAATTCCACCATTGAAGGCTGTAAACCTGGAATTTACATGTGCAAAACACTTCAAGAGCATAGTCCACCAACGGTTTCAAGCAAAAGCAACCGAAGATAATACGGAAACATAAACTGTCAATGATCATCTATCGTCCATGAACGAAAATAAACGCCTTAAGAGCAGCTAGATCGTAGGTTGGATCTACACCAACAATCTTTCCTTCACTGTGAAAACCATTGCCTCTTGCGTCCGCAAGGTAAACCTATCAATAAGGGCACCAAAGAAATTTTGAAACTCAAACGAAATGACATGAACTCCGAAAATAAAGGAACTTTAACGAAAAGCTCATGGTACTGTTCACTTTAACGAAAAACCATATTTTTACACTAAAAAATCAATTCTGGTACTATTCACTTTACTCTTTATTTTGTCCTTATCGTTAAAACTCAAAGTTTTCAAGTATTTTCTATTAGTTTTCCATCGAAAATAAACCATTCGATAACATTCAGAACAAGAAGGTAAGTATAGGACAATGCTTTTAGATCTAATAAAAGGGCAAAACCTTACAACGCTGTAATCCGCTTTGATCTGCAGCCAATTTAGCTGTAACATGGTAATCTGTGACCCAGAGGCACGACGGATTAACTGAGTTTAGGAACATGGTAATGATCTGGGAGAAGATGCAAACCAATAGACATCTCAAACTTACAGTTTACAACAAAATCTGTCTTTACTGCATCGAAATTAAAGCACAGCTGCAGATGCGTATAAAAACTGCTACATCATTGCTGGAATTAGCAAAACTAAGCCTGTACAAGTTTGTAGATTGTGTTTTCTTCCTTAGTACAACTGATGGAGAAGTTTCCTGCAAAAACACATTACAAATGGTGAAGAATGAGAAAAAAGAAACCATATAATCATCAGTTCATTGAGATGAGGTTACTAAGTTCTCTGAAAATCTTACAACGACAAAATAACAATTCATCGAGGTAACATTAATAACATATGCACCTAGAAACATAACATAGAGTTTGGTTTACACATAAGCGGTTTTTGAGAAGCAATGACTATAAACCATAGAGTTTGATTTGTTTGGGAGCAACTCTAAGAAGGAACGGGTTTCCGAAACCATCTGAATTTTATGCACATGTGGTTCATCAGTGTGAATTTATAGTTTATCTGTTATTTGTTCCACATTTTGAATAAAGTCTTCTGAGCACAAAACTCATACACAAACAACCATGAGACCCACCCCAAGCAAATCCCAGAGATCCGGGCAACAAATTTGTAAGGCTTTCAAACTGATTTCAGAAAATTAAGCAATACCTAGCCATCAAACACTACCAATTAATCACATCAGAAGCCACATGAGTCACAAAAAATTAAGGTTGAATGATCGTATGATAGTGTCATTGTTATTGTTAAAAAGGTGCATTCGATGTGTAAAAGAACTAAAAAGTTATGAATTTTGAGCCGCAGATTGATCAAAAAATTATTAGAAAAGAAAAAGGTAACAATTTTCCAGTGACCCAACTCCAGTTTCTACATAATATCAACAATCCCCTTGAAAAAAGGCTGCTCTCACCATCCAAGTTCTTATCTTTTCTCAACTAACCACATAAACAACCAAATGGGTAAGATCAAATTAGCAAAATTAACATAATCTATCTCAATTCTAAGACCTACATTCAATTCAATGGGAAAAAAGTCACACAAAAAATAAAAAATTGTGAATTTAGAGAGAGTGAGAGAGAGTGTGAGACCTGGAAGAGATTGACGGCGCGGTCTTCGTCTTGCAGAAGCTCATCATCTCGTTGCAGAGCAAGTGCAAGGCGAGATGAAGGTGTGGGGAAATGGGGTCATAGAAATGGAGCAAGGAAGCCGCACAAGGCTTGGGGCAAGCACTATGGATCTTCTCCTGGTGAGAATTTTGTTCTTCTGTGAATTGTGTGAAGGGTTTGAGGAAGAAGAAGAATGACGGTTGACCGTTTTTCTTTTTCTTTCCCTGGAATTTAACTGAATTTTGAGCTTTATTGACCTCTAAAATGGAACTTGAATGTGCTTTTGTTTTTCAATGGGCTTTTGTACTATATGCCTTAAACCAAATTTCAATCTACTCAATTTGGGCCTACTCTTAAATGGGTTTTTTTTTGTAATTAAAGTTTGGGTGTTATTTAATTAGAATTTTGAAGAATTTTAACGCATATATGAAATTCAATCTTGTTCTCCTAAGGTTCTCATCTTCAGGATTTTTGATAACCAAATGCATATTAACCACAAAATTATATTAGTTTGGATATAAAGTCTTAAAATATTTGGCAACTTAATAAAACAAAACAAGAAAATGGGTTTTCTAATGGTTTATGGATTTTAAGTTGGTTTTACTTTATTAAGTTGTCAAAATATTTTAAGCTTTTGAATCTAAACTAATATAATTTTGTGGCTAATATACATTTGGTCCTCATAGGTCCTAAAAATGAGAACCTTAGAAGAGCAAGACTGTTTATAAATTTATGGATTTTAATGGAGTTTAATTGATTTCTAGAGATTTTAAGTAAAATTTGGAGTGAATTCCCTCAAATTCTCAGAGGGAGAAACAAAATTTGTGAATGCTTAAAATACACTATGAAATCTCTCAAATTCACTCGAATTTCTCAAAATTTTAAAATGAATTTGGTTCTTATGGTTTTGTCTCTAATACTAATATTTTTAGTAATTAAGTTTAAAAAAGTCTAAAAGTGGTGTGCTAAAGTGCATATAAGATTGGGCACTACGTGTTGATTGCTTCCATGGTTGAGTCTATTTTTCTTTTATCCACACTTTTTGATTTGTGGCTACCTTCACTAGTCCATATAATTAACTTGAAAATTACAGAAGCTGAAGCTGAAGTGTACATCTAAAAACTTGAACAATACTAAGGTTGTAACTGAAGCTAAATGAAAATTACAACAGGAAAGGGATTCGACTGTGAAAAGGAGTACTCCTGAACCAAATGGAGATGGGGACTGACATTTCTCTTTCCGACGTTCGTGGTCGGAAAGATGAGATCTGATTTGCTTTGATGCTTTATGTCATTGTTAAGCTTTGATTGATGCCTTATGTCAATGTCTAGCCGACAAACTGATTAGTTTATGATCTTATATATCATGGCAAAACTTCATGAAATGTAAGACGAATCATATCAATTATGAGTTTTTCTCGTTTACATGGATAGTCATGTATGATGAGAAAGATAAAAATAAAAAGGTACGAAACAATAGATATGAGATCTTTTTTCCCACTATACATAGAACAGATTCTCTCTTATAATTACAAACAAGATTTACAAAGCACTGGCAGATAGCGCTTTACCGCAATGACGAAAAGCAATCGTGCCTATGCACTCTGGTGTGGGTTCATTCCTCACCAATTCTCCTCTCCTCTAACAACTAACTATTTAACCAACTAACGCCGTAACTCTATTAAAAAAAATTATGGAGGACAATGAAATATAAGGATATACAATATGGGTGGTACTATCCACACACTCATTTTTACCTTTCATACACTCCTTGTTAATTTCTAACCATTGATCATCTTCAATTAATTGGATTTGACGGCCGAAAATTGAGAGATATGTGGAAGAGAAATAAAAGTGCGAATAGCATCACCCTAAAAAATATGTAGTATTACAACATATTTCATTATCAGACTTGTAAAATTTCAACTACACAATTCCTCAATATGCCCCTGAAATTGGTAATGAAGTTGCACATGAGATACCAATTAAGCAAGTAGCAATACAGGAAGAATCATCTTTGTGGATTGCAAAAAGTTGCAATCATTTATAGAAGATACCAGTTAATTAGCACCTTCTGTGAAAGCAACAACTCACACGTCCACGTTCATCCACCCTAATAAAATAGATTCAGCTTCTCCGTCGTTATCAACCAATAAAAACTTTGGTTAGATCTGTTTCTTGGTTCTCTCTCGAGCTAATTAGCTATGGCCTCCGTCCCTCCGTCCCTCCCATTTATGTATCTATTTTTCGAGTGAACTAACCCACCCTAACTTTCTCAGCATTACAAGAAACAATTTTTAATTTTGAAGATAGACACAAGAAAGAATTCAACAACCCTACATCTTATATGGTACATACATACATATAGAGGTGGCAATCAACCCATTGGTTTGTTAACATTTAGTTTGAATTCACTTTACATCATCATCATCACCACCACCAATTTCACCCTTATATTATGATGATATCAAATTAAATGGGTCTTATCGGGTACGCATGTAACAATTCAATAGATTGATTTGTCACCTCTACATACGTACATATATATGTACACTTCTGGTTTCTTGCTTATGAAGCATTAAAGAAGTGCTCAGATGTTTCTAAAGTGCATTAAAATGACAATATAAGTATGGGACAAATATACTAAGAAGGAATTCAAGGAAAAAGGAAAATTCTTAATGAATAGCTAGATACACATTGGTACAAATGTGTGTGTATATATATATATATATTCATACTAAACTAAAAGTCCAAAGCATTTACATATTATTGACAGATGAACGAAAAAGAAAAGAAAAAAAAGTTGAAGAAAGAAGGCATCAAAATTTTGGAAGATCTCTACTTAACTCTCTTTGATATATATATATATATATATGTATGTAACTATAATTTCTAGATTTAAGGGAAGGTTGTAGCTGTTGATTGAAGCCTAATTTGTCTGTTAAACCTCTGAATAAACTCTTCGGCTCTTTTTTTAGTTCTTCGTTAGACATGGTCGAAAATTCATTGTCTTCATCAGCAGTTGCTTTGTGCTTCTGATAAGTCGTCTCTGACCTCCTTAGAGTGTTCTTCCTCTCATTGATGATCACTCCTCTTTTCGCTTTCTCAGACTTACTTCGCCGATAAGTTTTTTCCCGAACATTTTCTCTTTCAGTGCTACAACTTTTATTCTGATCATTATCGCCTTTCGACACGTGGACTACCCTCTTTTCTTGGACGATTTCTGTATTTTGAGGTACGAGGAGTACTTCTTCATTCTTTGTTTTCCTATTGTTTCCCGCCTCTAATTGCTTGGGACTGCTTTTGTTGACAATTTGAGGGTATTGGGAAACAAATGAGGAAGCACTACGAGCTGCTTGGCTATGCATCATGTACTCTTGGTAAAAATGGTCTTGTTGGTCTTTGCAGGCCGAAGAGAATGCGCCACAATCGACGGCGATAATGAGGATGAGGGTGTTGGATATGGCAAACCAGAACTTGGAGTTGTTGAAGACAGTTGAGAGGGAGATGTTGAAGATATAGAAGATGCAAAGGTAAATTAGTATAGAGAAGAAAAAAGCCAAGATGGATATCCCTTTAGCTTTGTGAGGATAATATTCTCTGGATTTATAGGGTTTCGCTAAATCTTGCACTAGATTTTGTTGAAGTTTGGCCATCTTATGTGGGAAAGAGAAGAAGCGGCAGTGCTTGAGATGCTTGTGGGGCGAAATGTGGGTTTTTATATTTGGTTGGTAAAAGAAGTTCCAAATGAAGGGGTTTTAATACTGTGAGATTAGGGCACTGCCGGATATTTGATCAATAATTAAGACACTTCAATTATTAGAGATGTCACCTTGGCTTTTTAGTGATTTACCAGGTATGCCCCTAGGGTTCCAAATTGGGCTTGGCGTAGGAATATTGGCTGCTTCCATAAATAGCCAAAATAATGGAAAATTCTGCATTTTTATGTACTTTTTTTTTTGCCGGATAAAAGTGAAAATAACAATTGGATTTGTATTTGTATAACCATTTGGGTAAGTGAACCTTAATTGAGAAGGATTTTTTTTTTTTTTTGGTAGAAACCTTAATTGAGAAGATTGGAACTTGCTACCTAAAAGAACTCTGCTAAATATGGCCCCGTCTACAAGCTGCCACTTGTGCTTTTTTAACACCACAAAAGCCAATCACATAAAGGAATTAAAGTCAAATAGCAAAATCCATGTCAGAAAATGACGTGACGCGTGGCATTTGATGGCTAAAGATCGATCGTCTTGTATATATGTACAGATATGTACAGATTGTGACGTGCATGCATGCATGGCCCGTAGTTCTCTGGATTATTAGGGCCACGTAGGAAGGTAGGTATTACCATTACAGAAGTGAACCTTTCTAGGTTATGTGGTTTCTTGTGCTTATGAGCAATTGATTAAAAATAGCTATCTCTCTCTCTCTCTCTCTCTCTCTCTCTCTCTCTCTCTCTCTCTCTGTATATGTGTTTTTTAAACTCTACAAGTGTTTCCATTCACGGTAGTTGGATATCGAAATCAAAAACCTGAAGTTTTCGTTACTCATCTTTTACACAAGTTTACAATTTTGGACAAGGATTGTCTGCTTTCCCACTTCCGGTGCCCTCCCGTATCCTCCTGTTTTGTGTGGTCACGGTTAAGCCACGTCAACATTTTATATTGTTTTTTTATAGAGATAATAAGATAAAAATGAATAGTAATATACAATGTTGACGTGACTTAACCGTGACCACACAAACAGGAGGGTACGAGAGGGCACCAGAAGTGGGAGGGCAGACAATCCTTGTCCTACAATTTTTTCTTATCTTACGCAAGCTATGGTGGGTGTGGGTCAATCCTTAACACCTCAGCTTTTTAATAAATCATGGTTTTAAGACTCGTAACCAAATGGTTAAAACTCATATCTCTAAGTGTAAAATGTTTAAAATGTTGCAGGAATAGGCATTTGGATCATAACCACATCTCCTGGTATCTGCTTAGGCTTTTCAGAATGAAGACATCCTCGAGATGATTCTGTTTTATATGGAAACACTGCTTCATTGATATTACATGTCGTGACAAAATCAATTTTCTATTGGTCAGATCATAGCATATTGCTCCTTTGTATCCCAAAGCATAGCCAAGAAAAACACATAGTGAAGATCGAGCTTGAAACTTGTTGACAGTATATGGTCTCAGTAAAGGATAAATGGCAGTGCCAAAAACTTTAAAAGTATGAATCTCTGGTATTTTCCCAAACAAAAGCTGATATGGAGACTTGAACTCTAAGGTCTGAGATGGCATTCTGTTAATTAAAAAGACTGCATGAGAGCAAGCATGATACCAGAATATTTGAGGCATTCCCACTGAAGATCAATCTGCCGATATTCTAACTAAGGGGTTGCATGGTCCATTATTCGTCAAGCATTGTTACAATCTTAAACTTGGTAACCCAAGTTAAGATTGAGGGGGGATATTGACTAGCATAAGAAGGGTAGTATGGTCAAAATGTTTAAAATGGTTCTGATGTGTAAAACTGTTATAAAAGACAGTTAGTTAGTTAGATTGGTTGGATTAAAAACCTTAGGAGATAAGGTAGTACTTGGACATATAAGGGTGCAAGAATCCTGTAAACACAATTCATTCAATACAATACACCGAAACTCATATCTTTTTATCTTTCTCTATCTACAATTCTCTTTCTCTCTATCTCTAAGTTTTTCTGGTTTTCTTTGATTCTCTGAGCACTGTTATCATGGTATCAATCGCCCGGATGGTCCTCGGTGCCATTTCTTCCGCTGAAGTTTAAAGAATTGGAGATTTCTTGGAGATTTTTTGCACAAAGGGTCAAGGGTTTCGTTCATATCAGGTTCTTTGTTTTCTGTTTTCGCAGTGCACACCATGTGTTTGTGTTATGTTCTAAATGAAGAGTGTTTGTTATTTGTCTATGAATTTGAAGGCCGATAGCCATTGTTAGCAAGTTGAAAGGCCGATAGCCATTGTGTGATCACGTAAGAAGCCGATAGTCATTGGTTGATCATGATTCATTGAGGTTAAGAAGTTGTTTTCATAGAAGAAAGAAAAAGGCCGATAACCACAAGAAACAAAGGGTAGTATAGTTGGGGTTCAAGAACACATTTTATTTGGTTGTTTGGTATTCATATTATCTGTTTCTGGTTCAAATGGCGGCATCTAATGTCAAGATTGAAGGGTTGCTTGGTATGCTCACGGTCAAGCTTCAGGATGACAATTTTGTTAAATGGAGTTTTCAGTTTCAGTCTGTTCTTAGGGGATACGATCTTTTTGATCATTTCACGGGTGACGATCCATGTCCTACGCGATTTGTTATTGATACAGAGGCAGAAGTTACTAATGAAGTCACTGTGGCGTATAAGATTGGGTGAAGAAAGATCTAGCGTTACTTAGTCTTCTCATTGCTACACTGTCTAATGATGTTATAGAGCACATTATTGGTTGTAAGACTGCGTGTGAGGCCTGGAATTGCTTACAAGAACGATTTGCGTCTGTCTCCATGGTCAGAATTAATCAACTGAATAGTGAATTGCATACTATCCAAAAAGGTGGGGAATCTGTGGATAGGTTTCTTTTACGGGTTAAAGCAATTAAAGATCAACTAGTATCTGCTGGAGAAAGGATAACTGAGAATGATTTTCTTATAGATGTGCTATCTGGATTACCTCCTGAGTTTGAAATGATAAAGACTGTGATATTGGCCCGAGATTCTCCTATATCATATAAAGATTTAAGGGCGCAACTTCTTGGTGCAGAGGCTAATATTGAATCAAGAATGAAGTCTTTGAGTACAACCATGGCATCAATGTATGTTCACGGAAAAGGTTTTGGTTCCAATGGTTTTCAAAGTAATCATAACAGTTTTGAAGTTGGTGAAAGTTCAAATTCTCATAGGTTTCAAAGGGAATATGATGAAGAACATTCTAATGCGTTTCATGGTGGTTCAGGTTTTGTGGGGAATGGTGACAAATTTGTGCAGAAGAGCAATTTTTCTGGGGGAAATAGGAAATATAATGGCAATTATAACAATGGTAATTTTGATCATAGAAGTAACAATGGTTCAAGAAATTTCTCTGGCAATGGAAATCAATTTGGTCACAGAAGTAACAATGGTAGTTTTAATGGCAATTTCTCTGGAAATGGTAAAAATTTTCAGTCCCAGAATGGAAGCAGTTTCTCAGGAAATGGAAGCAGTCTCTCAAGTAGTGGTTTTCAGAAGAGTAATACCTGGAATGGTAATACAAATTACAGATCGGGTATTTCACCTGAATGTCAAATATGTTATAGGAGAGGACACACAGCAGCTAATTGTTATCACAGAGCTGCCACTGGTAATACATGGTTCATTGCTTGCCAGATTTGTGGGAAAATAGGACATATTACACTGGAGTGTTATCATCAAAATAATTCTGCTTATCAGGGTAATCCCCCACCTCATTCTTTGACTGCAATGACTGCACAAGCTACTGTTGGACATAATGTACCACAGAACAATGAACATGGGTTTTCGAATGGGGATACTTGGATTCTAGACACCGGAGCTACACACCACATGACTTCTAATGTTCATGCCCTCTCTCAAGTCAATCCTTACAATGGAGAGGAGAAAATAACAATTGGCAATGGTGAAGGTTTGGCAGTCAGGAATATTGGTTCTTCTACAATTACAAATCCTACTAATACTTTAATTTTGCATAATGTTTTGCATGTGCCTCAAATCACTGTCAATCTTTTTTCTGTTAAGAAACTATGCCACGATAATGGATGTTGGTTTATTTGTGATGATGTGGATTTCTTTATACAGGACAAGGCCACACAGGTGATTTTGTACCAAGGAATGAGTGATGATGGGGAACTCTTCAAGATTCCAGTGACAACCTTTGATAATTCATTTGCTACAAGGTTAAGTCGATGTGCTGCATTCTTGGGTCAAAAAGTAAGAACTGCGATTTGGCATCAACGGCTAGGACATCCATCAGAGGAGATTTTGGCTAGAATGTTGAAGGCTGCTGATATTACTACTAGTAAAGATTCATGTTCAAATATGTGTACTTCTTGTGTAAAAGGGAAAATGTGTAGACAAGTATTTCCAGTTCGACAGAATAAAGCTAAGTGTTTGTTTGAGAAAGTTCACTCCGATATATGGGGATCATCTCCAATACAATCTGTAGAAGGATATAAGTACTACATTACATTTGTGGATGAATTTTCCAGATTCATGTGGATATTTCCCATGATTAATAAATCAGAAGCTTGTTCAATTTTTGTGAAGTTCACTGCCTTTGTGTTCAATCAGTTTAATGCTTCAATTAAATGTTTTCAATCTGATGAAGGAGGTGAATATATGAGTAAAGAATTTATGGAGTTTCTAGCAAGTAAGGGTATTTCACATATGATTTCTTGCCCCTATACTCCTCATCAGAATGGTATTGCTGAAAGGAGACATCGTCATGTAGTAGAAACTGCCATCATTTTAATGACAGAAGCAAATTTGCCTCAAATATTCTAGTATCATGCTTGCTTTCATGCAGTCTTTTTAATTAACAGAATGCCATCTCAGACCTTAGAGTTTAAGTCTCCATATCAGCTTTTGTTTGGGAAAATACCAGAGATTCATACTTTTAAAGTTTTTGGCACTGCCATTTATCCTTTACTGAGACCATATACTGTCAACAAGTTTCAAGCTCGATCTTCACTATGTGTTTTTCTTGGCTATGCTTTGGGATACAAAGGAGCAATATGCTATGATCTGACCAATAGAAAATTGATTTTGTCACGACATGTAATATACAATGAATCAGTGTTTCCATATAAAACAGAATCATCTCGAGGATGTCTTCATTCTGAAAAGCCTAAGCAGATACCAGGAGATATGGTTATGATCCAAATGCCTATTCCTGCAGTTCAGAGTTCAGTACCAGTATCAAGTAGTGTGTCTATTCATGAATTACAAGCATATTCAGTGTTAGATACTGTTTCTCAACAGCAAGTTTCAAGTGTGCAGCCAAGTACTGATATTGAAGCATCTGATCCATCTAGTTCAAGCACATCTCCAACATCAACTTCCCATCATCATCACTCTACTTCAGAAGTCAATGAATCACCTTTGTTGCATGTCCATCACAGTTCCCAACTAAAGGTATTACTTCCTATTTCTCCACAACTAAGTGAACATTCTGAAAATCCTTCCATATCTCCAGTTGCATTATCTACTCATCCCATGGTTACAAGATTGAAGAGTTGAACTATACAAAGACAGGATTATGCTGCATACTTGACATCTTTTCCAGAATTAAAATCATTACAAATTACAGAAGATGAGGTGTTTTCTGGTGGTTATTATTTTGTGACAGAGATAACTGATACTAAAGAACCTTCTAATTTTCGAAAAGCTGCAAGTATTCCACATTGGCAGAAAGCAATGCAGGAAGAATATGACTCTCTTAGGGCTCAAGGTACCTGGCAGCTAGTTCCATATCCTAGTAACAGATCTGTGGTTGGTAGTAAATGGGTTTACAAGGTCAAAAAGAACTCTGATGGCAGTATATCGAGATACAAAGCTCGATTGGTGGCTCAAGGATTCTCACATGAGCATGGAATTGATTATTCAGAGACATTTAGTCCTGTTGTTAGACACACAACAGTAAGAATCATTCTTGTTATGGCTGTAATTCATCACTGGGAGATGAAACAGTAAGACATTAAAAATGCATTCTTACATGGGGATTTACAAGAGGAGGTTTATATGCAACAACCTCAAGGTTTTATTGACCCTACTTGTCATACTCATGTCTGTAAATTGATTAAATCATTGTACGGCCTTAAACAAGCACCAAGAGCCTGAAACTCTAAGTTTACCAGCTATCTGGGTGTTATGGGGTTTCGTGCTTCATTGTTTGACACAAGTTTGTTTGTAAAACACAATGGTGCTGATATCATCATCCTACTTCTTTATATGGATGATATAATTTTGACAGGTTCTAAGTCTGTCCAAGTTCAACAAGTCATTCATGAATTATCAGAGGTGTTTGAGTTAAAAGATTTGGGAAGACTTAGTGATTTCTTGGGCCTATAGATTTCATATCAATCCACTGGTGATAAATTTGTAAACCAGTCAAAATACATCACATATTTGATACATAAAGCTGGAATGGACTCTTGTAAGCCGGCCATAACACCATGTAAGCCACATAACTCATTACTTGTCACTGAAGGCATGTCATTGACTGATCCTACATTTTACAGAAGTATTGTAGGTTCTCTACAATACTTGACATTTACTAGGCCCGATATTGCCTTTGCGGTTAATTCTGTGTGCCAATTTATGAAAGCACCAACTGATGTTCATCTTGGCGCTGTGAAAAGAATCTTGAGGTATCTTAAAGGTACATCGCAGTATGGTATTGTGTATTCAGCAGCTACAGAACCGATTCTCAATGCTTTTTCAGACTCGGATTGGGCTGCAGATTTAAACACTCGAAGGTCTGTGACTGGTTATCTTGTTTTCCTTGGTAATAATCCAATTTCATGGCAGTCGAAGAAGCAAAGTTCTGTCTCTCAGAGCTCTACTGAAGCGGAATACAAAGCCTTTGTCTCACACTGCAGCTGATCTAGCTTGGATAAGGACGGTCTTGAATGATTTGGCGTTGTTTCTGCCATCACCACCAGTTATACACTATGATAATCTGTCTGCGATTGCATTAAGTGCAAATCCAGTGTTTCATTCCCGAATTAAGCACTTGGATACAGATTACCATTTTGTAAGAGAGAAGGTGCAACAAGGTGATTTAGCAGTCTCCTACATTCCCACTGAAGATCAATCTACCGATATTCTAACTAAGGGGTTGCATGGTCCATTATTCGTCAAGCATTGTTACAATCTTAAACTTGGTAACCCAAGTTAAGATTGAGGGGGGACATTGACTAGCATAAGAAGGGTAGTATGGTCAAAATGTTTAAAATGGTGCTGATGTGTAAAACTATTATAAAAGACAGTTAGTTAGTTAGATTGGTTGGATTAAAAACCTTAGGAGATAAGGTAGTACTTGGATATATAAGGGTGCAAGAATCCTGTAAACACAATTCATTCAATACAATACACCGAAACTCATATCTTTTGATCTCTCTCTATCTACAATTCTCTTTCTCTCTATCTCTAAATTTTTCTGGTTTTCTTTGATTCTCTAAGCACTGTTATCAAAATGCACATAACTAAATTGTTAAAACTTAAATATGAGTTTTGAGTCTAATCATGAACCTAATCAAATTGTTAAATTTGAAATATGAGTTTTGAGTTTACTGTTTTATTCTCCAATACAAAGACTCAAATCTTAAACTCAAAATGAGTCTTACGATTCGAGTCTTTGTTTCAGAGAACAAAACCGAAAATACATAATCCACCTTTTCGAAATCCAAATATTCTCATAAGTCTATATTAAGTTTTGAACTTATCTAAAAGTCTAAGCATGATTAATCATAGAATCATAATGACAATATAGACGTGTATCCCATTATCAACCTATTGTGAGACATTGGATAACTCGCGTTTCACATCTGACTCCTATTTTATTTAGAAATGTATAAAATTGGAAGCTATCATATATATTTTTTTGTTAACAAACAATATTATCTATACTAAGGAGGTGGACGAGTGTGTTAAGTCTCACAATGAACCAGTAATAATGTGGTTCAAATTTGCCTTTAGCGAGAAACGAAGACATCTCACTTACACATAAAAAAGAATAATACTAGACCGTAGTACCAAATGACAGTTATCATATAACTTTATATCTACTAGATTTCATGTGGTGCCTATAAAAATATAATTCCTAAATTAATAAAACTGTAATATTGGATCATTTTATAAAAATAATAAACCGTAACTTTGCTTACTTAGCTTGCATTTCACTTTTCTGGCCACAAAATTTTGGGTGGTGTCTTTGTGATTTGCTTTATTTTAATTAAAAGCTGGGGAACAATCACTCGTGGAGATCCTGGCATGTCATTTGCTGATTGGTTACTTCAATATCTCTCTGTTTCGCAATCGAATCATGGAAGATATTATTAGCCAAATAGTCATATTTTATGTATGTAATTAGATTTTGTAGTTACGAGAGGGACACTCCAAGAACACAAAAACAAAAAACGAGTTTGGTTTTATTTGGCTAAACTATACACTACTTTCATCTGATTAGAAAGTAAATATTTATATACTGCTTCGATCACGGAACAAGGGCAATGATTTGGGCTGCATGCATCTTCTGGAGTTTGATGACTCGTCCTAACTCAATCTTAATCAGTCAATTTATGGGGCTTGCTGATGTTCTCTATCATCGATGAACATACGAGGAACTCATGATCGTGTTGACATGGACACATAAAAATTGCTTTAATTTTCATAAATTTTTCGTCTTAAATTTTGCATAAAATTGTAAGAAATAAGGGTGTTAAATTGCTACAAACAATAAACAGAAATTAAATATGTGAATATGTACACAATAGAACAAAAATAGAAAAATCTCAAATTGAGCCGAGGCAAGTGGCAAAGCTAGAAATTTATAACGATTGGGTCATAAAACAGAAGCTTCCAAAAACTTATCATACTTTTACTTATAATTGCCAATTTATAATTTATTCTGCAAAAATTCATTCCAAATCAATCAATACAAAAACCCTAAAAATCCCAATGAGCTGAAGATGAGAAAAATACTAATATGATTGATTCAGAGATATAACCAAGTGAGATGAAGGGTGCCTAACCGAACTTGAACACCAGAGAAGCTTTAATTTAGGAGATATGAAGTCTGAGTGGAGAAGGGGTTTGCGTGTTTGATAAGTGTTCAACTTGTTTGAGAAATAGCATGCTAAACTTTTTTTATTTTATTTTTAATAGAAACAGAATACAAAACAGTTTTGGTTTATGTCAATCTAAGGAATATTGATTAAAGGTCTCCTTATTTCATTTGTCTAGCCAGTATAAGGGTCAAACGAAATTTCAAAGGAGGATTTTATATGCTATTAAGTTCTACAGCAGCCAACTCCCCCCACATTGGCTCTGTCACTAGAGGTAAGCGTTAGATGTTCTGATCTGAAGACAATTTTCGCCCCACATTGATGGTTATTGTTTGATGATGCTTGTCTCTCAGGATACCGCTACCTCCTTGTAAAGGAAGCACTACGATTCACAAGGCTCCTTAACATTACTTTTAATTTTAATATCCAAACAAAAATAGATAAGACCAAATACACCAGTATGCCTGGCTTTGAATCTCTATTTTCTGTCTCTAATTAAGACCAAATAAACCAGTATACATGGCTTTGAATCTCTGTTCTTTTTTGTCTCTAATTCGTCTTTAACATACATCTCCTCCTCCTTGGTCAATCTTCGTTATAATCCACCTGCATGAGGTACTTGTCTTCAAGCAGCATTTATAGCATTTTCAAGTTCACATCCACACACCCGGCAATGCTTAGCTTTCCCGTTTCCATAGAAGCCAAAAATAATGGAATATATGTATAGGTGGTGCTATACGTATCCACACCTATGTTTACTTTCTACACACCCATTCAGTTTCAGTCGTTGGGTTGAATGAATTGAAGAAAATCAAAAGACAAAACTTACAAGGGTGTGTGGGAGGTAAAAAGAGGTGTGTGGATAACACCACCTATTGTACATGCACGCACACACATCTTCTAGGTTTAACATGCCTAATTAAAATGGGCATCAGTATCAGCCTATTTAGTTGACATAGACACTGGAAGTCTATAATGTCATCAAAAGGTGGTGCTATCCACACATCTTGGCAATTATCGTAATACTACTAGGTAAAAAGAGGTGTGTGGATAACACCACATTTTCTCCATTTGCATTCATATCTCCTTTTATATCTCTCGCATGGTCGCTAAGGGTGCGTTTGTTGTACCAGACTGTTTCAGACTGGACTAACTTTAGGGACTAAGTTGGACTGGCTTAGACTAGACTAAGCTGGACTGATTTAGTGAAGCGTTTGGTGCAGCGTCGGACTAAGAAGCAGGACTGCAATATTATATTATTTTATATTAATTTAATATATATTAATTAATATTTTATTATTACTTTATCTTTATCTTTTTTTCTTTTTCTAGAATCATCCCTCTCCAATATCTGTAACCTTCATTTTTCACTCCACCTCTCCATCTCTCTTTCCCTTTGTTCCCCATTTTTGTCTCTCCGCCTCTCCCTCCTATTTCCCTTTTCTCCCCATTTTTGCCCCACCTTTTTTTCAGGGTCATGTTTTGCAGAAAAACACGATCTTTGAGAGACCCACAGGAGGGAAAGAGAGAGATATCGAAATCAAGGGTTGCTTTCTTGCATGTTTTGGTTCTTCCAAAAAACAAAAAACGCAGGAGTAATACAATGTTCTCTGTGAGTCTGTTCTTGCATCTTTGAGAGACCCATAAGCAGTGTCTCACTCCCCTCTTCTTTTTTTCTCTCACTTCACCTCTGTGCTCTCCCATCGCTCTCTTTGTATTTCTTTTTTCTTCAGATTTGGTACCTGTATTTTCTGGGAAAATCATAGTTTGGTCAAGAAAAATCACTTAAAGTTACTGCACTCATGCTAAAGTTTTCAATCTTGTTGTTGGCGGAAGAATTTGGTGAAGGAAAAATTTTGTCCTAGCTAAGAACATGTATGAACATTTGAATACATATGCTAACAATTAACTCTTTAAAGTAGGCATGCATCCAAAAACAATTCATGAAACCCATGACTTTCAAAGCCTAGTATATGGTGAATCAAAAGACTCTTTAACAACATTAAAGATAATTAAGAATTTAGAGATTCTTTACCCTTGAAGCTCATCCTTGATTACACAAGGGATTCACCCAAGTGGAGGGCCTTCAAGTCACCTCCTTGCTCCTTGGATCTTCCTTGTGATTTCCCTCCTTTTAGTGCTCCTTTGCTTCTTTGAGGATTTGAGGATTAGTTCTCCAAAACACCAAAAGTTTGATGTCTCTATGTCTCTTCACCAAGGATGTAATTTGTGAGAATGAAAAATGGATCACTTAGGGAAGTAAATTTGCTAGATAACTATCCCCAAGTAGCTTAGAAAACCCTAATTGAAAACAAAGCTATAAAGATGAATTTATACTTCATTTCTTAGGTGAGTGGCAAACTTGCAATTAAGCAAACTTGCATACCCTCACCCTAAATGGTTGGCCTATATGGTTATTGGGCTTATTGCCCATTTTGTTTTAGTTGTCATACAACTTAAACATAATGGGCCTTGTGGACCAAAACACTTTTGGGCCCCGAAGCCCTAAAACCAACTTAAAAGCCCAATACGAACATTTCGTATAATTAATTAACTAATTAATTAATCTTGACCATTCTTCAATTAAACCATTTAATTGCTTATCCATTTCATTTAATTGCTTCACATATATCCTTATTTGGTGTGCGATCCATTAGGTTCCAATTAGCGAGGCAGTGGGCGATGTTACTCTTAACTATCGATTGTGAATTGAAACCACATTTCAATTCTCCCTTTTTGATGATTAGTGTTTGCTAATCAATAGGGCTTCCACAAACCATGAGTGACACCTAGCAGTATGTCATGGTTACCCAAGCTAAGTAGAATTGGTTGGAGAACCTATCCAGTTACAATTACAATGCAATACGGTCATTCTCTAATACAATACTCTTAACCACATTGTTTTAGGTGATAGTTTGTTTCATGTCTACTATCCAATGTGATACTTTCTTATATGATTCCCTTGAATATGATTTGGAACATCTTCCTTAGTCATATTCATTTGCTTTGGCCAAAGACTTTAGAATCATATTTTAGAGTATACTCCTTCCACCATGGAAGGTTAGAGATTCCTTGTTGTGCATTCATATGCCTACATGACTAGATCACATGTCCCCAACAATGCCGTGGACAATCCGAGGGAATGCCTTTGTCATGATCAAAGATCAAGGACCTAACCATTAGACATCTATGATGCCTCAGGTCTAAGGACTACTTTGCATATTGTAACCTTAGAGTTCGTACATGACATGTATGTTTGAACTCTCATTAATCGCAGTTCAGTGTACTCGATTACTCTTTCGAGCACCTATGTGTTTGTCTTAGTGTCCAACACCAAATGACTTGAGACTAGTTCATACTCACGTTTGAGTCAACATAACACATACTAACCTTAGCGGATTGTCAATGCCCAATTGGCAATCCTATGGCTAGGAACGTTTTAGGAATGAACATAAGAGAAAGGTCTCCTTAATCTAACTCATTAGATCACTTATCTCTTATGTCAAATACATCCCTTGGATTCTCTTATTGATTAAACACATGATTTAATAAATAGTGATTAACAATAAGTATTGCCCTTCCGTTAAACATATAAAAGTTTAACATATTAAGTATTCCAAAAAGCTATTACATCAAATGAGTGGCTTTGTGGGCATACTTCCAACAATCTCCCACTTGCACTCAAAGCCATCCTCCCATGTATCTAATACTCATCTTATCCATATGACGATCAAGCTGGATTTGAGTCATTGGCTTTGTCAGTGGATCTGCTACATTATCGGCTGAAGCAACTTTGAGGATGTTGACTTTCCCCTCGGCAGCATATCATCTTATGATATTAAAGCGCCTATCAAAATGCTTGTTCTTTTGATGAGCCCTGGGTTCCTTGGCTTGAGCTATCGCCCCACTATTATCACAGTACAAAGTTACTGGTGATGTGATGGTTGGAACCACTCCAAGTTCAGTAATGAACTTTTTCATCCAGAACGCTTCTTTGCCGGCTTCAGCTGTAGCGACATATTCAGCCTCTGTCGTGGAATCAGCAATTACACTTTGTTTCTTGCTTTTCCAACTGACACCCCCACCATTCAGAGTGAATACATATCCGGAGTTGGAACTTCTATCATCGACGTCAGATTGGAAATCTGCGTCTGTATAAGCTTCCACTCGCAACTCTGATGCTCCTCCATAAACGAGGAACATGTCCTTAGTTCTTCTTAAGTACTTAAGGACCATCTTGACAGCTGCCCAGTGTTCTGATCCTGGGTTAGATTGATATCGACTAGTAATGCTCACAGCATACGCGATATCAGGCCTTGTGCATATCATGGCATACATGAGACTCCCTATGGCGGAAGCATAAGGAATTTCATTCATTTAGCCGTATCTCTTCAGGAGTCTTAGGTCCCATGGACTTAGAAAGGTGAATTCCATGTCTCACAGGAAGAAAACCTTTCTTAGATTGTTCCATCTGGAACCTACTTAGCACCTTATCAATGTACATCGATTGGGATAATCCAATTAATTTTCTGGATCTATCACGATAGAGTTTTATCCCAAGTACATAAGATGCATCTCCTAAATCTTTCATGTGGAAGGTTTTAGACAACCACACTTTTACAGAAGAAAGTACTGCAGTGTCATTCCCGAATAGTAATATGTCATCTACATATAACACTAGGAATACTACTGCATCCCCAACGACTTTTTGATAAACACAATTGTCGTCTTCGTTTTGAGTAAAACCAAACGTTTTGATTTCAGTATCGAAACGAATGTTCCAGCTCCTGGAGGTTTGCTTAAGTCCATAAATGGACCTTTGAAGCTTGCATGCCTTAGTCTCTTCAGACTCGGACACGAAACCTTCGGGTTGAGTCATATAGAGCTCTTCTTGTAGGTAGCCGTTCAGAAAGGCCGTCTTCACGTCCATTTGCCATCTCTTTGAATCAATGTCGGACATTGCTTCAGTGTAGTCCCTAGGGTCCTCCTTTGTTTCATTGTCACCTAAAAGGTACAATTCATCAAAGTCATTATTTAAGCCAAACCTCATAGGTGGCTTACTAACCCGTTCAGATCTACGTGGAGCTAGGGGTTCAGGAACAGGGTTGTCAATATGTCGAGTGCTTGTTTGTGGTTCATTATTAATCTCATTAATTTCCATCTGTTTGCTTATAGTTCCTTTGAGAACAAATTCGTCCTTTAGAAACTTAGCAGTTCTGGCGACAAAGACTTTCTGGTCGTCAGGATGGTAGAACTCATATCCCATAGTTTCTTTAGGATATCCCACAAAATAGCATCTTACTGATCTCGTTTCAAGCTTAGTAGCCTCAAGCTTCTTGACATATGCTTCACAACCCCAAATCTTAATATGATTAAGACTTGGCTTTCTTCCATGCCATATCTCATAGGGTGTTTGTGAAACTGATTTGGAAGGTACTCTATTAAGCAAGTAAGCTGCTGTATATAGAGCGTATCCCCAGAATGTTACTGGTAGATCAGCGGAACTCATCATAGAACGAACCATGTTCATCAAGGTTCGATTTCTCCTTTCAGAAACTCCATTAAGTTGTGGAGTTCCCGGTGGAGTCCACTGTGATATTATTCCACACTCTTTGAGATAATCTAGGAACTCATTACTCAGATATTCACCCCCTCGATCCGATCTTAGGATTTTTATCTGTTTCCCAGTTTGCTTCTCAACTTCATTCTTGAATTCTTTGAACCTTTCAAAGGATTCTGACTTGTACTTCATAAGATATACATAGCCAAACCGAGAGTGATTGTCGGTGAATGTGATATAGTATGAGAAGCCTTCTCTCGACGTAGTAGACATAGGTCCACATACGTCAGTGTGGATTAACCCTAGAATTTCAGTGGCACGCTCTCCTTTTCCAGTAAATGGAGATTTGGTCATCTTCCCTTTCAAGCAACTTTCACAAGTACCCATCCGGTCATTACCTAATGGGCGGAAATATCCGTCTTTCGACATCTTGCGAGTCTTATCAAGGTTCACATGTCCAAGTTTAAGATGCCACATCTTTTCTTGGTTAACTTCTTCTCTAGCCCTTTTGGGTTTTGAGGTATTCCCGCTTTCAATACAGTGCATCCCACTATTCGTCTCTAGGTGAAAAAGTCTCTCTATCATATTACCATGAGAGATAATACGACCGTTCAAGTATAAAGTGCAACTCATTTTGTCAAACAACACTGAGTGCCCATCTCGTAAAAGCTTAGAGATGGAAATCAAATTCTTTATACATGAAGGAAAATATAAACAATTTTTAAGTTCCAGGACTTCCCCAGAGGGTAGGTTAAGCATATAGGTGCCTATTGCTTTTGCAGAGATTTTAGTGCTGTTCCCAACTCGCACAACCATCTCCTCATTGCGCAGTGATCTGCTCCCTGTTAGTCCCTGCAACGTATTACAGATATGTTGACTAGCACTTGAATCAAATATCCAGGAATTGGAGCTCACTGTAAAAGCACTCTCTATGACAGAAATAGTCTCTTCAAAAGTTCGTGTCATAAGGCTCGCAATGCGCACCCTGTATTTCTTCTTCCAACGTTCATCCTTTCCACAATGAAAGCATGTTCCCTTGGATTTCTTTGCCTTCTTCTTATGTAACCTTTTCCTTATTATTGCATTCTCACTCCCACTGTCCCTTTTGAAACCTTTTTCAAATTTACAGCACATGTCAATCATCTCTTTCAAAGAATGATCGAATCTATTCACTTTATAGTTTACGATAAACTTAGTGAAATCATCCGAGAGAGATGCAAGGAAAAAGTCTTGGGCCATTTTCCCATCGATGTAAGTTCCTAAACTTTGAAGATCTTGAAAGATCATTTCCATCTTTTGTCCATGTTTATGGACCGATGTCCCCTTTGCCATTTTGGCATTCATTAGACTACAAATATTTGAGAATCGTACATTACTAGTCTCAATGTCATGCATCTTATGCAAACTTTCAACCATGGCACAAGAAGTGTCCATGTGCTTATGTAGCTTCATAAGCTCCTCACTAAGTGAAGTGAGGATTAAGCATTTGGCTTGTAAGTCATCCTCATAGTGTCTAATATAATTTTGACACTCCTCATTTGAAGCTAGTTTCGTAGGAGGTACATGAGGAGGGGATTGCTTAAGTACATACAATATGTCTTTCACCTTTGAGACATTCTCAATGTGGCGATACCAAGCAAGGAAACGTTGGCCCTTTAGGCCCTTTTTGTCAAGTATAATGGTGGGTATAATTTTAGGCATGTCGTTCACTACATAACATAACAGAAATCGAATTAGCATTGTTGTTTAAAACTATTTTGATTGGGTCTTTTAATCAAATAGTATCACCCACCATTTTTGGCAAATTCCACATCCCTCAATAGAATTCGAGAGTTATATTGAACTCTTAGTGGGTTATGAGAGACTCACCATTACCAAGCCCACCTCAGAAGAATATCTTATTGGTTAGCAAAAATAATGATGAGAGAATAACGCATTATTCATTTACAACCTTTTGTAATTACCCATCTAGTTCGGCCTCTAGAGAATGATGCCTCAGAAGAATATCTTATTGGCATCATTGCACTTAGTTTAAGTCATTCCCACCATGCTAGTTCAAATAGGGGTTCAAGAATGGCCTCAGAAGAATATCATATTGGCCATACTCGTTGCCTACTTTCACTTCATCATATGTTTATGGGCTTCTCCTGAATGTAAGCACATACTTTGTATACCCCAGAACTGGACGAATACGGTGTACGAGTCACAAACGATTGAAGCCCACCACGGTGGAAGGCCTACGAAGAGATATTCTAAACATCTCTCGCTTATCAACTTAATATTCATTTGTTGAGGGAATAGCGTTGGGCTACATCAAAACATTTTAATCACATTAAAAGAACTTGGGCCTATCACAACCATTGGTCCAAGTTTATATGAATTAGTAGTATATAATACTCCCACTGTTTCGTTGAAACAAGCGAGACTATATGGAACTACTAACGAATGCTTTGCATCCTCATATGGACTATATAGTCATATTAGGTTTTAGGATGATTATGAACCGTTTGATTTGATCCAACACGAGCCTTGTGTTGGACCTTGGGTCTAAGGTATGTAGTTGTTGATTTTAGTTACGCGTTTAATCCAATTAAACCGTTATTTCCTATTGGGCGTTGGACCCAACTATTCCATTTTGCATACATTTAAACAAAAGGAATACATGAAATAATAATAAGGGCTTATGCCCTTTTACAACATAAATGATGGACTTATGTCCATTTACAACAATCTTGAACTAATCAAATTACATTCAAATCTACACTACCAAGCCCAAACATTCATAATGTAAAGCGGCCAATCACATAGCTCAATTATCGAGGCATTTGGTTCATAATCACCCTTCTCTTAATCAAACACATTTAATTAAGAAAACAACTTTAAAACAATTGGTTTTCGGATCCATAGAATTGATTTAAATGAAACTAAATAAAATGAAAATCCAATTCTCATTTAAAGAGACAAACCATTTTGTTCTCATCTAATTTGGGCCATTTTCTAAAAACAAAAACTTTTGGGGTCACTTTGTAAAAACACAAGAGTCCACAACTTCATGTAATTACAACTTATAACCCAAACATTTTTAATAATGTCAAAAACATCATTAAAGGAGCAAAACAATTTGTCCTTTAAAGTTTTTGGACCTTAACGTAAAAACGTAAACTTTTGGGCCAAAATGCAAATACACAAAAGTATCAAAACTTTATGTAAGTGCACAAAACACCCAAAAATACCCTATTTAATAGGGTGGCCGGCCATAAGTGGTTTTTATTGGTAAAATTCAAATTTTATACAAAGTTTTGTAAGTGGGTTATGTTAGGTGAGGTAAAGATGAAATAAAATTTTGTATGAAATGATTTATGTCATTCTTTAAAACAAAGTTTGTCTCCCATTAAAATTACTTAATCATTAACCATCACCCACTAAAATTAAATCAAAACTTTATGTAAAAACATAAAACTTTTTGAATCAAAACTTCAAAACTTTTTGTTCTTGGCAAGAACTCCAAGAACATTGAAGAACACTTATGAAAACTCAAAATACATGGCACCAAATTTTTAGTTCCAATATTCATGCTTAAATGAAATACATCTACAACATTTGAGATGCTAAATTTTCTAGCAAAATTTATATTCAAAGCAAGAACAAAGCTTGTAACATTTACAACATTTAAATCATAAAACATGAAAATCACAAAACCCAAAAGGATCCACCATACACTAGACCTAGGCTCTGATACCACTTGAAGGAAAAATTTTGTCCTAGCTAAGAACATGTATGAACATTTGAATACATATGCTAACAATTAACTCTTTAAAGTAGGCATGCATCCAAAAACAATTCATGAAACCCATGACTTTCAAAGCCTAGTATATGGTGAATCAAAAGACTCTTTAACAACATTAAAGATAATTAAGAATTTAGAGATTCTTTACCCTTGAAGCTCATCCTTGATTACACAAGGGATTCACCCAAGTGGAGGGCCTTCAAGTCACCTCCTTGCTCCTTGGATCTTCCTTGTGATTTCCCTCCTTTTAGTGCTCCTTTGCTTCTTTGAGGATTTGAGGATTAGTTCTCCAAAACACCAAAAGTTTGATGTCTCTATGTCTCTTCACCAAGGATGTAATTTGTGAGAATGAAAAATGGATCACTTAGGGAAGTAAATTTGCTAGATAACTATCCCCAAGTAGCTTAGAAAACCCTAATTGAAAACAAAGCTATAAAGATGAATTTATACTTCATTTCTTAGGTGAGTGGCAAACTTGCAATTAAGCAAACTTGCATACCCTCACCCTAAATGGTTGGCCTATATGGTTATTGGGCTTATTGCCCATTTTGTTTTAGTTGTCATACAACTTAAACATAATGGGCCTTGTGGACCAAAACACTTTTGGGCCCCGAAGCCCTAAAACCAACTTAAAAGCCCAATACGAACATTTCGTATAATTAATTAACTAATTAATTAATCTTGACCATTCTTCAATTAAACCATTTAATTGCTTATCCATTTCATTTAATTGCTTCACATATATCCTTATTTGGTGTGCGATCCATTAGGTTCCAATTAGCGAGGCAGTGGGCGATGTTACTCTTAACTATCGATTGTGAATTGAAACCACATTTCAATTCTCCCTTTTTGATGATTAGTGTTTGCTAATCAATAGGGCTTCCACAAACCATGAGTGACACCTAGCAGTATGTCATGGTTACCCAAGCTAAGTAGAATTGGTTGGAGAACCTATCCAGTTACAATTACAATGCAATACGGTCCTTCTCTAATACAATACTCTTAACCACATTGTTTTAGGTGATAGTTTGTTTCATGTCTACTATCCAATGTGATACTTTCTTATATGATTCCCTTGAATATGATTTGGAACATCTTCCTTAGTCATATTCATTTGCTTTGGCCAAAGATTTTAGAATCATATTTTAGAGTATACTCCTTCCACCATGGAAGGTTAGAGATCCCTTGTTGTGCATTCATATGCCTACATGACTAGATCACATGACCCCAACAATGCCGTGGACAATCCGAGGGAATGCCTTTGTCATGATTAAAGATCAAGGACCTAACCATTAGACATCTATGATGCCTCAGGTCTAAGGACTACTTTGCATATTGTAACCTTAGAGTTCGTACATGACATGTATGTTTGAACTCTCATTAATCGCAGTTCAGTGTACTCGATTACTCTTTCGAGCACCTATGTGTTTGTCTTAGTGTCCAACACCAAATGACTTGAGACTAGTTCATACTCACGTTTGAGTCAACATAACACATACTAACCTTAGCGGATTGTCAATGCCCAATTGGCAATCCTATGGCTAGGAACGTTTTAGGAATGAACATAAGAGAAAGGTCTCCTTAATCTAACTCATTAGATCACTTATCTCTTATGTCAAATACATCCCTTGGATTCTCTTATTGATTAAACACATGATTCAATAAATAGTGATTAACAATAAGTATTGCCCTTCCGTTAAACATATAAAAGTTTAACATATTAAGTATTCCAAAAAGCTATTACATCAAATGAGTGGCTTTGTGGGCATACTTCCAACATTTGGGTCACCATGAGACCCATTTTTTCCGTCGTTCGGGTCGACCCAGATGGCAAAAAACCCCAAATCACCGACCCAGATGCCAAAAGGGCGCTAGGTTTACCGGACGACGGAGATCGGCGACAGTCGTTTCTGGTTTGGTCAGTGGAGAAGGGAGGGCTGATGCTGCTCATGTGGGTTTGAGCGACGCTACTTGCAGAAAAGGGAGACGGGACTAGCAATCTCGTAGTTGTTGGGGATCCTCGTTAAGAACTCGTAGCGTGGTGTATAATCCGAGCGAGTCCGACCTAAGCTCATTAAATCTAATCCTGGTGCAGACCAAACAAGGGACTACAGTCCAGTCCAGTCCAATCCCCTCTAATCCGGTCAAACAAACGGGCCATAAATGTAAGAGGTAGAGATCAAGAAAGAAATAGATCACTGTATACGATAGAATACCACCGAACTTGAGCTAATTCAGTTGAAAAACAAGAAATAATATCGATGGTGTGAGAGTCGTGCAAAGTGTGACAATCACTAGCCTCGTAATAACTTTGGATAATTTCCTAATGGGGTGTGATATCCACACACCATTTTTTACTTCTCACACACCCTTCTAATTTTCGTTCGTCGGATCAGATGAATTGAAGAAGATCAACGGACAGAAATTAACAAATGGTGTGTGAGAAGTAAAAAGAGGTGTGTGGATAGCACACATCTTTCCTAATAGCATCTCTATTTTTTTGAGACATTGATAGTCTGAAAGATTGATGTAAATACAGAGGAATCTTAGTTTAAGTGTCTTATTCAGCAAACATGTTACATACCCACAAATCTTAGTTTTAATATCTAATATGTCTAACTAGAATCTTTTCCTAAAACAACAACACTTGTACAACACACACAAATCTATGGGATGCCTTGCTGTTTCGCGATGGTTTTGGTGAAGGTTTCGGTGCTTGGCATGTCACATTGTTTATGGGATATATCAATCCCGGAATTTCTTGTTGTAGCGGTGTGATTTGTGTGATGACCGTATAGGAGTTTAAAATTATTTGTAATTTGTACTTATTATCTTCAGATCAAGAGATTGATCACTGGAGCATATGTACCCATTTAGCATCTTTGTAAATGGTTGATTACGGTAATGAAATTTTATCCTTTTTTTCAAAAAAAAAAAAAACTTTGGAATTGAGTGTCGTATTGGAAGGTTCCACAACATTTACGGTCCTTTCGGAACCTGGAGGTTATATTCCAGACTTCACCGGTATATGATATGTAAAACACGGATTACCTAGATTCGTTCCAATAAGCAGCCCTGGTATTGCCAGTCTGGTTGCATTTAAAAGACAGGCAATACCAACACCATCACATAACTGCACTCCACATAAATAAATTTTCAGGCTTAGCAAAGTGGCAATATAAAATTGAGCATACATACAAGCAATCACAAAGTTGCTTCAATCACTCACATCTCTTCTCATCTGATTAAGGCCCCCATAGCAATCCACTCGAATGAATCCGTTACTCTTGATGGCAGAGCTGCAGAAAACCAATGCAATTGTCTGCAATGATAGTTAATTAAGGGGACTGACTCAGAATATCAAAAAACTATGCAGTATCCTCACCTCAATCCTAATTCTATTCCCATCAATCACAACCAAATGCAATGGAAGCAAAATAAGTAGTTGGAATGTACCAATGAGGTGCCCTTGTAGCCACCACTTGCAAGGTCTCCATTCTACCATCCTCCCAACACTCCATATATCCAATTTGCTCCTGCATTCACAAAGTCAATCAGAAACTCGTACTTTTCGCAGTTTCGTCCCAAAGTAACCGCAAATCCACACTTCAAACTAGTCCTGAATCACATCGTAATTCTCATTTCTCAGATTTTAACAGCAACCCAACTCAGACACGAGAAATTTTTAGTTATGACGGGAACACGAGTGGTACACCACGTGTTTTAATAGGAGTTGTGGGAAATTTTATTTTTTAAGTTAATAATTTTTTAGCACACATATCCCACTATTTGTATTAGGGGCGGAGCCACCAAGGGACTAGGGTAGTCCCCGACCCATCTTGACTTCATATGAGGTGTGAACCTCATGGAAGAAGATGAAGCAAACGACGTCGTTAAGCTGTTTTGATTTTAAATCTTTTTGGCTGTTTAATGAAACGATAAGTTTGGCGGGGGAGTTTTAAAAGAGATGTGCAATTTTAAATGGAAAAAGCAACCCCACTTCTGGTTCGATTCTCTCACCTAACAGTAATATACACCCTATAATTTTATAAAGCAACCTACCTTCTTTATTTGCAGAAATTTCCCCCTTTTCCTTCTTTTTCTACTTCTTTGTATTTTCTTTAGCCTTCCACAACCTACCTCTTACTTGGTTGTCTGGGTTTTTACATTTTTTTCTTCTTAGTATTGAATTTAAGAGAATTTTTTTCAGTTTTGTGAGGATTACACAAATTGCATATGTCAACATGTTATGAATTCAACTTTTTACACACACTCATATATATATATACACATATACATATTTGTGAAAGGCCCCTCCTCATTCAGAATTCTGGCTCCGTCACTGATTTGTATAATGACACGTGGTGTACCATTCCGTGTACCGATCACACTGAAAAGTCTCTCCTCAAACACCATAAAAAACACCAAACCCCAGAAAAAAAAATCACCCGTTAATACAAAAAAAAAAAAACATGGAAGACCTTTGAATCTATTTCTTTCCCATATATAAAATATGAAAACCCTTCAAGATCTAAACTTTCCTGCTACTTCTTTACTAATAAAACCAGTCGAAAAATTAAAGAAAAAAAGAAGGTAAAAGAATGGTAAGAATAAGTAGTTGCAGCAGAGCTAACGAACACATACATGGGTGAATTGAGAAAGAGAGGGGTTATGTAGAAAGGGGAAGTGGGGGCCGATAAGAGGAGGATGGCGAGGACGAGAGAGAGAGTGAGGACTCCTGCAATGAAGACGGGTTTCACTGAAATCGCCACCATCTTATTTCTCATCTCTGCCGATTCGATTTGGATATCTCTTTAATGACACTCAAAAATACGAGCGGAGAAGAAGAAGAAGCTGGGTTTGGGTTCAGATGGGTTTGTTGGGATTGGGTTAGCCATAGTTGGGTTGTTGGGTTTGTGGTGGAGGAGGATCCTGCTACAGGAGAGAGGGAGGCTGGAGAGAGAGGGAGGGTAGACAATGGAATTAATAAAAAAGAAAATGGGTATTGTTGTTTAAAAAAATTATAATTTTGTGTTCCACGAACTTGAACAAGTCGTTCCAAAAGGAAAGTGGAACAAAAAAATGACTAAAATTTGTTTCATAAGACAATGCGTCCTAAACAATTTGGCCTACCAAATGTGGGACGAGTGCTTTCCGTTCCACTGCATTCCGTCTCATCCCATATACCAAACGGTACTTATTGCTCTCCACCGATCCCTTTCATGGCTTCTTTGCCTCTTTTCTTTCTTGGGTTTCTTGTTTTGGGAGGTGGGTTGATTTCAGGGCAGCAAAACTCAGATGGGATGATAGATAGAAAGGGAGGAGCATTTGGGACTTTATGAAGTTTTGGGTGCCCTTCTGGAGGACCTCAGCTGGGCCCAAGAGCATCCACAGCCCTGTGATGAGACTCCATGGCCTGGTGTTCAATGTGAGATTGGTGATGAAAATCCTCCAATTTTTCATGTCACAAAGATTCACATTGGACCTGATACGCGCACCCCTCCTTACCAATCGCTCTCTCTCCATCACTATTTGGTGCATTGTTCCTTGGAAACCCTAGCCCTTGTTTCCAATCCAGCTCACTCAGGAGAAATCCCCCCAAACTTGTCAAAAAATAAAAACTTAAGGGTTCCTAGCCTCTCGCAGAACAACCTACAAGGAAAAATCCCTAGGGAAATTGGTGGGTTGGTGAGACTAGAGCAGCTTGACCTAAGTTACAACAACCTAAGTGGTGAAATCCCACAAGAAATTGGAGGGTTGGGGAGTTTGACAATCTTGGATTTGAGCTGGAATGTTCTAGAAGGTCAGGTGCCTAACTCTGTAGGGCAACTTCAGCTCATCCAAAAGATTGATTTGAGCTCTAATAGGCTCAGAGGACTGATCCCTCCAGATGTAGGGCAGTTCAAGAGGTTGGTGTTGTTTGATCTGAGTCAAAACTTGATCAATGGGCCAATCCCAGACTCCCTTTCAGGTTTGGAGATTTTAGAGTATTGGGTAGCTGAGAAAAACCCAATCAATTCAGAAATTCCTCAGTTTGTAGGGAAACTAAAAAATCTCAAATCTCTTAGGGTCTGTTTGGTATCTTATTTGAATTTTTTTTATCATTTCTTAAAACGTTTCTCAAAACATTTCTTAAGAATATTTTTTGAAAATAATTTTCTTTAAAATTCAAAAGCTTGATTGGTTTGCAATTGAAATTTTTTAAATCTTACGACTTAAACTAGACAAAGAGATCTAAAAAGAGGGGGTCACAGGAGAGAGAGGAGGAATGAAAGTAAAAGATGACTGAAGGAAAGAGAAATAAGAGACAAGATCAGACGAGATAGAGAGGAAGAGGAGTGAGAAAAATAACCGAGAGAATGAAGAGAGCGGATTGGAGGAAAGACGAAAAAGGTAAAAAATAGATAGGAGAGAAAGAAGAAAAGAGAGAGATAGATTTGAAGTGAGAGTGTGGATAAGAGAAATAAAAGAAATAAGTGAGTTTAAGTTTAAAAATTCTAAAAACTCACTTTTTATGTTTTTAGATAATAGATTATATTTTTGAGTTAGTCTTGAGTTCAATTTTTGAAAATAGTCCTACCGAACAAGTTTTTAAGGCCTAAAACTTGAAAATTGTTTTGGAGTTTAAAAAGTTAGATTCAAGTAAATACTAAACATGTTCTTAGCTTTTCAGGATGTGGGTTGATTAGCAAATTACCTAACTCTCTATCTTCCTTGAAAAATCTCAGTGCTCTCTCTCTGGACAACAACAGACTCAATGGGATAGTCCCTACAAGTTTAGGGACACTCCCAAGTTTGGATCGGCTGAACCTGAGCAACAACCAGCTGAGTGGGGCCCTGTCACTTCCAGAGGATTTCATTGAGAGGCTTGGGAAGAGGTTGGATGTGAGAGGAAATAATGGGCTTTGTGCAATCAATCCATTGTACAAGAAGAAGAAGGGCACTTCGGCAAATCTGATAAGTACCCGCCTTTGTTTGAATGCAAGTGGAGCAACAAATGACACGGCCTTGGCTGGTGAAGAAGAAGAACCAAATGTGTCTGAGAGAATGAAGCCCTTTGGTCAATACATAATAGTTCCGGTTTTCTGTGTGTGTCAAATGAAAAGATGATGTCTTTTGATTTTGTTGTATTTTTCCTGTGCCTCTTCTTGTAAAGAGCACTTATTTTTTAACTTGTTTTCATTTGAATTAGCTTAGCTCATTCATGGGTTCATGAGTCCACTTTGATCTTCCTGGAAAATTGAAGCCATAGGAAACGAGCCAAAGTTCGCATATGTGGGTCAGACAAGTAGAATGCCCGCTTCCAATTTTTGTCCCCATAAATTAGTGTAATTTAAAGTATAATATCGCATTTGAAGAAAAACTAACAAGTTGTTTATAGAGAGACAAAAAAAAAAAAAAAAAAACCCTTCTAAACTCAAGTTCAAAATTTGTCTCGCTTGTCTATATATTCTGCAGGCTTTTGCTGGCAAGGGTCAAGCATTGAAGAGATGCCTTGAACATTTACAAAATTCTGACTTTTACACCAAATATTTGTAATGCAGTTGGGACTGAATCTTATAAGCAATTAAGCATAGAAGACGAGGAACAAAGGTGTAGGAATTGCAGTTGCAGGGAAGTTGGGCTGGGCTCTTGATAGCATGGTAGAAGAGAAAGGCTTCCCCTTTCTTTTTATAATTTTTTATTGAACATCCAAATTCAAATGCTTGAAACTGTCCAAAAGCTGCATATACTTCGTTCCTTATGCAGCTCCTTGTGTCTCATACATGCATCACATAAATTAACAACAACAAGGGAGAGCAGCAGCAACAACAACAAATTCTTATTATACTAAGTGTGGTCGGTTGTATGAATCCTTGAACACAAATTACACAACTACGATCAATTTTGCATCAATTCTTCCAATAGCAAAGTATTTTTGTTTCATTTTTCCACTTGCACCTGGTGTGGGCCTACAAAAGAAAAAGATAATTGGTGGTGACTAGGATGATCATTAATAAAATGATTGTAAAATCCAATTTTGATAGTAGTGCTGCACAATCATCACCTCATTAGCAATACTTTCTTTTAATTAGGGTTAATATTTATTAAAATGATCTATATACATGGGTTGCAGAATGTTTGATTCCACATCCGTTTCTACCCAAATCTTTATTTATAAAAAAATAAAAAAAATTTGCACACGTAATTGTGTGATTCTGTGTGCTGGAAATGTTCAATAAGACAACATCATACGATCTCCCAAGGGGTGAACTCCATACTGTGAATAAGTCCCAAATTTCTCTAATTCTTAATTTTTTGAAGCGAAATTCTTATTAGTTACTAATCACACCGAAAATTCACTCATATTACCTTATGATCAGAGTTTATACAAATGAAAAATAATAATAGACTACACGACGTGATTTGCTTAAAACGCAAGTTTTTTAGCAAAATCCGGTCAAAAATAGAGAATGTAATAATCTCCTGTCAAAAACTTGACAAAATAAGTTACACGTTTATAAATACCTCTATTACTAATGACGCTAATATTTTTAAATTATAATTATCATTTTTTTCTAAATATTATTAACCCATAAGATTATTATTTTGCCATAAATGGGATGAGCATGGTGGAGTGAGAGTGGTGGTCACATAATCTGTTTCGATATTGCTCTCACCTTGAAAACCCGAACCAACTCAACATTCTCACCTGATGCTTACATGTTTTGTCTTCACCCCTTCTTTATTATTTTCTCCAATCCCTCCAATCACTCTCTTTCTTTTTTTGCAAAAAAATTGTATATCAGTATCCAAGTGGGAATTTGAGTGTTCATTTTCCTCTCGTTTTCTCTTCAGCCACCATTTTCTGCAGCTCCTTTCTGTTTCTACAATCCCACAAGGTGTGTTCTTTTGCTTCACAGTTCATGCAGTTTCATTTTTTTTGCATCTGGGATTGCACTCTTTGATGACTTTTTTAGATTATTTGATTGAATTTCGACTTGGGTTTTGATCAAAATCATGTATGATGTATTACAAATGAAATCTTTTCTTACTGTTGTATCGAAATCAATGTTTTTCTGAAGTGACATAGTAGAGTTTGAGACATGAGTGCAACAAAGTTTGATTATTTGAATCCGATACTGTGTTTGGATTGTTGGGTTATTGTTAGATTTGTTCAAAGCTTAATCCTTATTTTTTTATTAGTGAGTCTAATCAGAAGTTTAATTAACATAAAAAGCCCCATCAGTTTAGGATGGATCACCAGTCATAGCTTATGAGTTTGATCGTTCATAGCCCCCCTCTGTTATTGTAAATGCTTGGGATACTGTCACCTTAGCTTTCCGGTTGCAAGTAAGTTCTTTGCCAATCTAAGATGTCCCAAGAATGTATTGAAGTTTGCGATCACATCCCCTGAAGTTAAAATCTTGAAAGTTGGAAAATTGGAAGCCACTGGTTTCATGGTTGTACTATCCCAGAGTTGATATCTCAAAGCCTAATTAGGCAGTGGGGTTTTTCTCATTCCCCTTTACTAGGTTGCTTTTGTTGGTTCATTGTTTCTATTACTATGCACCTAAAAATTAGGATAGCTTTTTCGGTCAATTGTTTGATTATCTGAATTCGAAAGAATCTAACATAACATAATATTCAAGTGATTTTTGTTCACTACTCTAATTTCTTTCAGAATAGCGTGGGGATAGCATAAACAAATTGCAGAGATGGTGGAGATAACCAATGTTTCTGAGTATGAAGCCATTGCTAAGGAGAAATTGCCAAAGATGATTTATGACTACTATGCATCTGGTGCAGAGGACCAGTGGACTCTCAGGGAGAATGAACGCGCATTTTCGCGGATTTTGTAAGCTCTTCTCTTGCTTTTGGACTATCATGTCAAAAGTAGTTTTTCTGTTTTTGATTTTTGGGGTTTGATTTTCATTCCCTCATAAAAAAAAATTCGATTAAAGTTCTTATAGATGTAAGCAATATAGACTTTTGTGTTTTGATTTTAATTTTTTTGATGGACCAGGTTTCGACCTCGTATTCTTATAGATGTAAGCAAGATAGACTTGAGAACAACTGTTTTGGGCTTCAACATTTCGATGCCGATCATGATTGCTCCAACAGCCATGCAGAAGATGGCTCACCCTGAAGGTATAAGCTCCTTCTATAAGTTGCATTAACAAATTTAAGTTAACTTAACAGCAGTTGGAATGAAAAAACGCTCTTTGAAGTGTGATCTTTGCAAAGTTTTTCCTATAAAGCAGAGATAGCTAAATTTGATTCCGTAATTCTTAATCTGGTGAGTATGCAACGGCAAGAGCAGCATCCGCAGCTGACACAATTATGGTTTGACTTCTCATCAATGATTTAAATGCATGGCTTATTCAACTTATATAATGGGAGTTTTAACAAAACACTCCCGGTACTGTTCATTTTTAACGAAAAACCACATTTATACCTTTCCCTGGTACTATTCATTATACCTTTAAAAAAGGTTTTTCATTAAAAGAGAAGTTTTTTTGGACTTTTCGTCAGTTTTCCTATATATCAATGATTTGAATGTGTGGCTTATTCATCTTATATATGCAATTTTGGTTGTTAGACACTGTCGTCTTGGGCTAGTTCCAGTGTTGAAGAGGTTGCGTCAACAGGACCTGGCGTTCGCTTTCTCCAACTCTATGTAAGTTTTGAATTTGCCCTTTTATATTAGCTAAATTCACTCTTTTAACATACTGTCTTAAGATCTTTGACCTCCATTTAAGTGGTCTTTGTGCGTAATTTGCATTATAAAAGCTAATAAAGGCCTAATACAAATAGATACTTTCAAGCTTCTCGTTTGTCATGCGTTGTAAACCTAATAGTCAATGATTTCTTTGGTTCTTGTTTAGGTGCACAAAGACAGAAATGTTGTTGCACAGCTTGTAAAAAGAGCTGAGAGGGCCGGTTTCAAGGCAATAGCTCTCACTGTGGACGCTCCGAGGCTTGGGCGCAGGGAGGCGGATATCAAGAACAGGTGAGCATTGATTCAAAATGGTATTTATAAAACTAAGAAAGACAGTTACTAGAAACATTTTATGTTGTTTTATTGTGCAATAAAATCTCATTTTAAGGTCTTCAACAGATTTGTTTTGCCACCAAACTTAACATTGAAGAACTTTGAGGATTTGGATCTCGGAAAGATGGATAAGGTGGGTGACTGACCTATACAACTTTCAGTATCAGACAATAAGTAACTTCATATTAATACACACATTTCTTGACCGTTTTGTAATGAAATTTCAGACCAATGATTCTGGACTTGCATCGTATGTTGCTGGACAAATTGACCGGTCTCTCAGCTGGAAGGTAATGGTTGCTTCAATACATGATAGTTGAAACATTTAATGTGCAGTAAGAATTCAAACGATTTTCTTGGCCACATACACAGGATATACAAATACAATGGCTTCAGACAATCACCAAATTACCAATTCTTGTTAAGGGTGTAATTACTGCGGAGGATGGTAAGCAACCATATCCCTGACTCCACATTCCAAAAGAAAGCCAAGTCCCCTGCTTGGTCTATTATTGATAGTTTACAACAAATTCAATGATGTGTGTGCTGAAAAATGTAGCACGACTAGCTGTACAATATGGAGCTGCAGGAATTATCGTCTCCAACCACGGAGCTCGCCAACTCGATTATGTCCCTGCAACTATTATGGCACTGGAAGAGGTACATTTGCTTCATATTTTCTGCTTTTATCCATTTTTTAAATGCTTCCGAGGTTCTGAAGTTGTTGAGTATTCTCTTCAACAGTTCATATTCTTGAAACTTTAGTCATTCTAAATTCCAAGTCACTTTCTTTGGTGTATAGAACTGTAAATCGTAATATTCTAAATTATGGTTTTGTTGTAATGGCTTATAGGTCGTCAGAGCGGCACAAGGCCAAATTCCTGTGTTTTTGGATGGTGGAGTAAGGCGAGGAACGGATGTTTTTAAAGCTCTGGCCCTTGGTGCATCGGGCGTATTTGTGAGTAAAGTTTATATTACTTGACACATACAGCAGAAACAAGATACTGCAACTATGATTCATTCCTGCCTCTAATATCTGTTATATTAAAACAACGAATTTAAAGCAATGCCTTAATTGCCACAGAACCGTATAATTAATTAGCCTACGAGTTCTAATTTGATACTTAAAACCTCAATTTTGCTCAGATTGGTAGACCGGTGTTGTTCTCGTTAGCAGCAGATGGTGAGGCTGGTGTAAGGAAAGTTCTTCAAATGCTTCGTGACGAGTTTGAGCTAACCATGGCATTGAGTGGTTGCCGTTCGCTGAAGGAGATCACGCGGAACCACATTATAACTGAATGGGATCGTCCTCGCATTGCACCGAGATTATAAGATGATCACATTTATTTTTTGTGCAATGATTGAACTGTCAATTTTTTTCTGTCTTGAACTAAACATATTTGACAACTCAACTTCTGTATTGGGAATAAAATGGTAGTCAATATTGGTTTACGTTTTGTTTCTGCACCAAACGGTACTTTCTTTCTTGGACTACTACCTGACCAGACCGAAAGTAATGGTTGGCAAAGACCATATGTTTGATTTTTTAGTCTATTAGTTTATCCTCTACTTTCAGGGATTAACTTATGGGTGGGGTTGTCCACACTCATTTTTTTACCTTTTACATAGCCGACTAGAAGTTGAGATAAAGAGAAATGGATGAATAACAGTAGAAGAGAAAATTATTAAATTGTACAGAAAACTGATTATCTTTTTTAAGCTGATTGAAAGTTGAGATAAGTGAGAAATTGATGAATAACAGTAGAAGAGAAAATCTTTAAACTGTACAGAAAACTGAGCATGCCTTCTGGAAGTTGAGACAAAATTCTTAAACTGACATTAACATAAATTGTGTAGAAAGTAAATAGGGGTATGCACCCTAACTTATAAGCAACTGACATGTGTTTTGTTATCTTCTTCTACAGGGTTTAAAATGCGTCGGTTTGAAATACCCGCGCATTGCATACTTCCTTTTTTCCTGGCTAGAGCCAAAATATTGGACCAGAATTTTTTTGAAGTTGTTTGAGAGGCGGAGAGAATCCAAATTCCAAAGGGGAGATAAGCATGAGAGGGCTGATCCAGTCCCAAATAAGTCGTGTCATGTCACCTCAATTATCCTCACAGCCGTTAATTAAGCGTAAAAATGAAGATTAGTAAAAACATTTAAAACGTTTTTGTCTCTTCAATATTGTAGGCAAGACGGAAAAGAAAAACCTTGATTCGCTCAGAAAGTTTGTAACGTTGAAATGAAGGCATGATAAGAAGCTGCAACACTTAACCTTCTTTAATATTTATTTTATCTTTTTCAGTTAGACATTTTATATCGTTTTAATTATGGTTACTGTTTTTAAAATTTTTTATGACATTTCTGTCACCTCACAGTTTTAACGTTAATTACTGTCCAACAATAAAGTATTCAGTCAAAAACATAATGACAGAGAGCTCCATTTTTACAGAGTTTCATATTTAGAAAGTCTCCTTAGTACTTCTCATAAAACTATTTCCATCTCTCTTCACAAAAAAAAGAAAGAGATATACAACCAATCGGGAATATGTATGAATCCCTTGTATGAATGCTAGTGGTAGCAAGCAAGCTAATCCCCATCGCCTTGTAACTTTACGAAACCTTCCAGGAAGTTACCATGCAATTTCGTGTGAAAGATACTCATTGCCATCTTTTCTTTAGCTCCAATATATATTTTTTCATTTAGCTTGTATATACTGAGACATTTGTCAATGTTGGGCTGAAATTGGCATGACCTTGTTCAAGATTATAGCTCAAATTACAATTACGTATCTGCAACCTCTGTCTTTTATTTGATTTTTAAAAATATCATTTGTATAAGGTATTTCACAATCGTTTATGTGAGTGTGATACCTATAGATAGTAATCAAGCATCTTGAGTTTCATTTCTATAACACTATTGCTACACTAGTGTGAGTTCAATATATTTGTATCACTAGGGATGGCAACGGTTCGGTTTGGGGATGTCACATCCCTGCCCGGGGCGTACCACTTTCCGGGCCCGCTCCACCACCGTAGCACGATATTGTCCGCTTTGGGCCTCGACCATGCCCTCACGATTTTGTTTCTGGGAACTCACGAGCAACTTCACAGTGGGTCACCCATCATGAAAGTGCTCTGGCCTTCTTCTCGCTTAACTTCGGAGTTCCTACGGAACCCGAAGCCAATGAGCTCCTAAAAGGCCTCGTGCTAGGTATGGATGTGAATATACATTTAAGGATCGCTCCCCTGGGCGATGTGGGATCTTACAATCCACCCCCCTTAGGGGCCCGACGTCCTCGTCGGCACACTTTCGGCCAGGGATTGGCTCTGATACCATTTTGTCACATCCCGGCCCGGGGCGTACCACTTCCCAGGCCCGCTCCACCACCGTAGCACGATATTGTCCGCTTTGGGCCCCAACCATGCCCTCACGATTTTGTTTCTGAGAACTCACGAGCAACTTCCCAGTGGGTCACCAATCCTGAGAGTGCTCTAGCCTCCTTCTCGCTTAACTTCGGAGTTCCTACGGAACCCGAAGCCAATGAGCACCCAAAAGGCCGCGTGCTAGGTAGGGATGTGAATATACATTTAAGGATTGCTCCCCTGGGCGATGTGGGATCTTACAGGGGACGTAAAATGTTATATCCACCTCATAACCACAAAAATTAACCATTTCCATAACCACAAATTATCCATCAGGAATTATCCATAATCATACCCAGGGGTAATAGATTCCCCATCGGTTAACGGTTATATCCATCTTCATCAATACCAAAAATATATTCGTTCAATTGATGCATTATATATACTAATTTCATCATTATAATATAATAGATACATTGATGATGTTGGCTGATCTTTGATCTCTCTCATAAGCACCATTGAATTCTCATTGGTTTTGATTCAAAACTTGTGAACTTTCCCACAAATGCAACTTTTGGTATCAAGGTAAGGGGTGCAGTGAATATATATAATTATTATATATAATATGTAATATTCCGGTCGAATACGGATCAGGGACCCCTATAACCATATCCGAAAGCATAACCGAATAATATATTCGGTTTTTCCCCATATCCGAAATATAACCAAATTTTCATCCCCAAATCCGTTCCATTCAGCAGTTATCCACGGTTATTGGGTATGATGGTTTGAATTGCCTTCCCTATACCACACTCATGAGTTTGATATATTGAACTCATGAGTTTGATATATTGAACTCATGAGTCTAATATATTGAACTAATGAGTTCAATAAATTGGTATCACACTCAAATTTTCTAGCTCACTATAGAAGTGTGATTTCTATATGAGTTCAATATGTTGATATCACACTTTTTTGTTTTCCGACCTACAATGGAAGGCCTAAGTATTGTTGTACCGGAAGAAGAACAAGAAAAAAACATTGGCATAAAAACATCTAACAAAATAAATTATAATGTATATTGTATAGTTAAACTGATACTTTCGTCAAAAAATTTTATATAAAAACATCTTAAATATTCTTGTTTTCTTAGTTGGTTAATTATCATCCAATGAAATTAGTGAACCATGTCGAAATTGGTATATTATTTGAATTTTTGCAATTTTTTAAAACATATTGTATTCTAATGGTTTACTTGTGTAAAAAAGGAAAATTATTAGCCAAAATGGATGTAATCTTCTCAGTCATATCATCTCCCACCCACATCAACAAAAGAACAACAAATGAAAAATGTTATGCCATAATCCAATTAACACCATCTAACATTAAAGATCTAAAATCAACCCAAACAATGTATATATGATGTCTCCCACACGATGACTAGAAGTGCTTAGAATTAACTAATTTACACAAAGCTCTCTTCGATCAGTCGATCTCCATCTAATTTACGTAAATAATAAACTTGACGTGCCTTAGTTCCTAGCGATGGTATGGAGATGTTGCTTGATTCCGATGCTTTCTCTCCTGCAAAAACCTTTGGAGTGATCTCTTCAGAGACGTGCCAGCAACTGGGCTACCCAGCGGAGACATCAAATTTGGTGAAGGTGGTTCTGATGATCCACTTGGAGTAAATGGACTCTTTACCCTCTCTTCCATTTCTTTGTTTGCAAGAAAAATGATGGATCTGGCCTGCAAAGTACCAACAAATTTAATTAATTATTGGTTTAATTTAATAAGTTATTAGAGGATAACTATTCATTAATATGATTAATATCTGAATAATACTTACACTTCCCCCTTGGGAAGATGAGCTCATTCATCAATTAGTCACTCAAATGTATTTAACATATTTATGATGAACCGTCTACTTATTTAATACGTTTGGATGATTAAGCTATCTTAAACTTTAAAAGAAGAACGTGACGTACCTGAAGCTCTGTAACATCACGAACGCACATCATTCTGTTGTAAAAAATTGTCATCTGCTGCTGCTGCTGCTGCTGTTGTTCGTGTTGTTCTTGTTGCTGGGTTTCATTAGGGTTAGGGAAGCTGGAATCAGCAGAAGGATTATGAAGCTGAAGCTGAAGCTCCAGATTGCAGTTTCTCCTCATGGTAATTTAGGGTTTGGAATCAAAGTTACTACAAAACCAAGAGAATGAAGGATGATGATGAAGATTGAAGAGAGAACAAATGAAGATAGATGCGGAGTGGGTTTTAGAACGATGTGGAGTGACTTTATATATAAAACTGTCATATGCATGCGGACTGAGAAGGACCCCACATAGACGTGACTGTAGTCTAGACCCCTTCAAACACGAAACGCACGCACTTTACCCCAAGATTCTGTTTAGCGGCGAAAAAGCTCCTCTTTTCATTTAATCACGTGTATCATGATTTTTAAACTTGGTTTTTTCTTTAGGTTTCATCATTTAATTCTATTTGTTTATACAGTAATATTATGTGGGCTTATTCTGGTAGACCTAGACTCTATCATTGTGCGCGAGACCCGTTTATATATTGGGAAACTTCTCAATAATTGTGGTAATTTTGTGAATACAACTGCAATTTCTCGAACTTACGAATTTGACTTTCATGATATGTATCACTTAGTGGACCGAAAAATTAACAGTTTGATCTTGCATATAAGGAATTAATGAGTCTTTCTCCAAGTTAAATCTTGCATAAAACTAGTATTAGTGTAGCAAGGCCCCTAATTTTTTCTTTTTTTGAACAAAAGATAAGGGAAGGGGGTGGGCTTAGTTTCACAATGGACTAGCAACAATGTGATTCAAATTCGTCTTTGTCTTGGCTAGAATCAAATATTTGACTTCTCACTTATAAATGAAGAATAATACCACTGTGGTACTAAGTGGGAACCCCTAATTTATATCTAACAAAAATAACTAATTAATGCACTGCTACGATATTTTAATATTTAGGTTTGGTTTTCACAACTGTTATATTTTATATTTTCAATCCAAATCATTCGATTTTCATAAAATTGCTGCATACAATTAAAGAAAATTTGATTATTGCCGGATCCTAAAGATCATTCAATCACATTTGTTCATCGTATATCATGCGGCCAAAAATCATTGTAAATTTTTTTATTTAAAATTGAATATAAACAATACTGGATAAAAACTTATCAGACAATGTACGATGAATAAATGTAATTGAAAGATTTTTAGGATTCTCACAAAGAAGATCTGTACGATGAATGAATGTAATTGAAGGATTTTTAAGATCCTCACAAAAAGGATCCGGCGAGATACTCTCTCATGAATTTCCACTGCTTTCATATTCACTCACGTGTTCTTTCAGTCGGTACCATTTTCCACATCGTCAACATCAATTTGCCTCCCCTGCCCTATCTCTTTTCATTTAGTTAGTATTTTTCAACGCACGATGCAAGTAAACGACAAGGAGTACCGATCGGGCCAATAGATAGGAAAAAAACCAAGGACAAGGATCGTCTGCTCTTCTTGATTTCGTGTCCTCTCATGTTCTCTTGTTTGTGTAGTCATGGTTAAGACACGTTAAGATTTTATATTACTATTTATTTTTATCTTATTATCTCTATAAAAAAAAATATAAAATATTAACATAACTTAACCGTAACCACATAAAATAAGAAGAAGGCATATAAGGACACGGGAACAAAGATGGCAGACAATCCGTGTCCAAAAAACAAAGATGTAAAATACCAAACTGGAATTGGGACTTTGAATTTGGGTCTATGCCTGGCTGCTTGTCGGCTTGATTACGCTTGAACCGAACACAGAAGTTCTGTATATTTATTTATTTATATAGACCTTGATTTTGACGCTTTATAAGTCTTGTAGTAATTATTTTATACTGGTTACGTGTCTTACAATTTACAATCTTTTAATAATTATTTTATACTAGTTAATGTGGGTGTAGTTCAAGAATTCGGATTCTCTTCCTTTCCATTTTCTTTATTTATCAGTGTTCTTTTATTTGAAAACTTAAGATTAAGTTACATTAATATTTTGTGTTATTTCCTTTAAAGAAAGAAAACAAAAAGAGAAACAAAAGAGAGAAAGGGACTGGCGGGGAAGAGAATGTAAGGGGTAAGAATCCTATTTAGTAGTTCAAGGGTGTTAGATGAACTGAGTTACTTATGTTTGAGCTAGAAATTGGGTTTCTTTTTCTCATTATTTCTTTGTAACATATATCCTACTAGGCTACTATAATAATTTATGAAGTCCTACTTTAAAAAAGTTCATTATTTAAAATCATAATTTTTTTGCCACAGTAAATTTGTGCATGATATAATATTTTTTAAGTGTTATATATTGTATTATTTTTCTAACCAAATTTAAAGTAAAGTTGATTACTGGAGTACTTCTTAACTTTATAAAAAAAAAATTGTGCATTATAATTTTTTTGGGGTAATTTAGATGTAAATGCAACTGCAAATAAAGGGATGTAAGCTTAGAGACCCCCGAAAGAAGTGAAGGTTCCACAAATAAATTAATTAGTATTATGAAAAATATAACTATTTATAAGTCAAAGTTTAGTATGTTACTATGTGGTGGGACTTTAATATGTAACTATTGGTCATATCACGTAAAAAGACAGTCAGGATTAAACAATATTACCTCAAAAATAGAATTTAAGAAGCAATCAGAAGTCAACTTAAATTATGACATCTAGAAGATGTCAATTTTTTTCGTTTAAATCATGTTGTCTTTGCACCATGCCATGTACTACTGTACTAGAGAGTATTAAAGGTTCCACATCATTAGTTAGACAATTGGTTAAATAGTTTTACAAGTTAGTAATATAGTTAGCAAATTTGTTAATATTTGATTAGAGTTGTTAAGCTTTCTATTTTATAAAAACAGAGTGTGTAATCATCATTCTTTTAAGTTAATATACAAATGTCATATTTCTCTCTCTAAATTCTTTATAGTTCATTTTTCCCAGTTACTCTTTCTTCTCCATTTTCGCTTCGATTCTCAAATATTTCAATGTAGTTAATAGAGAGAATTTATGAATAGTGTTTCCACTTGTATATTTTATAGTGTTTATCTATATGTATATAAAAAAAAATTTAATTATGTCTATTTTTGTTGACCCTAAAAACTACTTAGCCTACGTGCTAGCACAGTCCGAATAACTAATAAGCTAACTACGTTATTCGATTGAATGGGGCGTGCCAACTCATTGGTTGAGCTCGGCCGAGGAGTGAAATGTATGTTGATGTAACGTTGGGCGCGCTGATGACTTCTAAATCTTGCGACCGGCCGAGGAAAGAACACGTCTTGGCCTTTGGGTTATAGAGCATAAAAACAAGGTTGCTAGTTTTATGAAGTTCATGAATCGTTGGGGCGGGGTTCGGCGATTGTAATTATATTTGTGAGAATATAAGTATGCCGAATTGGTACCAAACTGTAAGGACACAAGTACTCAAAACAGATGTGTGTCTTGATTGTAAATATGGTTCAGCCGTCTGAATGCCGAACTTTGTCGGCTTTCAGTGTGCCGAATGATAAGTAACCTAGTGAAACCTCACTTCGCCGAGAAGGCTAATGAGATGACCTTTTCCAACAAGGACTCAGGAAATCCTTGTTGACCGAGACTTGGATAGATAACTAGTCGGTCTTGAAGCAGTGTTGTTTATCCAAACTAAAAGTGCTCCTTAGTTGGCTGATTCTATGGCTCCAGTGCTGTTTATCCAAATTGAAGATGTTGCCGATTGCCAACACAGTGTTGTTTATCCAAATTGAAAATATGTTGGCGGGAAAAATGGTAAAATAAAAATCTCAAGATGTTTGAGAGGTCTTGCGTAGAGCAAAAGTCTGCGCATGGCAGATTTGTGTGTTGATTTGGAGGGGACTTGAATGATGCACTCCCCTCTCTATTTATAGTAGGAATTCCTTGTGGCCGAAGTAAAGTTCCATTCGGACTTCAATTCCTTCATCAAATCTGAAGATGCTTCGGCCAATCCTGGTCTATGTAGGACTATGAATATGGCTTTATTATCACCTAGATTCAACCCTTGATTCTTGGTATCTCCCCTTATTCGAAGCATAACTGATCTCTGAGGATTCCTTATTACACTAAGATTCGACCGTCTCTCTTATCCGGATGAAACTATTTCCTGATAGGACTCGGCTGAATTCTATTGGGCCAGGCTCTTCTTGGGAATATTCTAAGATTCCTAATGTTGCATACATTGGGCCGAGGTAGGTTATGAGCTCGGCCCATAAATGTTATTTGGGTCCATACAATTGTTTTTTTTTTTTTCACTCTAGCATTGCTAATTTACTATCATTAAAAATATTCAATGTTGTGAATAATGCTTGTTTTTTTATTGGTCACTGAATGAAATTTTTTTCCGACAATCGATAGCATTACTGAGTTTAACAGTTAGTTGTTAGGGGAAGGAGAATTGGGAAGAATTAAATCCACATCATGATGCATAGACATAATTGTTTTCCACTACTGCGGTAAAGCATCATCTGTAATGAAAATTATTGAATCATGTGACCAAAACAAGCCATGAAGAATTCTGAAGTTGTTATATTTTTAAAATTCTAATAGGTAATTTATTTGTGTAATTTTCAGGATGGATATAATATTATTCATTAATGATAGAAAATATAAGAAATAAGCATAGTCAGTCTTATCATCTCCCTCATCTACAAAAGAACAAATAATAATAATAATAATAAAATAATAAAAAATAAAAAAATGAAGTCATGTCGTAATCCGATATCAAAAGAACACTATGTGACAACAAAGATCTAACATCAACCATACAATATTGTATATATGATGTCTCCAACACGATAATTTGAAGCGCTTAGAATTAACTAATTTACAAAAAGCTCTCTTCGATAAATCGTTCTCCCTCTAACTGAAAACGAAAAAATACCAATCATAAATAATAAATTCAAGTGCCTTAATTCCTAGTGATGGTACGGAGATGTTGCTTGAGTCCGATGCTTTCTCTTCTGCAAAAACCTTTGGAGTGATCTCTTCATAGACATACCGGCAACGGGGCTACACAGCGGAGACATCACAGTTGGTGTAGGTGGTTCTGATGATCCACTTGGAGTAAGTGGACTCTTCACCCTTTCTTCCATTTCTTTGTTTGCAAGAAAAATGATGGATCTGGCCTGCAAAATCCCAGCAAATCAAGTTATTAATTTATTAGTGGATAATTATTCCATTAATATGATTAATAGTTATTGGGGTTGGCATCTTAGAGAGTCAGCACTGGCATGAGCCATAACACAGCCAAAGCTCACTACAGCACCTTTATCTCTGAATTCTAACCTACTTTGCTCTATCTATATTTTATTAACGATACACTCCTAGATTTTCATGAACAACAGTTGTTGAATAACATTGAAACTTAACCGAAGAAATCTAAATGCACGAAACTAGATCATCTCGCGTTTTAGATTACAAATTAAGAAACAAAGAATTAAACAAACTCATGACATACCTGAAGCTCTGTAACATCACGAACGCACGCTATTCCGTTGTAAAATATGGTCATCTGCTGCTGCTGTTCTTGTTGCTGGGTTTCATTAGCACCTGGAAAACATAACTGAAGCTCCAAATTGCAGTTCCTCCTCATGTTGATTTAGGGTTTAGACTCAAAATTACCAAAAAACCAAGATTCTGAAGAAGGATGAAGAATCAAGATCTAAGAGAATTGAAGATGAATTGTGAGTTATGAAAAGGTTATGAAATATATGGCTTTATATATATATAAAAAAAAAGGGATATAAAAAGGGACCTACAAAACTACTTCACTAAACACGTAACACACACTTAAAACCAATATAATATGCGTATTTTAAACGTGCTTTAATAAGTTTAACGTGCCCTTTCCTTTTATTTATCAACCAAAAATTGCTCTGCTGCTGCCACCTTTTATTTTCCGTGTGCGGTTTTTGGTTTTCTGAAATTTACAGCACTTTCTTATTGACGCACGTGCTCGGAGTCGGCACCACCTTTCTCCATCAGGAGCAACAATTTGCCACTCATTTTTTTATTTGTATTATTTTAAACATTTTGTGCAAAATTACAAAGAAGATGGGACTTTCGGAGTAGGATTGGGACTTTGAATTTGGTTTTCTGCGTATAAAAAAGGGGTAGATGAATTGAACATGCATGGTGTGTGTGAAAAATATATTTGTGATTTTTTTTTAAAGAGGGACAACTGTGGTAAGTCATGGTTATCCACCTATTTTGAAGGTCAAGAAGACTCATATAAGTATTCATTGGCCACAAGTCTGGCTTCAAACTCGAGATCTTCAATTTTTAGTTTGAATGAGGCCTCACAATTCGCTCTTTACCAGCTTTAATAAATTGGGTTTAATTTTCCAGTTGTTTCTTTAATTCTTTGTAACCTAATAATTTATGACCTCATGCAAGTGGCCATTTACCACAGTAGTGGAAAGATGCTGAGCCCTTGCATGATGACGTATGTTTAAACTTCGTTAAAAACTAATCTAATAAAACCTATCATTTAACCAAATAATAATAATAATAATAATTTACGACCTCATACTTTAATACTAGAAAATTCATTAATCAAAACCATAAGCGACAATTAAATATAAAATTACAACTAGACGTCTTAAGATATTTGCCTTCTTCTTTTTAATTAACAAAATAATTTAAAATTAGACAAGTATCTGTGGGGCTGATAAGCCTCGTATCGTAGGTAAAGCCTTTACTTCTCAGCATATATCTTTCTTTTTTGGGGTCTATTAAAAAACATTGCAATTCTTTTTCTTGCTGAATTTTAAAGTAACACTGTTTCTTAATTTGGGACATTTTAGGAAGAATCCAATTTTTATTCAACACTAGGGTGTTCCTAATGGAATTGGTTAGTAAGATACGGAACTTCTCTCAACAGTGTGGAAAAAAGACCATTAGACTAATGGCTAGTAGGGCTGGACGTGGTATAGTACGGTTGGACTAATACCAACATCGAAATTCTTTATCGGTTCGCTTTCGTCGTTTTTAAGTTTTGGTATCGTACTAATACTATAGGGTAAAAGACTGTTTACCCTCATGTTTTGTGGTTTTCAACATTTAGTACATAAAGTTTTTTTCGTATCAGATTCATACCTAAATTGTAAATTTTGGGACAGTCTCATACATCCGTTAGTCAAACTGTTAAGTCTCCCGTTAACTGTGACGTGGCGCACTGACTGGGTGCCACGTGTCATCCACGTTTTTTGTTTCTTCTTCTTCTTCTTCTTCTTCTTCTTCTTCTTCTTCTTCTTCCTCCTCCTCCTCAGACCGCAACTTTTCTTTTTTTTTTCTTCCTCCTTCTCCTTCTTCCTTCCTCCTTCTTCCTTCCCCTTCTTCCTTCTTCTTCATTCTCCTTCTTCTTCTTCTTCCTCCGAAATCTGGGGAAGTTTGTTTGTTAGTTTTTTTTTTTCTTTCTTTCTTCTTCTTCCTCCTTCTTCCTTCCCCTGCTTCCTTCTTCTTCCTTCTCCTTCTTCTTCTTCTTCTTCTTCCTCCGAAATCTGGGGAAGTTTGTTTTTTGTTTTTTCCTTTCTTCTTCTTCCTCATTCTTCCTTCTTCTTCTTCTTCTTCCTCCGACTGCAACTTTTTTTTTTCTTCCTCCTTCTTCTCCTTCTTCCTTCCCCTTCTTCCTCCTCCTTCCTTCCTTCTTCTTCTTCTTCTTCTTCCTCAAAAAAAAAAAAAAAAAAAAAAAAACTTTCATCTTCCCCCAGATTCGGAGGAAGAAGAAGAAGAACGAAGAAGGGGAAGGAAGAAGGAGAAGACAGAGAAGAAGGGGAAGGAAGAAGGAGGAAGGAGGAAGGAAGAAGGAGGAAGGAAGAAGGAGAAGGAGGAAGAAAAAAAAAAACTGAATCTGGGCAGATTCGGAGGAAGAAGAAGAAGGAAGAAGAAGAAGAAAGAAGAAAAAAAAGAAAAAAAAAGAAAAAAAAAGAAAAAAAAAGAAAAAAGAAAAGAAAAAATTGAATCTGGGTAGATTCGGAGGAAGAAGAAGAAGAAGAAGAAGAAGAAGGAAGAAGGAGGAAAGAGAAGGAAGAAGAAGAAGAAGAAAAGAAAAAAAAAGAAAAAAAGAAAAAAAAAAGCTTCCCCAGATTCGGAGGAAGAAGAAGGAAGAAGGGGAAGAAAGGGAAGGAAGGAGGAAGGAAGGAAGAAGGAGAAGGAGGAAGAAAAAAAAAAAGTTGCAGTCGGATGAAGAAGAATAAGAAGGAAGAAGAAAAGAAAAGAAAGAAAAAAAAAAAAAAAACGTGGATGACACGTGGTGCCCAGTCAGTGCGCCACGTCACAGTTAACGGAAAACTTAACAGTTTGACTAACGGATGCATGAGACTGGCCCAAAATTTACACTTTAGGTATGAATCTGAGACGAAAAAAACTTGATGTACTAAATGTTGAAAACCACGAAACATGAGGGTAGTAAACAATCTTTTACCCAATACTATAACGTTCGGTTGTGGTATGGTTTTATTATCGAACAGTGTCAAATTTTTTGCCTATTTAAAATCATTTTAAAGCATACATGTGAATTTTCAAACTAAAATGTCTCTGTGAGTTTTCTTGGTTTCCGGAATCATGGATTGCCGTAACGAAACCATCAGCTGGTCAATTTTTATAAAAAAAGAGAGAAGGAAATCACTAGGCTAACTAGAGGAGATGAGAAGGAGAGTAGCAAAGCAATGACACCTACTAGTTCTAATACGTTTAACTTTTATGAGGGATAATTATGTTGTTGCTATGCACAAAGTTTCAAATGATTAACTCAAAGCAAAATTAAAACAAATAATTTAGTTCAGCTAGTTCAGTTCGATTTGATTTCAGAAACACAAAACCGATCCTTACTGGTTATATGGAGTTCAGTTTAGTATGATACCGAAACCAATAAAAAACTGAAATGTATCGAACCACAATTTTGTCTGGCACGGTCCTTTCGGTATTCGGGTGCAAATGTAATATTCCAAATTATCATTATTTTTAGGGATACTTTTGATGCGGTCTCTAATCCTTAACATTATTTGACTAAAACCTTAATGGTATTCAAAGTTTGATCAAAGTCCCTTGACTTTGTACACCTCATTATATTACAATTAATATTTATAGTTTTATAGTTTTGATATTAATTGTTTGATATTTTATGAGATTTATAATCCTATAAATTTAAAATCTCTCATTATAATACTATTAGAAATGGTTACAATACAAAAATTCAAACATTTTAATTGAATAATTGGATTAAAAAACTATGCAAAAATAAGAAATAATAAATGGCAAAAGAATGTATCCATAGTGTTAAAAAATTGGTACATTTTACAAAAAAAATTGGTACATTTCTGTTTGGACCCGAATTTACACCATCGGCCCGTGCAATCAAGGCCGTTGAGTGAGCATGGCTCCCAACTGTCGAATAGAAAGATAAAGATCGTTTTGTTATTATTAAAAGATAGTGTTATGATTTTTATCATAATCTTTTAATAATAATGTATTATGAGAGATCTCTAAGCTGGGAATACGGTGGCATAATTCAAGTCGATCTGGATGTTTGGCGTATGAATATGTGGATGGGATCAGTGTGGATGATTAGTATGCTGCAAATTGATTATTATATATTTAAATATGGATAAACATTTTGGTGTAGGTGCCAGGAATTAGCATCCCGAGGTGGTGGTTTAAATGAGGTTTGAAAAGTCATGGTGAATGGAGCAGATAAATATGGATGCATATGGGATAATTATCATCTAAAGTATAGATGGGATATGCCTTTTTGATGTTGTGGTTTTGGTCACGTGGTGTGCTTTTTGGGATTATTGTTATCCGTGCATGGCTACACATGGATCAATGTGAGGGAAATTGAGTTCTTGTTGGACTAGGAGTCTCTGAAGCAGAGTCAGAGGATGATGGTATTTGAAGGATAGGCTTTCATTTACTTTGAGAGAAGTCGCTGACTAAAGTTCTAGCTAGTGAGTTTGAGTTGAAATCAAATACTAGCGTGAAGCAGCACCACATAACATTTTCTCCTATAAATACGAGACACCGTGCAACTATTTAGAGACCTCCAATTCAACACACAAAATTACCCTGCGCAAACTCTCTCAACAACTTTGAGAATTTTTTTTTTATTTTCTTTTTTGCCGACACATCTTCAGTTGGCATAAACAACACTGTGGAGACAACCGGTGATATCTTCAGTTGGCATAAACAGCACTGTCGCCGTAGAATCAACCGATCTCGTAGCATCTTCAGTTGGCATAAACAACACTGCGTCGAGGTCGACTGGTTACCTATCCAAGTCTCGGTCGAGAAGGATTTCCGAATCCTTGTTGGTCGAGGTCATCTCATTAGCCTTCTCGGCGAAGTGAGGTGTTACGAGTTACTACATTCGGCACATTGGAAGCCGAATTTGATATTGAACTTCGCTAAGTTAGTAGCCTTGTCTTCAGGCTTTAGGACCCGAAGGGCGAGATAAGTTCCTTCCTCGGCCGCAGTCGCAAGATCAAGAAGTCAGCAGCGCACCCAACGCGACATCAACATATTTTACTCCTTGGCCGAGCTCGGCCGACGAGTTGGCACGCCCCGCACACAACCGAAGGACGTAGTTATTTCATAGATTACTCGACTTGCGCGCCACGTAGGCTTGATAGTTTTTAGGGTCAACAATTTCACATAGAACAAAGTGGTACATTAATAAACAAGAATGGGTACATTATAAATAAATTAGTATACAGATAAAAGATTAAAAAATTATGAGTACAAATGAATTTTTAAAAAATATAGGCGCTAAAAGAAATTAATACATGGGTACAAAATAAAACTAAAAAGAAAATACTACAAATTTAAAAAAATGTTGCAAATAAAAGTGGGTACAAACTAAAAATATAAATATATGATACAAAGTTTAGGCATAAAACATAAATATACCATATGTAATTTTTCTATCATTGATTACATATACAATGTTACGTGACGGTATACACACGTGTACAAATACAAATAAAACTTTAAAAAATATGGGCACAAAAAGAAACTAATATATGGGTACAAATTAAAAATGAAAAAAAAATTGGTATAGATTAAAAATAGGTACAAACTAAAAATAAAAATATATGATAAAAATTTAGCCATAAATATAAATATACTAATTGTAACATTTTAACACTAAGGAATCTATTTAAAAATAAAAATATTTTATTATTCAAATAATTAATGATGTTATTAATACCCAAAGACTTTGATCAAAAATTGAAAATGAATAGGATTTTAATAATGAAGTAGAAAAAAGAAGGATGTGAACCTAATTTCTCCTTATTTTTATACAAATCAAATTATTGTTTTAAAAGTGAACGATAAACCTAAACTCATGTCTAAGAGGACTGGCACGTATAATAGAATAGTGAATATTTATAATGCACGATTAACGCATATACATCATTCCAACAAACAATTAGTAATATATTTATATTATAGGGTGCATAATGTATTGAATTCATTATCTTTTTGTACCTTAATCTATAAATCTTCTTTCTTTTGTAATATTAACCTATAATCTTCTAAGTGACATATGTTATCATGTGATGTAATTGACTTGGTGACATGTAACATCATCTGGTGCATTAGATTGCTAGTATAGTTCGAAGTCTATGAAGCAGTCAGTTAGTAGCATGTTTGAATAAATAGCTTATCAGCTATCTGTTGTAACCAAGGAAGAAAATATCGGTAATATCGGAAATATCGGTAGTCCGAAAACACGGAAATATCGATGGAAATATCGGGATAATATCGATATCGATAAAAATTACATGGAAACCACGGAAATTGTAAAAAAAACTTGGAAATTTTTATTGAAACTTTGCAGGATATTTATTTAGTCAATTATCTATTAGTTTATCATAAAAAATTGGAAGGAAATGCATTGCATGATGGATTTAACATTATCAAGTTGATTATATAGCGAGCTGACAAACATTGTGAGTGTAGAAAATATGTAGTAATTAATGAAAGAAGTCTAAACACACCATAATCATTTATATATAATGAATTAGTACAATATTTTACACTTTATACATTGCATTTTTGGTTCTTCTCTGACAGAATTTGGTCTTCACGTGGAGAAGAAGATAAAGTAAGCAGATTTTTTGGTTCTTCTCTGACAGAATATTTGGTTCTTCTGTGCAAAGTCACTTCTAATTCTTTCATACAAAACCGTGTGCCACACACACACACCCTCAAAGTTTTTTTCTTTTTCTCTCGGATAACACACACACACACATACACATAACCATACACACACACACATACACACACACACACACATAACCATACACACACACACACACACATAACCATACACACACACACACACACACACACACACACAAAACCATGGTTTCATACAAAACCGTGTGCCACACACACACACACACACACACCCTCAATGTTTTTTTTTTCTCTCGGATAACACACACACACGCACACGCACACACACCCTCCATCTCCTTGTTTCTTCTCCAGTTCTCCCCCCATCTCTTTTCTGCATATCTCCTTCCCAGAGGAGACAGACACACACACACCCCACTTCCCCGTGTTTCCCCCTTCCCAAATCCCTCGAACCTTCTCCCTCATTCCTCCTTGTTTCTTCTCCCCCCATTTCTGCAACTCTCATTCTCGGAGCACAGCCACACTACACCCACACGAGGCGGAGGATCTGATGAGTAGATTTTATATTATATATTTTACCCTAATCTTAGTAGATTTTGGTTAATATTTTGGAAGAATTTTGATACTTTGAATTGTATTTTCAATATAGGACTTTCGACTTCCTCTGGAGCAAAACAGGACCAAATGGACGAATTTTGGAGAAATTCCAGTTGGAGGACGTTCGTGAATCTCTTAGCTTGATCGTATCAAAATTTGAGATTTTTCCACCAAGCGGTTATTTTCTGACGATAAAATAAACATTGGACATGACGGGCCACTTGCTGCACGCCCTTTTGAAATAAACATTGGATTCCCTGTAAAAAAAAAAAAAAAAAAAAAAAAAAAAAAAAAGTGGCGTGCAGATTTGTTTCTGTCTCTGTCAGAGCCCAAACGGCTCTCTCCCCTCTTTAATTCAAACCGAGTAAATTGAGCAGACATAGGAATACTCCAGCTTTGAACACGTGGCATGCATCACGGCATGGAGCTCCTTAAGATTCCAAAGGAATGGTTAAGATCAACCTTACTTTTCTGAAAGCTTTGTAAACCCCAGTTTCTCGCATTTCAATAGAGACGGAAATAAGTCTTTCATTTCTCTCTACTCTCTCTCTCTTTTTCCTCTCAGACCCCATCCATGGTAGAGCGAAACATGCATGTCTGATTCCTCTAGGATAGTGCATCAAACCCGAGCGGGTTTTGGGATCCGGAGAGAAGCGGAGGCAGCGGACACCGGACGATGGACCGGAACTCATCGTAGTCGTCGGTGAGGAGGACGACGTTGTCCCAGCCGTCTTGGATTCGTGAGGAAGACGAAGTTCCCAGGCTCCTACTTCTCTTCTTCTCGGCATGTAATTTCATTTTTGTACAGAATTCGAATTTTCTGCATGTAATTTCATTTTTGTACTGAATTCGAATTTTGGGATTTAGGATTTAGGGATTCGGTTAATTTGCTCCGGCGTTCTTCTCCGGTTACTACAGTGCCAAATATCGCGATAGTTTCGAAAATATCGCGATATTATCGATAATATCGAGATATTTTGACGAAAATCATTTGGATAGTTAAAAAAATATCGGACCCCTAAAAAAACGATAATATCGGCGAAATATCGCCGATATTATCGATTTTTTCTTCCTTGGTTGTAACTAAGAATCATTCAATCAATACAGAAAAGCAAGTTCATTCTTCTTTATTTCTTCTTCAATTCTCTCTCTTTCTAGTTCATCATCTTTCTCAATTCTTCAGCATTCTTTGATTTTTCACAATGTAGTTAATATGGTATCATAGCAGGTTGTTCCACATGTGAAGCCAACGGCCACAATGTGTTCCATGTCACTCAATATGTGTTATTCACGTGTTAGGCTTGAAAATTCATCACAACTGAGAGGGCGTGTTGGGAGTATGAATCCCACATCGAGGAAAAGAGGGATCTTGCATGTGCTTATAGCTAATTAGGCTACTTCCCATATTGCTAGTTGATTTTATGGTGGAATCTCAACTTTCTTCATTGTATCAAAGCATGTTGTCCCACATGTGAAGCGCAACAACCACATGTGATCTACGTAATTGGACTACTCTCACGTTGCCAATTAGTTTTATGGTAGAATCTCAACTTACTTCATGATATCATAACAGGTTATCCCACATGTGAAGTCCAACGACCACACATGATCCACGTCACCCTTTGTCAACTTGTTAGACTTGAAAATTTACCACCCGTGAGCAAGGACGAAGTTAGGATTTTTTTATCAGATGGGCTAATATTTTTATTTATTTTCACTGCATAAGTTAACTTCTATAAGGAGACTAATGAATGATCAAACGAGATGTTATTGTTGTCCAATTAATGAGAAAAACAACTATGAAGCAATTTAAAAAGAAAAAGAATAACAATATTGAACCAACTTATGATAATAAAAACAAAAAAAATATATTACATTGAACTCATTTGGATCAAGGAAGTTTGTTGAATGATCAATGGCATTGAGCTTTTCAATGTGAATATGGGTGGGCTAGAGGTGGCTAAACTGGAAAAAAAAAAATGAAAAATTATATGAGGTAAAATGAATTAGAGCATGAAACTCCCCTAGGCTAGAGCCTAATGTAGCTCTCTACCTAGCTCTATTATTACCCATGAGAGAGCGTGTTGAGAGTATGAATACCACATCGGAGAAATAAGGAGCCTTAAGTGTGCATAAAAGTAATTTGGTTACTCCGCATTTACCAATTAGTTTTACAATAGCACCTCAACTTTCTTCAATATGTAATTGAATTGTATATCCCTTGACCATAACAATGACTGGTGGCCACACTTGACATAAGGTGGTGGTGTCTCCAAATCTCTGATATGCAAAATCAAGCTCGTGATTCTAAATAGCGGCACGTTTTTCCTTTTTCCTTTTTTATTTATTTTTTTGTTTTTAAGAAACAATATTATCTACACTAAGGAGAAATGATGGGGATTAGCCTCACAATAGGTTAGCAATGATTTGGTTCAAATTCGCCTTTGGCGAGAATCAAAGCTAAGACTTATCACTTACGAGAGAAGAGGAATATCATTGTACCGTAGTTTAAGTGACTCCTTTTCTTGAATACTATATTTGTTATTTGTCAGTTTTAATGAAATAGTTTCTATTTTTTTCAGATTTTCTAATATGCTATAGTGCAGTTATACACCGTTGGTTTTTATCGTTAGATTTTTTTATTAATTAACAATTCAATTATTAAAATTTAATAATTAAAATCTTATCATATAAAATACATCAGAGTTTATTAAAATAGGAAAACTAATGAAAAAATGTTTGAAAACTTTGAGTTTTAATGATAAGGACAAAATAAAAGGTAAATTAAATAGTACCATGATTGACTTTTTAGTGTAAAAATGTGGTTTTTCATTAAAGTGAATAATACCGGGAACTTTTCGTTGAAGTTCCATATTAAAATTTTAACGAATACTTTTTTTTATCAATTGTAACTGCAAGATGCCAAAAAGTTAATATAAGTCAAAACATAAAAATAAAAAAAATTTATACTTGTGATTATATTGTTGTGGAGAAATAGTTGTTGTGGGAAAATGATCCTCGCCAGATCCTTTTTTTGGGGATTCGGGAAATCAAGTGATCATGTCTATTCATCGTGTAGTTAGTAAATTTTAAATGATTTCTAACCGCATGGTGTACGATAAATGTGATAACATTCATCTAAGAACTAACGGATGAAAGTATGCAAGTAATATCAAAGAAATACAGAGGGAAAGATCGAAAGGAATAAAGAGAACTAGAGAAAGAAATGAGTAATAGTTTTTATTATTTCATAAGGATCAAGAGAGCTACAAAAGACCCTTGATGTCTTCTTATATAGTCTGCACATGTAGCTTATCAACTAAGCCACTTGTGTAACTAATTCTTAACAAACTAACTAACTCCAATAGCTGATGTGGCACTTATGATGATGTGTCAATCACTATATATCTTCAACATCCCCCCTCAATCTCAACTGGGATTTTCCAGCTTGAGATTGTAAAAATGTTTGACAAATGAAGGATTGTGAAGACCTTTGGTAAGAACATCGGCAGTTTGCTCCTCAGTTGGAATATACAACACCTCCAGATCGCCTTGCTGCACTCGTTCTCGTACAAAATGGTAGTCTGTATCAAGGTGTTTGATTCTTGAATGAAACACCGGATTGGCACCCAAGGCAATAGCGGACATGTTGTCACAGTGAATCGTTGGTGGAGCATCCAAAAATACCTCCAAATCCTTCAATATATTTCGAATCCAAGCTATGTCTGCAGCAGTATGTGCTAAGGCTTTATATTCAGCCTCAGTAGAACTCCTGGATACCGAGTTTTGTTTCTTCGATTGCCAAGAAATTGGATTATTGCCTAAGTACACAACATAACTAGTGATAGACCGACAAGTATTCAAGTCTGCAGCCCAATCAGAATCAGAAAACGCAGTAAGCTTTGAAACTGTGTTTGCAGAAAACGTAATACCAATATTCATGGTTCCTCGAAGATAACGAATGATGCGTTTAACAGCGCCAAAATGAATATCAGTTGGTGAGGACATAAACTGACATATTGTGTTTACAGCAAAAGCAATATCAGGCCTAGTAAAGGTCAGATATTGTAAAGATCCCACAATGCTCCTGTAGGAAGTTGGATCTGTCAACAATTGTCCCTCAGAGTGTAACATTTGATGATGAGGTTTACACGGAATGGTTGCTGGTTTACATGATTCCATACCTGCTTTATGAACGAGATCTTTGATATACTTAGACTGATTAACAAAAACACTGCCATCCGCTTTATATTGAACTTGTAAACCTAAAAAATATGTAAGCTGTCCCATATCCTTCAACTCGAATACCTCAGATAATTCTTGAATCACTTTTTGGATCTTCAAAGGGTTAGAACCAGTTAAGATGACATCATCAACATAAAGTAATAAGATGATGATATCAGAGTCATCCTTCTTAACAAACAAACTTGTATCAGAAGTTGATGCATGAAACTCCATAACTGTCAAATAACTTGTAAACTTCGAATTCCACGCACGTGGAGCCTGTTTCAAGCCATATAATGACTTGACCAATTTGCAAACATGAGAAGGATATGATGGATCAATAAACCCTTGTGGTTGCTGCATATAAACTTCTTCTTGTAAATCTCCATGTAGAAAAGCATTCTTGATATCTAATTGTCGAAGAGTCCAATGATTCATTGCAGCTAAAGAAAGAATAATCCTTATAGTAGTATGGCGGACAACAGGACTAAATGTGTCCAAGTAGTCAATACCATGTTCTTGGGAGAACCCTTGAGCTACAAGCCTTGCTTTATACCGAGAGACACTGCCATCGGGGTTTTTCTTCACTTTGTATACCCATTTGCTTCCTACAATTGTTCTATCTTCAGGTGCATGAACCAATAGCCAAGTTCCTTGTGCTCGAAGGGAATCATATTCCTCCTGCATTGCCTTTTGCCACTGTGTAATAGTAGCCGCTTTCCGAAATGTCTTAGGTTCTGAAGCATCAATGATTTCAGAAAGAAAGGAATAGCCACCCGTGAAAGGTTCGTCATCAGTGATTTGGAGAGAACAAAGCTCAGGACATTGTGCTACTAAAGCAGCATAATTTTGTCTCTCAATTGTGCCACTCTTCAATCTAGTGACCATTGAGTGAGTCGATGGGGCAGTATGTAAAATGAGATCAGATGGAGATAAATCAGGAAGGATTACCTCAAGTTGTGACTCGGAGTGGACATGCAACAAGGATTGTGTACCAGAGTATTATGTGTAGGAGAGTGATGATGGGAAGAGCTTGGAGATGCATGTAGAGTAGTGGTATCAGTCAAATTTGTATCTTGATCACTAGGTTGAATCACCTGTGTATTGTCCGAACTAGAAACATTCAATTCACCAACCACATTTATACTTTCACCATTGACAGAAATATTGTGATGTGAACCAGTATCACTTGCTGATATATGTATAGAACTAGCTGCTTGTGAATCATGATGTATTTGTGTACGAGGCATGGCTCTTTCACTTGGAACTTGTAACTGAATCAAAACAGGTGTCTGAGAACCCCTATTTGCAGCTGTAGAATCCTTAGATGACAAAACTTGTTTAAACGGATATACATCTTCATCATGTACTACATGCCTTGACAGAATGAACTTTCTAGTCTTGATATCATAACAAATAACTCCTTTATATCCATGAGCAAAACCAAGAAATACACATTGAGCTGACCGTGGCTCCAATTTATTCTTATTGAATGGTCTCAATAGAGGATAAACTGCAGTACCAAAGACTTTAAGATGCTGCACTTCAGGAACACAACCAAACACAACTTGATAGGGAGACTGCATCTTCAAAGTTCTAGATGGCATCCTATTGATTAAGAATGCAGCATGAGAACAAGCATGATACCAGAATGCAGAAGGTAATTGAGCATCTGATAGCAAACTAATAACAGTCTCAATTAAATGTCTATGTTTTCGTTCAGCAAGACCATTTTGCTGTGGTGTATGAGGATATAAAACTTGGTGTATAATTCCTTTTATCTCCAACAATTGTCTAAACACATTACTCATATATTCACCTCCACCATCGGATTGAAGAACTTTAACAGAAGCATTAAACTGATTCTCAAGAAATGTAAGAAACTTGGTAAAGATTGGAAAAGCATCGGATTTATTAACCATCGGAAAAATCCATACAAATCGAGAGCAATCATCTACAAAGCTTATGTAATACCTATAACCCTCTATTGACCTCTGCGGTGAAGGACCCCATATATCTGAGTGTATCCTTTCAAATACAACTTTTGACCTATCAGGACTTACAGAGAAAGGCAACTTAGTCATTTTGCCTTGAATACAAGCAGTACATATAGATGGAGACAAATCTATACTAGCTAATACTTCAGACTTATTCAACATTGCAGTAAGCACTTCTTCAGATGGATGACCCAACCTTTTATGCCAAACTGCAGTCTTTAGCTTCTTTCCAACAAAAGCTGCACATCTTTCAATACTTGGTATTCTGGATCTCGACAGTACTGTTATTGGTATCTTGAAGAGCTTCCCATCATCACTCTGGCCTTGGTACACAATCATTCGAGTTGCTTTGTCCTGTATCAAGAAGATCAGATCATCACAGACAAACCAGCAATTATTATCTCTGCATAATTTCTTAACAAACAACAAATTCATTGTAATGTGTGGAACATGTAGCACATTTTCCAAAATAAGTGACTTTGGTTTAGTGTTAAGAACAGAAGAGCCAATATTTTTAACCACCAAACTTTCTCCATTACCAACAGTGATCGTGGCATCACCATTATAAGGAGTGCTATGATTTAAAACTTCGACACGTGATGTCATATGATGAGTTGCACCTGTGTCAACTACCCATGTATCAGCAGCTGAAAAACCATGGATATTTGAGTCTTCAGTTGCAACATTTGAGCCTTGAGCAGCCATCCCAACAAGAGATGTAGGTGGTACACTGCCTTGATAGGAAAAGTTATTTCTATGAAAGCATTCCAAAGCCCGATGACCTATTTTCCCACATATCTGACATACCAAGATCCCTTTAGATGATTGATTGTTATTAGCTCTAAAGTAACAGTTTGGTGCTGTATGACCTCTTCTAGAGCATATTTGACATTCAGGAGATATAGCATTTCTGTAATTTGTATCACCATTCCAAGTCTTTCCTTGGTTGCTTCCATTACCAGAGAAAGAACTTTGAGAACCTCCATTTTGAACACCTTTCCCATTATTCCCAAAAGTAGAATATGGCCTGTAATTATTATTCCCACCATTATAACCACCAGAGAATTTTTTATTATTGAAATTATTCCCATTAAACCTCCTGTTGTTATGACCACTATTGTAATTATTCATCCCTTGAGACCTCTGTGCATTTGAACTCTCCCCTTGTTCATAACCTGGAGTATTGCCCTGAGATCCCTGTGTATTCGAGCCATTGCCCTGAACATACATAGCAGCCATAGAACTTGATAAAGTTGTCAGTCGAGACTCAATACTGCCTTCAGCCCTAATTAGTTGTGCTAAAAAATCTTTCATGGAAATCAGAGTGTCTCTTGCTAAGATTACCGTCTTAATCATTTCAAACTTTGGAGGTAAACCAGACAAAGCAGCAATGACCAAATCATTCTCAGTGATTCTCTCCCCTGCATCAATCAGTTAATCCTTGATAACCTTCAATCGAAGCAAATACTTGTCAACAGAATCTGCACCTTTCTGTACAGTATGAAACTCAGTCTTTAGTTGATTAACCCTGACAACAGATACAGAGGCATATTGTTCCTGTAAAGATTTCCAAGCTTCTTGAGAAGTTTTACACCCAATGACTTAGTCCATAGCTTCATCAGAAAGTGTAGCAATCAGCAAACTCAATAGAGAAACATTTGTTTTAACCCAGTCTTTATATGCAGTAGTAATTTCTTTAATGACCCCAGTCTCAGTATTGATTACAAACTTAGGAGGACATTGAGAATCCCCACTAAAGAAATCAAAGTAATCATACCCTTTAAGCACCGACTGAAACTGATAATCCCATTTGACAAAATTATCTTCTTTCAACTTAACAGTGATCATGCCCAAAAGACTTTCAATTTTGACAGAACTAAATGCCATATTGTTGATAGAAACTGAATCAAGAAATCAATCACTCAAACAATCTTCAAGAAGTATAACAATTCCAAGAACACACACTGCTGGCTATCGGCCTTGTTCGTGTGAAAAACCCAACAAACACTCAAACAAAAGCAATGGTTATCAGCCTTTATGCTTTGACAGAAAACGCTTCAACAATCATTCAATCAGAAAAATGGCTATCGGCCTTCAATATCATACTCTAAACATTAAGAAATGGCTATCGGCCTTCAATATCATATTCCAAACATCAAGAAATGGCTATCGACCTTCAACTTTCAGTCTTTCACAAAGGATTCATCATTGCGACAATTACACAAACACTTAGAGTGCAAAAGGAAAAATAACACTTGATAAACTCGAAGTCTGACTTCCCAAACGCCTCAGTAATCCACTAGAGCACATTACAGCAATCAAGACAATCTTTCGGCACATCACAGCGGAAATACACACCACGAGATCGAACCCCCGACGAAGATACCATGATAACATTCATCTAAGAACTAACGGATGAAAGTATGCAAGTAATATCAATGAAATACAGAGGGAACGATCGAAAGGAATAGAGAGAACTAGAGAAAGAAATTAGTAATAGTTTTTTTGTTATTTCATAAGGATCAAGAGAGCTACAAAAGACCCATGATGTCTTCTTATATAGTCTGCACATGTAGCTTATCAACTAAGCCACTTGTGTAACTAATTCTTAACAAACTAACTAACTCCAATAGATGATGTGGCACTTATGATGATGTGTCAATCACTATATATCTTCAACAAAATGCACATGATCATGGGATCCCTTGGATCCCCAAGAAAAGGATATGTCTGTTGTTGTGTTTAATGAAATGTTATGAACATTGGAAAAGAGAGGATCCTTTTCCTAGGGATCCTGTGATCTGGACCGTCCATCGTATATAGTGCGGTCAGAAATCATTTTAAAATTTAAAGTTAAATATAAATAGTACATAATGAAAATTGACCGTATGAAGGTTGTGTGAAGGAAGAAGAAGAACTTGTGATATAGCGTCATTTGAAATTGTGATATAGCGTCAGTTTTTAACCATAATGATGCTTAGTTTCAGTGTGATATAGCGTCATTAAAAATTGTGATATAGCATCAGTTTCAGTGTAGCATGAAGGTTGTGTGAAGGAAGAAGAAGAAGAATAGTCTAAGTATTGTGGGTATAGTGTAACAACTCTTGGTATAGTCTAAAATGTTATTCAAATATTGCCATGGTAATATGGTTTTTGGAATTGCACGATTGAAAAAAGGAATGGTAACCTCAGTTGCTTGTATCAAGATTTGAGTACTATACTATTACATACCTTTATTTACAAAATATTTGTTTTCGCATTATCCAAAAAAATCAAAAGCTTTAGTTATAATTTTACGGTCAACTTTGGGTTGGCGGCGGTGCAGCCCAACCTGCCAGGAGGATTTGGACCATGGGTTGGCGGTGGTGCAGGTTTCCTAGAAATTCAGTTGCCAACCATAGCAAGATTTTTCAATATGATCGGCAAACGAGGTAGTACATCACGTGTCATTATATAAATGGTGGAATATGTGTGTTAAAAAGTTAATAATTTAAAAAAATAAAATTTTTCACCAAGAACACGTAATGTACCATCTATGTTCCAATTATAACAAAAAATTTCTCCCAACGATGGCGGTTCACGTTTTTGCCCACCTAAGAAAAATGCAACTTCAACTTGTTATTTTCATGCACGTGATCAATGCCTCGACGAAACACCGGAACTTGCGGGGTGGGTTCTGTAGACCAAATTCGTGCCAGCCTATAATCTTTCAACACGAGGCCACTAACGATAACACCCTTTCTCTTCATCTTCAATTAAACTGGTAAAAAAAAATCCTAAAAATAATTAATAAACATAATGCCAAGTGATCATTTACTACAATAGTGGAGATGAGTATTATTTTTGCATCGTGCCGTGAATTTAACATCTAATTTAACAAATTTATCGTTTAATAAAAAAAAAAAAAAGTCCAAACTCAGTGGTATGATCATCATATTCGTCTTTACACATCGCCGGCGTGGCATCATTGAATTCATCATTACACATCAAGTTGTTACAACTCGGATTTCACATGAAAAAAGTAGAAGCTCTTTTTCTTAATTTAAATCAATTAATGGCAAAGAAGAGAATATTTTGGTGGGATTTAAAATTGGCATGGTTTGGCAAAGGTTTGACGGCATGGGACCCGATATAAAAAAGGAGTTTTTAACTTTAATTTTTGAAAATAATTGAAAATAAATAAAAATTTAACGTTAGATTACATATTGATTGTAGTTCCTTGATGCGTTTTTAATTCAAATTAATTAATGAATATTTCATTCAATGTCTCCCATTAAATATTTGAACTTATTAATATATACATTTTAATTTATTTTTTCACCAAAAAATGTTTTTTAATTTTATTAATTTTATTTAACATTCTTCATACTTGAAGACTCAAATAACGTACTTAAATGTTAGTACGAAATATATTATATTGAACTCATGTATCTAAATATTAGTATCGAAATTTATTTACCGAAATGTATATATTGAATTAATGTATCTAAATGTGTGTACCGAAATGGATATACTAAAATATATGAAATGTGTTTGTACCATACTTAGGGCCTCCGTATTTAGACATCGTATAAATACTCGAGGGACTCAAATGTAATTATGTAATAAATGGAGGGGCAACTATGTAATAAGTGAGGAGCCCTTATTCTATAAAAGGGCTTCCTCACCATCACAACCCTCAAGCATCACGCCTCACTCTCACCCTCAGAAGCTCTCACCCTCATAATCCTCTCACAAACAGAGAAATACAATATCAATGTGGACGTAGCCCAAACATTGAGGTGAACCACGATACATCTTGTGTTCTTTACTTTCTTGCAGATTCACGGTCGGATTTACGTTATTCCAAGACCCCTCCGGTTTTGTGCATCAACATTTGGCACCGTCTGTGGGAAACGATACGAAAAGTTGTGTCGGTTCTCTTTCATTTTTTCACCTCCACCATGAATCTGCAAAAAACTTCCAGTACTATCAAATGGCTGCCTTACAACGCTTCTCATTATTCTTACTTTTCGTGACCTTATTCTTCCATCCAACAGCTACGAAAACAAAAAGAAACTCCAGAAAATAAGAAAAACCCAGATCACAGAAAAGAGAAGCAAGAAAGCCAACCAACCTTTCTTGGCCAGCAGTGTCCTAAATATGGGCCTTGATGACTTTGTCGTCGACATCCAAGCTGCGGGTGGCGAACTCGACACCGATGATGGACTTAGACTCGAGGTTGAACTCATTTCTAGTGAATCTCGACAGCAAGATGGACTTGCCGGCGCCGGAGTCGCCGATCAGCATCACCTTGAAAAGTTGGGTCGCCTGGCTTTCTGCCTCTGGACCTTCCTCTGCGTCCCTCCGCCCGACTCCTACCACAACTACACTTCCTCTGACTCCAATGACTCCCCTCCACCTCCAACGACTACTCTGACACTAAAGCTCCATTCTTTTACTATTATCAATTTCTCACCGGAAAACCCGCAGGATCTCTTGTCGGAATCAGAATCGGGTCGGGTTGGTCGGGATGCTCCACTTTTGGACTTTGCGTCTTCACGAAGCTGAACCTCGAAGCTCAAAGCTGCTCGTTTGCTTGTTTCTTCGTCTTCTTCTCCTCCTCTGCTCGGAGCTCTCAATCTCTTGGGTTCCCATTTTTTACCGTTTCTCTGTATAATGGGTTGTGTTGGATCGTCACAGACCAAAGGAGACGGGACTTTGAAGAAGATTAGGAAGCCGCGTGGAAGACACATTGGCAGTGCTTACCGGCCCTGGCGACTGCGTCGGCGTCGAGGAGGTTGGCCTCAAAGACCGTGATAGTGTGACGGTCGGCGCCGGGGAGGGAGAAGATGAGGGTTTCGCTGGCGCTCCAAAATATCTTTAGGATTCAGAAAATCCCTTTCCCTCATAAAGCTCTCAAATTTCACTACAAAGCTCTAATTCAGCAACCCAAATTCCAGAAATCGCATCAAATCCGAAAACCCCATTCTCAAAATCCTCTTCCATAAGTAAAAATCTTGTCTTTTGGTACTGAGGTTACTAATAATTTGTGGGAACCGTGAACCATGGATGGAGTGGTGGTGAAAGAGGATGAGATTGTGACATGCACAGTCGGCTCATTGCCGCTGCCAGTAGAGGGGCTGCACAAGGTGGGTCCGCCGCCGTTTCTCACTAAGACATTTGAAATGGTGGATGATCCTTCCACGGACGCCATTGTTTCCTGGACCAGAGCTCGCAACAGCTTCGTTGTGTGTGACTCTCACAAGTTCTCCACCACTCTCCTTACTCACTACTTCAAGCACGGTAACTTCTCCAGCTTCATTCGTCAGCTCAATACATACGAGATCTTGATCAATGGGCAATTTCCAGGGCCTCAGATCGATGCTGTGACAAACGATAACTTGGTCATCAGCGTCTTCAACTACCTACCTGAACCCTTCCTCATTTCTTGGTGGAGATTTTATGGTGGAAGCACGTTCAGAGTAACGTCAGTTCTTTGGGTTTACTAGAAGGAGAGAGAAAAGAAAGAATTATGCTTTCTTTAGTTGAAAGCTGAAGCAATTCGATAATAGCGTTTGGTGTTTTCTTTACTTTGTCGACCACCCACATAAAAGCTATGGATAGCAGGCACGCAAATATGCAAAAGCAAGGAATAAGAGGAGCAGATCATGCCTGCTGACCAAACCCCATGCTGTAAACCTGCAATGGGAAGAAAAGAAAAAAAGAAAAAAAGAAAAGGCAAAAGATGTCTGGAAATTAAGTGGGAAACAAAAGCAGAAAACAGAAATAAAAGCGAAAGCAAAGCAGAAAAAAAAAACGAGAAAAAGCAAAAAGCAAAAGAGAGGCTTTCCTCTGCGAGAGCATATAGGGACACTGCAAAAGTAAGGAATAAACACCCACACTGCAAAAGTAAGGAATAAACACCACACCAGAATGATGTGATTTACTTTTCTTATCTTTGAATGATGTAATTTACTTTTCTTATTTTGTGGAGACATCTGTATAAACCCCATCAAAGGGTAATAAAAAAAACGGCAAGCCCAAAATAATGGACTGGAATGTTATGTGGAGGGCCAAGACCCATATGCCCAAAAGAGCCAGGCCTTATGGCTTCAAATTTATTCGGCACCCTGCCGCTATTATCACCAACCAGGTGATCAAAAGTACGCCAAATACTCCAAAATTATTCGGCACCATGCCGCTATTATCACCAACTAGGTGATCAAAAGTACGCCCAAGTACTCCAAAATTATTCGGCAGCCTGCTGCTATTATCACCAACCAGGTGATCAAAAGTACGTCCAGTACTCCAAAATTATACATGGGCATCACTCATGTCAACCATACATAAACATTCATGAGCATCACTCATGTCAATCATACATAAACATTCATGACCATCATTCATGTCAACATTTATGTCAACATTCATGAGCATCACTCATGTCAACATTTATGAGCATCACTCATGTTAACATCCATGAGCATCACTCATGTCAATCAACATAAACAATCATGAGCATCACTTATGTCAATCAGCTTCGAAAGCTTCATTTACAGAGCTCCAGCTTCGAGAGCTCCAGCTTCAAGAGCTTCATTTACAAAAGCTTCAGCTTCAAAGCTTCACTTGCAAAGCTTCAGCTTCAAAGCTTCACTTGCAAAGCTTCACCTACAAAGCTTCAGTGTAGGGTATACAAATACCGCCTCTAAACAACCGCCACTTCGGCTCATACATGGATTCAATTTGAAGTCTCTAGCCAACAGACCATATTGACTGAAGACTTGGGGGACTATATTATGTACCATATATTGGGCCTTAACTGGGCCTCATGAAAAATAATTGGGGGACTTAGCCCATTATTTATGTAATGATGAGCGAGCCCTTATTCTATAAAAGGGACTCCCTCACTTTCATTAGAGAGCACCCATTATTCATGTACTGAGGAGCGAGCCCTTATTTTATAAAAGGGACTCCCTCACCTTCATTAGAGAGCATCGTCGCCAGCTGAGCAACCGTCTCGCCGTGAGCATCACTCCTAACCCATTATTCATGTACTGAGGAGCGAGCCTTTATTTTATAAAAGGGACTCCCTCACATTCATTAGAGAGCATCACCGCCAGCTGAGCAACAGCCTCACCGCGAGCATCACTCATAACCCATCACTTATGTATTAAGGAGCGAACCCTTATTCTATAACAGGGACTCATTCACCATCATTAGAGAGCATCGCCACCTACTGAGCAACCATATCACTGCGAGCATCACTCATAACCCATCACTTATGTATTGAGGAGTGAGCCTTTATTCTATAAAAGGGACTCCCTCACCATCATTAGAGAGCATCGCTGCCTGCTGAGCAACCGCCTCGCCGCGAACATCAACCCTAGCCCATCATTTATGTATTGAGGAGTAAGCCCTTATTCTATAAAAGGGACTCCCTCACCTTCAACGCCACAAGACTGAGCCAACCAAGGCAACATAAGCCACAAACAGAGTAGCCTCGCAACATGTGCTACTTCTGGTTAAACATCATTTCAAATTAGGCACCGCCTTATATCGAGTATCAGTTCTAGACGACATCTAGTTACTTCGGCCCACACATAGACTGAATTTCAAGTCTCCAGCCAAAAGACTTTCTTGACTGAAGACTTGGGGGACTACTGTTTGTACCATACTTAAGGCCTTCGTATTTAGACCTCGTATAAATACTCGGGGGACTCAAATGTAATTATGTAATAAATGGAGGGGTAAATATGTAATAAGTAAGGAGCCCTTATTCTATAAAAGGGCCTCTTCACCCTTACAACCCTCAAGCCTTACTCTCACCCTCAGAAGCTCTTACCCTCATAATCCTCTCACAAATAGAGAAACACAATATCAGTGTGGACGTAGCCCAAACATTGGGGTGAACCACGATACATCTTGTGTTCTTTACTTTCTTGCAGATTCACGGTCGGATTTACGTTGTTCTAAGACCCCTTCGGTTTTGTGCATCAACAAAATGAATTAATGTACCTAAATGAAGAAGACAAAGTATATTGAAATATATTGTATAACAAAAATTAGTTTATCTAAATGTCTACAACAAAATATATTATGATGAACGAAATGAAAATTATAATTATAAATGAAATATAATTAATACATTAAAATTAGGAAGAAAAAGAGAAATAATTAAAACATCAAAATATAATTAATAAATGAGGTGATTAATGTATAATGGGACTAAAATTAGATTTTGATCTTACTTATGGTTTTAGTTTAAAAGTCATCTTTGCCAATGATTAGAATGAAGTTTCCTATATAAAAAATTACAATTACTTTTAATTTAATGGTTCGTTGGATGTGTAGGCACACGCGAAAATATATGATTAAACGAGGATATACGAGCTAAAATAGGAGTGGCCGTAATTAAAGATAAAATCAGAGAAAATCGGTTAAGATGGTTTGGACACTTGTACTGAAGACTTATAGATGTTTCGGTTAGAAGATACAACTATGTGACGAAGACTCATAGCAAAAGAGGTAGAAGAAAATCTAGGAAGACTATGAACGATTATAAGAAAAATATGAAGTACTTCAAGCTAACGAAAGACTTGGTGTAAAACAGAGCACAATAGAGTTATAGAATTCATACAATCGAACTCTTTAATGGTATACAACAGTTGTTGTTTAATTTAATGGAATGAATATCTTTAATTGGGAATCTTGGAAAAGCTTGTTAATTTGTTTATATATAAGATTAGAACGAGGAGAACGTGTATGGAACTGTTTCTAGTCACATCATTACATTATACTCTTCAACTTTAATCTAATATTCTCCTTGAGCTTGTTTATTGTGGGATCAAGACGTTCCGCCAGATGCGCCAAAGAGACTGAGGCATGGTTATCGACTTCATCTTATCTCCGAGAGAGACGTCATAATAGGAGGACTAAAAATATTATCATGAATCAACCGTTGTTTATACTATTCATATTATTCACATGATAAACGTTAAATACGTAATAATTTATTAGTATATAGTGATTAACAAAAGAGAATATTAATAAGGACAGATTAATAACGTAGTGCTTATGTTAATTGTACTTTTTTTTTACTTTCATATTTTTTTTTTGCATGAATTTTGTATAGAAGGAATAGGCGACATTAACTCTTCGTTAACAATTGTGTGCGAGGCACAAACTCTCCATCGAAGGAGAAATAACCGTTGCACCTAGAAACCCTGCGCTCGTCACCTCTCTACTAGATTTTATTAATAATATGAAGAAAAAAAAGAAAGAAAAATAGAACAAGCAGAGGGACTATGCTAATATTTGCTGAAAACAATTGACGAAAGCGATATATTTTGGTATATGAATTTTTCAGTTTCATTCACTTAAAATTGTTTGACTTTGATATCTTCATTAGCGAACTAAGTCTCTAGTTCTTATATTACTTCTATTATTTCTCCATTTATGTGTTAAGCACCGGTGGAGCCACATTAAGGGCTACCCTAGGCTGTAGCTTAGGTAGCTTTCAGTAGAAAATAAAATTTTACATGTAGTTTTTACTGATTTTCGAATGTGGCCCACCATATATTTAGTTATTGATTCGAATTCCCTCGGTTTAATTATATAATACAGTTTACAAACCATCTCTTTTTCTCACATCTTTTTTCTCATCCCTTCTTGTACATGTACAAGTTTGAATTTATTTGAATAACGAAAATTCTTGGCTCACCTTGTGAAAATTTTCTTAAGCTAGCTGATAATGTGAAAATTTTTCTTTGCTTATAAAGATTTAAATCTTTAAGCTAGCCCACCCCTGGTAAAAAAATTCTAACTCTGCCATTGGTGTTAAGTAAGTCTCTAGTTTTTAATTGCTAATTAGCACCTTGCACGAAGAAAATAATTTATTAGTAAAAAGCATCTCACCTTAGAAAGCAGAGGCTCCGAATACAATACTTTTTTCTATTAACAATTCATGGACAATTCAAGCACAGAAAAAACAATTGATAGATATTTTTTTTTCAAGTTTCCTTAAATAATTATAAGTGCAAACAATGATCATTTTAAGCCAAACGACAAGCTTAATAAAGCAAACAAAAACATGTTTTGAGTTATAACATTTAAATACGTAAAAGGTTTCACCCAAAACAACCAATATTCTTGGCTTTTCCTTTTGGATGCACCAACATTATTATGGGGACTCTTAAACTAAATATTATACATAAATGAACATTCTAAATAAAAGAGGAACGGTGGGATCATCGTGGCGCTATGGAATTTTTAATTCACGCGTTGTTATATAGGCAAATGTGTAAATTTAGGGTATGTTGAAAATGTTTTTAAAATGACTGAAAACGGTTTTTGTGAAAATATTTTTGTATTCCTTAGTAAAAAGTTACAAAAGTGAATCCTGAAAAAGCATTTGAAGTACTTCATGAAAGAAACACATAACTAATGCTTTTTCTATGAAGTACTTCAAATGTTTTTGGAACCTAATCTCTGAAAACACTTTCAATCATTTTAAAAGCACTTTCAAACAAGTCCTTATATTTTATAAAATATTAATGAATAGATGCATGTGTTATAATATTAATAAACTTATAACACAATATAGGCTATATAGCCGTGTGGTAGATGTATTAAATTTTTTTTAATTGGTGAATACTATTTGGAAGAGTGTAGAAACTACTCCTTTTATCGCCGAATCAGGAAAGAAGAAGTGGTTGTAGCTTTGAAAAAGATGAAGCGTAGAAAAGCAGTGGGTCCAGATGATATACCGATCGAAGTGTGAAAGTCTTGGAGAGACGGGTATAACATGGCTCACTGACCTTTTCAATAAGATTTTGAAAATGAAGAAGATGCCAAATGAGTGGCGAAAGAGCACTTTGGTGCCTATCTACAAAAATAAGGGCGACATACAAAATTGCATGAACTATAGGGGTATTAAGCTAATGGGTCATACAATGAAGCTTTGGGAGAGAGTCATTGAGCATAGATTGAGGCAAGAGACACGGGTTTCGGACAACCAATTCGGGTTCATGCCAGGGCGCTCAACCATGGAGGCAATCCATCTCTTACGAAGATTGATGGAAAGCTATAGAGATAGAAAAAAGGATTTACACATGGTCTTTATAGATTTGGAAAAAACGTATGATAGGGTCCCAAGAGACATTCTTTGGAGGATTTTAGAGAAGAAATGAGTACGATTAGCATATATCCAAGCTATCAAGGATATGTATGATGGATCAAAGACTACCGTAAGAACTCATGAAGGACAAACCGAAAGCTTCCCCATAACTGTAGAGTTACATCAAGACTCATCCTTAAGTTCTTACCTTTTTGCATTAGTAATTGATGAGTTAACGGGACATATTCAAGATGATATTCCTTGGTGTATGCTTTTCACAAACGATATAACGTTGATAGATGAAACTCAGGAACGGGTAAATGTGAAGTTTAACCTTTGGAGAGAAGTGTTAGAATCTAAAGGTCTTCGCCTAAGCTGATCAAATACAGAATATATAGAGTGCAAGTTCAGTGCAAATGGAGGCCCAACTGAGTTAGGGGTGAGGATCGGAGATCAGGAAGTACCAAAGAGCAACCGTTTTCGCTACCTAGGATCTATCTTGCAAAAGAATGGAGAATTAGATGGAGACATCAACCATATAATACAAGCTGGATGGATGAAGTGGAAGAGGGCATCTGGCGTGTTGTGTGACTGTTGTTTACAACTAAAGCTCAAGGGAAATTTTTATAGGACGGCAATAAGGCCGGCGATGCTGTATGGCACGGAATGTTGGGCGGTGAAGTATCAACACGTACATAAAATGGGTGTAGCGGAGATGAGGATGTTTTGTTAGATGTGTGGGCACGCGAGAAATGATAAGATTAGAAATGAGGATATCCGAGGTAAAGTAGGAGAAGCCGAAATTGAAGGAAAGATGAGAGAAAATCGGTTACGGTGGTTTGGAAATGTGTAAAGAAGGCTTACTGACGCTCCAGTTAGAAGATGCGACTACGGGACAGAGGTCCAAGGTCGAAGTCGTAGAGGAAGACCTAGGAAGACCTAGGAAAACTTTGGAAGAGACTCTAAGAAAAGACTTAGAGTACTTGGATCTAACGGAGGACATTACACAGAACCGAGCGCAATGACGTTCTAGGATTCATATAGCTAACCCCACTTAGTGGGAAAATGCTTCTTTGCACGAGGTATTCCTTGTTACATGTCAACCATAGCCTCACAATTTAAAAAAAATATATTAAAAAAGACTCGATAAAAATACAAAATGTTAACTCTTAAGTTTATGCACGCATGTTAAATTATAATTTGCATGCAAAGACAAATGACTCCATCCATACAAGCAACCAAACATTTTCCTAATGAGAATAAACTCGTTCCCTCAAATATTTCTTTCACTTGTTTGTTGCTTTGAATAATTAAGACCCTTGGTTTCCAAGGCATTTTAGGCTGCTCATAAAAAAAAATATGAAACTATAGATTGATCAAGTAGAGAGTCATGGTACATGGCATATGAAGTGTGAGTATGAAGTAGCTCATGTTCAGGAGGCGAGCTGAACCTATTTAGATACGTAGCCAGATATAGAAACACCAAACTTCTTTGCCACACTTTCGGAGTCAAGACCAAGGCCACTTAGGCCATCTCCAACCGAAGGATCCAGAGGGCCAAAAAACGTCTGAAAACCATCTCCAACCGAGGGTTAGGCCATAAGGCTTGTGGGCCCCACAAAATCTGAAATGGCTAAATGGCCAACCGGCTGGCCTAATCCAGCCAGCCTCAGGCTAGGCCATAAATTTGAGCATTCTTATCGAATATAACTGACAGCAATATAATATATTCCTATCCGTTATATCCGACAGGAATGCTAGGTCAAAATTTTAAATACAACGGCTAGTTGACGTCAGCTAGTTGTTTTTAAATTTTTTTTTATAGTTTTATTTATTTTATTTTATTTTTACAATTTTTTTTTTCCTATAACTTCTATTTTTTTTTTCTATAACTTCTTATAAATTCTATTTTACAAAATTTGTTTCATATTTTTTTTTGACACACCCCGACCTAAATTGAGGCATGACTTCACCCATCATGGGATTGCTCTCGCGTGAACTCACTTAACTTCGGAGTTCCAATGGAACCCGAAGCAAGTGAGCTTCCAAAAAGCCTCATGTGAGTTCCCAAAAACAAAATTGTGAGGGGCGTGGTCCGGGTCTAAAGCAGACAATATCGTGCTACGGCGGAGTCGAGCCCGGGATGTGGTGGGGCCCGGGCCGGGATGTGACATTTTTCCTATAACTTATATTTTACAAAATTTGTTTATATTTTTTTTAAATTCTATTTTTTTTTCTATAACTTCCTAAGCCATTATACAAAATTAAATTAAATTAGGTAACATGAAACAACATTAAACAATATGAAACAACATTAAATAACATTAACCAATTTGTAGTTTTTAAATTTAATTTGTAGTTTTTAAATTTAAGTTGTAATTTTTAAAATTTAAGTTGTTGTAGTTTTAAAATTTAAGTTGTTGTAGTTTTTAAATTTAAATAATAAATTATGTTTGGCCCTCGGTTGGAGACGGTTTTTTGTGACAGGGCTAAAACGAGCCATATGACCCTTTGACTCTCGGTTGGAGATGGAGGCAAATATGACCCTATACTATTCATTAAAATATTAATATCTTGGAGGGCCAGAGGGCTGAAAATAGCTCGAAAACCGTCTCCAACCGAGGGCTAGGCTAGAAGGCTCGTGGGCCCCACAAAATTTAAAAGGGCCAAAGGGCCAATTGGCTGGCCAAATCCATCCAACCTTGGGTTGGGACAGAAATTCTAGCATTTCTGTCGGATATAACCGACAGGAATTCTAGGCCAAATTTCAAATGCAACGGCTAGTTGACGTCAGCTAGCCTTTTTTTTTTTTTACAGTTTTATTTTATTTTTACACAATTTTTTTCTATAACTTCTATTTTACAAAAAAAAATTTATATTTTTTTCCTATAACTTCTATTTTACAAAATTTGTTTCATATATTTTTTAAATTCTATTTTTTCCTATAGCTTTCTAAGCCATTATACAACATTAAATTAGATTAAGTAACATGAAACAACATTAAACAATATGAAACAACATTAAATAATATTAACCAGCATAAAAATTATGCAACATAAAACTTAAACGCATACTCCATGCTATTTTTGGCCCAAATATGTGCAACAAGATCCTGTTGTAGGTACTTGTTTATGGCACGGGAACATATCATTCTATAGCGCCTCATGTACTCATGCTGACGTCACTTAGCCGTTGGATTTGAATTTAAGTTGTAGTTTTTAAACAATAAATTATGTTTGGCCCTCAGTTGGAGATTGAGGCAAATATGACCATGTACTGTTCATTAAAATATTAATTTCTTAGAGGGCCAGAGGGCTAAAACGAGCCCTCTGGCCAGCCTTCGGTTGGACCGATCAGGCCAGAGGATCATAGGGCCAAAAATAGCCTGAAATGACACGAAAATCGTCTCCAATTGAGGGTTAGGACAAAGGGCTTATGGGCCCCACCGGGCCAAAAAAGGAGAAAAAGGCCAACCACCTAGCCCAACCCAGCCAGCCCCGGGCCGATCCAGCAGTTTGAATCCAACGGCTACTTGCTGACATCAGTTAGCCGTTATATTTGAATTTTTTGTTTTCTTTACAATTTTTTTTTTACAAAAAAAAATTAAAAGTTATATTTTTTCCTATAACTACCTAAGCCATTAAACAACATTAAATAACATTAAGTAACATTAAACAACATTAAACAATATTAAACAACATTAAATAACATTAAGTAACATTAAACAACATAAAAAAACATTTAACAACATGGAACTTAAACAACATTAAAAAAAAACATTTAACAACATAAAACTTAAACGCCTACTCCATGCTTCTTTTGGCCCAAAGATGTACAACAAGATCATCTTGTAGGTACTTGTTTGTGGCACGAGAATGTATCATCATATTGCGCCTCATGTACTCATTTAAAGAGTTACTCACATATCGACATATGTCGCTCGAAATCCGAGACCTAAAATTATTGAGATTACTTATTGACAAGAAATCTGCAAAGTTACTCACACATCGATATGTGGCACTCGAAATTTGAGACGTAAAATTATTGAGATTCCTTAGCAACAAGAAATCTGCAAAGTTACTCACACATTGACACGTGGCACTCGAAATCCAAGACGTAAAATTATTGAGGTGATTTAATTTATGTAACCATAGTAATTCAATTAAAATAACAAATTATGTTTGACCCTATAGCATTTTGGCCCTTTTGGTTGGAGATGGTTTTTTGTCATAGGGTTATGTTTGGCCTATGGCCTTCTGGCCCCTCGGTTTGAGATGGTAAGAAAAATGGTCTGACACTGTTCATTAAAATATTAATTTCTTGGAAGGCTATAGGGCCAAAGAGAGCCATCTGGCCCTCTTTTGGTTTAGGTCATCTCCAACTAATCCAGCCAGAGGGCCGAAAATAGCCCAAAATGACACAAAAATCATCTCTAACCGAGGGCTAGGCCAAATGGCTCGTGGCCCCACCGAGCCAAAAAAGAGGAATCAGGCTAACCGGCTGACCTAAATGAGCCAGCTAGCTAGCCCCGGGCCGGCCCAAAATTTGAAACCAACAGATAGCTGACATCAGTTATCGTTGGATTTGATTTTTTTTGTTTTTGGCCAAATTTTTTTTTTTAAATTCCCATTTTTTTCTTATAAATACCTAAGTCATTCCTACACCATTTCTCACATAATTTTCACTATTCCATACTATCTCACTTCATTCTATTTCAATTCTTCACATTCTATTTTCTTACATCTACCAATAATCTTTCATTCTATTTTTTCAATAATTTTCAAATGGCCATACATCTGCAATGAAAGGTAGGGCTTTGACCCGAAAAGAAGATGAAGCTCTTTGCAGGGCTTATTGATGGGTCTCGAAAGCTAGTGTGATGGGGAGTTCTCAAACAAGTGAAGATGTTTGGACTCGTGTGTCCAAAAAATAATTAGAGTTCTACGAAGGCACCACTCCACCGAATACCCGAAACCACGAGAGTTGTTCTTCAAGATGGAAGAAACATATTCATCCAAGTTTGAATAAATTGCTTCAAGCACTATTAACAGCCGCAAGTAGACATGAAAGCGGCACCAATTACTTCGACGAAGTAAGTGTTTTCACAATTTATTTTAAATATTTAATTATATTAGATTTAATTTTATAAATTAATTTCCTATAATTTTTGTGATTATATTTTGTAGGTACGCCAAGCAGAGGAATTGTATATGGAGGGTAGCTCGAAACCCTTTCAGCATCACGGTTGTTGGAAAATTTGTAAAGAGTGGTGTTATTTGAAGATCCACCTCAACATAGAGTAGGTCCTACACCGGTGTTCGCAATTGTATCCTTAGCTGTAGATGGGGATGAAGATGGATCTCCTATCATTCAAGAAACAAGGGTAGAAAATTCGTCTTCAGGTGAAGGTTCCATACCTGAGGCTGTGGGACGAAACAAGGCTCGAAAATTGAAGGAAAATGGCAAGGCAAAGGATGATATCGCCTTTCAACAGAAAATGGCGGCCTCTTTGCGATTAATGGCAGAGCAAAATGTCATTGCCGCGGAAGAAAGGAACCGTAGGCATGAACAACGGGTCAAACAAATACAATAAGAGATGGATGATAAGAATACACAAAAGGAACACTTCGGATTACACTCCAATGAGTAAGGCCTATTTTGATAGGAAAAAGAGGGAAACTATGGCCCGATGGCAATTGTTTACCACCAACTATACTCCTAAAATGGCGGATGATGAAGATGATGATGATTATAAACTTTAAATTTAAGTTGTAGTTTTTAAATTTATGTTGTAGTTTTTAAATTTAAGTTGTAGTAGTTTTTAAATTAAAATAATAAATTATGTTTGACACTCGGTTGGAGATGATTTTTTGTCACAGAGTTATGTTTGGCTTATGACCTTTTGGACCCTCGGTTGGAGATGGAAAGAAATATATTCTTGCACTGTTTATTAAAATATTAATTTCTTGGAGGCTATAGGGCTAAAACGAGCTCTCTGGCCCTCCTTCAGTTGGAGATAGCCTTAGCGTCTCTCCATGTACAAAAACGAGCCTCACTTTTCCCGTTAGCTATACATCCTTGACGACTTCCTTTGGGTTGCAGATGCGGTTTATCCTCGCCAAATCCAACAGCCTGACAGCATTGAAGTTTTTGATCACGTACCAAAGCTTCCTCCCTATATGCGGGGTTGGAGTACCTTGGATGTTGGACAAATGACACATTTTTCCACCACAGTTTGAAAGCCTGGGAAAGAAATGGTAATGGAAAAACATCAGTTGTTTCGATGTTGAAGGATACACATCCTGTTGAATAATCTCGATTTGGGAGTCATTTTAAATCTTGACTGAGTTCCTAAGTTTTAGCAACCGCATTTAGCAACCGAGCAAGACCAAATAAAGCAGTTAACAAACTATACTTACATGCCAATATATCCACACTGCAACTTTATGCGGCTTCAACCAGAAAAACAGTGCGTGATCAGACGCTAAAGATGAGGATACCCGTTTGGCTAGAAGGGTAGCTGTGAAATAATTGCCAAGGTTTGGGTGTTGAACTGAGATTGAAACAAATAGATCATCTGCGGGAGCATTTGCTCTGATACTCCAATTCCCCAACATATCCTGCAAATTAATGTCATAAGCGGTTTCTCAAAAGAGCGAAAATCTTCTTGCTTAATAGATTTTGGAAATCTTCTTGCTTATTAGATTTTGGATTAAGTTAATATCTGCATAGTGAACAAAGCCTAAAACCATAAAAAAATGCATGACTTGTCAGTAATACTCAGTTAAAATGGTTGATCACTACAGTTGACAATTCAATTGACCAGAGAGTTTTCAGAAACTTTTTTTCCGATTGATAACATCTATCAGAAGCCAGGAATTACAACCCTGTTTGTGAGGAATTCCAAAAACCGCTCCTAGCTTCCTTTATATCCAGCTTCAAAATGCACAACGCGCTTTTTGCGCTGTTAGAATTTAGGATTATTTTATTGTTTGAATTTGGGCTTAGCCCATTAGTATTAGAGTTTCTTTTTCTTGTTTATTAGGGTTAGGTTAGTTCTCTATATATATGATGTTTTGTAGCTCGTAGAATAATAAGTCATTCACAATGTAACCTCTTAAGGTTTTGTAGCCGTTTCGGCATTCTCGTTCGTTTAATAATATTATTATTTTGTTAGTCTCATTCGTTGAGCACTCTGATATTCAACTTGGTATCAGAGTAGGTTTGATCATTCGGGATTTAATATGCCCTTGATTCGTATCAGTTTGTTTATCAGTCTTGTTCATTATTTAGATTGTCGTTGGTTTAATTTTGAAAAAAAAAATTGAATTTGTTTGCTGCATCACGTCATCGTCTTCTTCTACAGTAGAACCTGACCTGCAGTTCAACACAAGCCGCATCACCACACTGTTTCCTGCACTGCATCTGCACCCTTTGATCTAATCCGCACCACCTACACATCTGCACCAGACCCGTGAAATTGTCTACCCACCACTGATTGCGCTGCCCTCGCACCGTACCTGCATCCTTGTCGCCGCTTTGATCCGCACTTCACCGCCGCTGCTATCCCATCGCGTCAAGAATCCCAGAATTGAGATCCCATACCTGCACTCGGATTTGTTTTCTCTGGAGAACACTGCCCAAATAGAAGAAGGGAATAAGGAAACAGAAGCCGAAAAATACAAAAAAGAAAATAGGAAAAAGGAAAAAAGGAAAGAAAAAAAAGTATGGAGCTCACAATCTGTTGGGCTATTATGATTTGTTTAGAGGCCATTGGTTGGGCCTTGTTGATTGAAGCTTGGATTGTTCATTTGCTCGCTTGATTGCTCGCCCGCTTGCCTTGTCGTGTCCGCCTAACGGAGCTTACCTTGTCGTGTCCACCTAACGGAGTTTGTTTTGTCTTGTCCGCCTAACGGAGATTGCATCCACATCTGCTTGTTGGCAAACTCATGACGTGTACCACCATGAGTTTGACGGGGGGGGGGGGTATTGGAATTTAGGATTATTTTATTGTTTGAATTTGAGCTTAGCCCATTAGTATTAGAGTTTCGTTTTCTTTCTTATTAGGGTTAGGTTTGTTCTCTATATATATGATGTTTTGTAGCTCGTAGAATAATAAGTCATTCACGATGTAACCTCTTAGGGTTTTGTAGCTGTTTCGGCATTCTCATTCGTTTAATAATATTATTATTTTGTTAGTCTCGTTCGTTGCGCACTATGATATTCAACTTTTCCCTCTCTAGTCAGAACATGGAAAGATCCTATTTCAATGCACCCTTCATCCATTGTGTATCTAAACTTTTGAATCAGTACACTGCCATTTCAATCAATCAACGCTACTACTAAACGAATGACATAACATTATAACAAAAGCAATCTTCCTTGCAAAGTAGTGGTCATGATTGACAATTGCGTTCAAGATGCCTTCAAAAAGCTCTCTCCTTATCCGAAATCGCCTCTGAAAATCATGAGCAGGAAATCTCGGCCGCTCAATGAAATAATCTTTCATCATTTGGTCATGACACTCTTCTCTATCACGCTGCACGAATGAACGCCCCGTGACAGAACCACGATGGCTAGATTCGCCATGGTGCTCATATTGCATAAACGAGTTTACAAGTTCAGCTTCGGCGTTGATCAGTTCTGATTCCTCAATGTCAAGCCTTGCTTGGTATTGTGCCATCTCCATTGCCCTGCTACGCCTTCTTCTATCACCCATTGATGAGATATTGAGAATTTTTAGGAAACAAAAACTCTTTGAAAGTTGAAAGATTGGTGAATATAAAGGATGATTGAAGGTTGAAAGATTGTGTGATCAACTAATATTGGACCTGTGTTTATATAAAGGATGATTGATGAACGGTTGGTGAAAGTTGAAAGTTTTATGTTGAACGGTTGGTGAAAGTTGAAAGTTTGGTGTTGAAAGTTGAAAGTTTGGTGTTGAACGGTTGGTGAAAGTTGAAAGTTTGGAGTTGAACAGTTAGTGAAAGATGAACGGTTGGTGAAAGTTGAAAGGTTGGTGAAAGTAGCTTGCTTTGTGAAAAATTTAATGATTTTTCAATATTTATCGGAATTTAAATTTTTTAGATTAAAATGTTCATAAAATTAATTTACAATAATCTACATATTTATTTATTTTAAAAAAAAATTGATTTAAGAAAAAAATTAGCCTAAGTTCATTCTTTAATAATTCTGGGCTAAAATTTTAGGCCAGAAGGGTTGGAGCAGAAAAGATGTTTCTAGGCTAAAAGCCAATTTTTCAGAGCTAAAAAATTTGGCTTTTAGCCCAAGGGTTGGAGATGGTCTAAGGCACACCAAATTACTACAAAAAAAAAACAGTAAAATACCATGAAAGGGCATGGTTTTGCCACTAAGTCAGAATTTGGGTTGAACAAAAATGTCACTCTTTCTCCCCATGGTGTGTTGGTTACCTAAATTCAGATACATATCATCATTCAACATGATCAGCATCGAATAAATAAATATACACTCATCGAACTGTGATTCACTAGTAAATCTGCGATATCTAATTAATCATAATCGAGCAGCAAAGTAGAAAAGCAAACCTCAGCAATGCACTTTTTCAAAAGCTGGTCACCAACATCATATCAGTAGTACAAGCTCAGTGGGTTCTGTTCATATCCCACGCTTTGCGGAATTGTCAAAAGCAATCTAACTGTTCATCACACACCAAATCAATCAACTAACACAATAATTTCTAACAGTTTAATTAACCAAAACCCAGTGATAGTTAAGCTAATAATTACGTTCGGCCGTCGGTGCCGGCAATGCGGCGAGCTTCCTCGGCGGAGAAGTGGTTGGGGAGAGGCTGCGGCGTGTGGTCCAGGTCAATGAGCGCGTAGCGGACGGCATAGCGAAAAGAGTGGTGAAAGGGACGGGCGGCGCTATCGCCAGACGGTACCTTCGTAGAGGACAGTGGAAGAGGAAGAGGCGGCGCGTGAAGATAAGCGGCAAATGAGATTGTGGAAAGGGAGGAGGAGGGAGAGAGGGAGAGAGTGAGGGAAGTGAGCAAGGTGGAGAGGATTGAGCATAACAGATAGAATAGCTCCATTGTTCACGCGCCCTTTTTCTTTGTTTTTTCTTTTATTTCCTTTTTAGGGGATTGGTGACGAGACGTATTAATGATTGCATAAAACCTCCAAAACCCCAAAAAGGATGAGGGCAAATGGTGGGCCAAGTATTGCCAGCTCAAAACTCAAGCATCTCAAGTATGACATTGAGCTAGCGAGCAAGGTTGACGTTAACGTGATGTCATTTATGTTTTGATATTTTTTTTTTGGTTAATTTTAGTTTACTACCTTGAAATTTCTTAGTTTTCAACATTTGATACATCAAGTTTTTTTCGTCTCAGTTTGGTACCTAAAGTTATAATTCTATGACATTTTCATATTTCCGTTAAGTTTTCCGTTAAAAAATCTGTTAATTGATGACGTGGTGCCCACATGGACAAGAACTGGGTGCCACGTGTCCATGTAATTATTAAAAAATTAAAAATTTTAAAATGTTAAGAGCCGATGACTTTCTCAGCAGCTCTGCACATGTCCGCAACTCTTCCCAAGAAAAACCAACTCACCCATTACATCCTCACAACCTAAAACCAACACACCTCTCTCTTCCCCCATTTCTCTAAAAACCCACAAGTCAAGATATCAAAGAAATTGGACCCCAAAACTTGTGTTGTGTATGCAGCCATAAATCAACGGCTAATGATCACCGAACAAGAACAAGCCCAGGAAGAAAAAGAAGATGCAGATGCGGAGGAGAGAGAAGAGCTTTGAGAGAGAACTTTAAAACCCTCATCCCCTATGCCACCACGACCTCCAAAACCCCAACCCTTCATACCGCCACGGTCCACGACCACCAGAACCCTTATCCCTTATTCCATCACGTGCACTGGAATCCCAAAGGCCATAACCGCCATTAACAAGCCCACTAAATTTCTCCATCATCTTCTTCCTCATCTCTTCTAAATTTGGGGTTTTTTTTTCCTTCTTCAAATTTTAGGGTTTTCTGGGGGTGGATTTAAGAAGTTTGGATGGTTGAAATTGATTGGATTTGGTGATAGAAGTTGAAGATGGGAGATTTTTAGAATGGAGACAGAGATAGAAGAGCTTCAAGAGAGAAAGGGAAGGCTTTGAAAAATTGGGAGTCAGAGGTGAGAGGGTTAGAAGAAATCTCAGAGATGTAAGAGGCTTTGAAAATGTGGATGTTGGGGGGCGAGAATCGTGAAAGTCTTTGAGGGTGTGTTTGTTGCACCGGACTGTCTTGGACTAGATTAGCTTTAGGGATTAAGCTGGACTGATTTAGCGAAGCGTTTGGTGCTGTGTCGGACTAAAAAGAATGACTCATATATTATATTATTAAATTTATATTTACAATATTTTATCATTAATTTAATCTATATATACTAATTTTTTATTATTAAATTATCATTTTCCTTTCTAGAATCATCCTTTTCTCTCATTTTTTTGTCCGCCCACTGCATCCCTCCCCTATCCTCTTTCTATGCCATTTCATCTTCCTTTCTAGAATCATCTTCCTCTCTCATTTTTTTTGTTTGCCCATTGCATCCCTCTTTCTCTGCCATTTTATCTTCCTCTCTCATTTTTTTGTCTGCCCACTGCATCCTTCCCCTCTCATTTTTCTCTGCCATTTTATATGTGCCACTGTCTCTTTCCCTTTTCCCTTTTCTGGGTTTTATAGGTTCAAATTTTCTTGGTTTTCTGGGTTCAATTTTTATGGGTTTTCTGGTTATGGGAAGTAGAGAAGAAGGAGATGTGAGGGGCAAAGCGGAGTAGAGGTAGCAGTGGAAGAGGTCAATGAGGACGGAGCCCGAAGTCCTTGCCGTCGAAAATTGAGGTCTAGAAGGAAGGAGCCCAATCGGAGGGCGCGACCAATGAGCTTGGTGTGAGCGGAGGTGAATCGAACGACGGAGCCCGTGAGTTCTCCGATTGAAGTTCAAATCGAGGTCTTTGTTTATGATTCAGGGTTGGGGACGAGGAGAAAAGGAGAGAACGCGAGCAGAGAGCGATCGAATGGATTAGCTAGTCCCATGGTTTGCGACGTCTCTCGCTAAGACTGTCTAGCACGGTCCGTAGTCGAGGCGAGTCCGGCTTACTCCCACTAAAGCTAGTCCCGTGAAGTAACAAACATGGGACTAGACTAATTATTAGTCTAGTCTAGTCCAGTAAGGGCTAGTGAAGGGAAACAAACACACCCTGAGAGTTTTGGTTTTTATTTTTTATTTTTTTAGTTTTTAATTTTTAATTTTTTTAATTTTTTAATTTTAAAAAATTGTAATATTCACGTGGGTCCATATTGACACATGGTGCTCCGTTATTGTCCACATGAGCGCCACTTCATCAGTTAACAGAGTTTCTAACGGAAACCTTAACAGAAGTATGAGAATGTCCCAGAATTATGACTTTAGGTACTAAACTGGAATAAAAAAAACCTTGATGTATCGAATGTTGAAAATCAAAAAATTTCAAGATAGTAAACTGGGATTAACTCTTCTTTTTCTTGTTGTGTTTGACACGTGTACTGCAGGCGCAACTGAGAGTGGAAGCCGACAAGAGTTGCAGCGATCGGCCCTGCTGCAGCATATGCAATAGAGCATTTCAACGACTCTCTTCTCAACCATGGATTTCCAACGAGCTAATAATCACCTATTAAAGTGAATTGAATTGGGTGACTCGTTCTACTTTACTCATTGAATTTTCGGTTTAGTGAACCTTGTAAATATGTACGTGTTATTAATGGCCCTAGACTTCCGCTAATTTCATCACGGTCAATGTACATTAATAAATGATTGTTAATGGTCGTACTGGATGTTTCCTTTTAGGTTAACTTATCTTTTGGAATATAAAGTGTATATATAAGGAATTGTTATTGGCATTTTAAAATTCTCATCCTACACTCCAAATTTTTTATATTTAAAAAGAAAAATACACTTATAATGAGTGCAGAATGAGATTTTTGGAATGTCAATAACACTTCCCTACATATATGGACAACACTATACAACCACAATTGTAGGTTCATTGTGTTCATTTGTTAGTTATTTGATTCCTCTGTTAATTGTTGAGGAGGGAATTAACAGCATAAACACATTCTTTCCGTAGGCATGAACTTCTGCTTTTTGAGGCCTTGCGAGAAGGATTGGAAGAAGAAATGGCTAGGGATCCCACTGTCTGTGTAATGGGTGAAGATGTCGGCCACTATGGAGGATCGTACAAGGTGACCAAGGGCCTGGCCGATAAGTATGGGGATCTCAGGGTTCTTGATACTCCTATTGTCGAGAACGCCTTTACGGGTTTGGGTATTGGAGCTGCCATGACTGGTCTCAGACCACTTATTGAGGGTATGAACATGGGATTTCTCCTTCTAGCTTTTAACCAGATCTCCAACAACTGTGGCATGCTCCACTACACTTCTGGTGGTCAGTTTAAAATCCCAGCAGTTATCCGTGGCCCGGGTGGAGTGGGAAGGCAACTTGCGGCTGAGCACTCGCAACGTCTTGAGTCCTATTTTCAATCTATTCCCGGGATCCAAATGGTTGCATGCTCGACCCCTTACAATGCTAAAGGCTTGATGAAAGCTGCCATTGGAAGTGATAACCCAGTGATTCTGTTTGAGCATGTGTTGCTATACAATCTCAAGGATAGAATTCCAGATGAAGAGTATGTGTGCAATCTCGAGGAAGCTGAGATGGTCAGGCCTGGGGACCATGTCACTATTTTGACATATTCTCGGATGAGGTACCATGTAATGCAGGCTGCCAAAACTTTGGTGAAAAAGGGTTACGATCCCGAAGTGATTGATATTAGGTCGTTGAAGCCATTTGATCTTCACACCATCGGGAACTCAGCGAAGAAAACACACCGCGTGCTGATTGTGGAGGGGTGCATGCGGACGGGTGGAATTGGTGCTAGTTTGACTGCCGCAATCACTGTGAACTTCCATGATTATTTAGATGCCCCTATTATATGCTTGTCTTCGCAGGATGTGCCCACTCCATATGCTGCAACATTGGAGGAAGTGACTGTTGTTCAACCTGCCCAGATTGTGACAGCGGTTGAGCAGCTCTGCCAGTAGGTAATTGCAGCGGCATGAAGTTACCTCTCTTTTTTAGCAGCTTTTCTAGCAGTCTCCAGTTAGTTTCAGACTTTGTTAGCAGTTTTGTGTAGTCTGAATTTGAAACAGTTCAAAGTGGTGGTACAAGCTTGGTTTTTTATTAATCATAATCGCATGTAAGATCGCGTTTAACCTGTAGGAAGCTTCAAACTAAGGATTAGCAGTTGAAATTTACCCATGTAATAGATAGGTCAAATTGCTAAATTGACTGTGGGGTTCCAATCTTTTGGTTTTTTTTTTCCTTTCTTTTTTTGACAAACGATGTTATTAGGTTAAATTACTAAATGTTAAGGGGAGGGGGATTAGTGGGAATCAAACTCGCATCAGAATGCAACTCCGGTGAGTGTTTCATTGCTCCTCTGAAATTAGGAACATTCTACCCCAAACATTTTCACTACACGAGCAAATTCAAGTAGTTTAGTTTCAGTATCGGACATTAATGTTGGCGTTAGATGATTTGAGAAAAAATGAAGGAAAAATTACGTGAACATTTTCACCCTTGTTTCCTCATGGTATGTTCTGTTGGGGACATTTTGGATTTGTTTGGAATTGCTTCTATGGAAAACACTTTCATCATTAGCCCTTCTATTATAAGTATGTTGAAAATTTTACCAAAATTTCAAACACTTGAAAGTGTTTCCTGAAAAAGTAACATTCAGAAACTCCTAGAAGCGCTTTTTAATTTTTCTGCTCAACTAAACATTCTTTCTCCTTCAGGCTACGATTTTGAGGCAACTTGGGACTAGGCCCGACTCCTTGAGTTTTTGAAGAACTTGATGAGCTTTCTTATTATTTGGATGCCCGTATGTTAGATGGGCCAAGCAACAGGCCTACTATGGCTTGCTTTGTTCAATTTGACTTGCCCATTAAGCCAGCTGAACCCTGATCAAAGAAGAGGTATTTGTCATTTCTTTTTTGTGAAGAGTTGCTTATTTTTCTCATGAACTTTGATTTTATTCAGTTGTTCGTCTGAACTTTTATAATTAGTCAATTTTTCAATGACGTTATTATTTTTTCTTCTTCTCTTCTGCTAGTTGACTCCGTACAATTTTTGATTGAAAATTTCAAAATGTAATGTGAGAGGGGAAATTGACTATTTATAAAAGCTCAGAGGGTAGTTGGGTAAAATTAAAGTTCAGGAGGAAAATTGGCAACTCTATACAAATTTGGGAGGCAAATTGACAAATAGATCAATCAAAGAATGCACAACTCCTCATTCTCGAATTCAATATTAACAATTAACAGCTGAACATATCACATCCAAATATAAATGATCAAAAACTTAGCTTTAACCATAAGAAATACTCAAAGTTTGTGAGCGATCATGTTTTTGCAATGCATGTACGTGAATTTGTTTCCTAATTAACATACCAAATTGACAACTGGGGATTCTGCTTCTCATGTGGATGTTCATACCCAAAATCAGGGAAATGAATCCTTCAGCAAAATTGTTGTGAATTAATTGTAATTGTATTATAATTTATAAATCCGCAACAAGATCCACCCATGTGAAATGGTTGGAACAAAATCAAACTCGCCTATTTGTAGCAGAACAATGCCATATTGTATTGCCTAACCAATAGGGTTACATTAATGGTATTGGTAGCTATTCAATTTGTTTGTTTCTATATTCCAGTTGTCTCAACTAATCTCAACATACTCATATAAAATTGAGAAGAAGAAAAATTATAAAATCTTCGTATGTGAAGATAAAATAGTTATTAGTTTAATTTCCAAACTAATGAAAATCAACTTTAAAATCGTCACTAGCACTACAGTTTAGTGATTTATTCTCCATTTGTAAGTGAGAGACCTCGAATTTCCCTTATTTGGATAACAAGTTTGATACATAATATTATTCTTCATTTGTTATTGACATGCCAAAATAGTATTCATGAATTCCTTCATTTTTTTTTAATTATGAAAAGTGAAATATATTGGTCGAACCGGGTATGCCCTCAGAGGCAAAGAAGAGTGGAGAGTGCTTGTTTTTCAAACTGAACAATTGATAAACATTTCAGCCCTACTAATATATGTTGATTTTGATCCTTATAAAAACATGCTTAAACATGTTCTCGTGGAACTTGTCACACATGAACATGGGCATGCTGTGTTATCTGCTAACATAAATCCGAGGCCTAGCCACTAGTGTGATTAATCTTTGGATATTAGTTTCCTGCATACCTAGGCAAATCAAGGAAACAAAGGAGCAAAGACCATTAAGTTGAACCATATGCATGCATGAACATATTGGTATATACATACAACATATATATATATATGGTGGGTACAGGGCATGCAATTAGTTGAGCTCAAATTTTTTTCTTTTGTCTTCGAGTACACAATATGGTTGTTCTTTCAGACATGGGCGCCGCCTAAATTTTCATTTAATTACAACTATGTGGAGGAGGAATCGAAGTTGGAATGTGGGGTGAGATGGCATTAGATTTTTTGATATGATATGCTCGTTCTGCCAAATTATTGGCATTAATCAGTATATATTATCATAATTATTGGATATGATTTGTTCATTAAACTGGCATGGCTTTTGCCATTTTTCCTGTCGTTCATCTCTTAGTAAAACTGTAAACGGGTTTCGTTTTCTGCCTTAATTCTGGGATCTGCTTATACATATGCTAGGTTAGAGAACCATATAGTTTTCAGACATCATGCATGCTTTCCACCTTGCAAATGTCCTGCAACCTGCATTATTTTTAGTTCTTTCACTTTGCACTGCTGCCCTTAATAATCAACATAAGCGTACCAATTAGTTTGAACAATAATTGAAACTTGATGATGTGATTTGAATTCATACAAGTGAAAATTAATATTCTATTTTCTTTATTAAACCATTATCATTCATGCGACCTTACTGTAAGGATGATAAGGGTCAAGATACTGCCATGTGTCAATAGATTAGGCAGTATAGTTGTTAGTTTGTTAAGATATTGATTGCTTAGGGAGTAAGTAATGTAACTAGTATAAAAGGAGATAATATGTTTGTATTAAGAGGTAGTCAAGAAATATATCAGAAATTCTCTCTCACTTTATATCTCTTTCTCTCTCTGTCTCTTTGTCTTCTCAAATACTTGATCACCATTGATGACCTTGAAGTTGTGTTCTTGATATTTCTACATGGTATCCTCGCCGGCAATGGGGAATTATCTTCGTTCCTGACTTCTTCTGCTTCCACGATTATGTTTTTGGTATGAAATTTATCTCGGTCTTCTTTTATTGAGCTTCTTCTTGCTTTGGCAGAAATCTCGACATCTTGCATATATGGTGCTTGATGAAATGTGTGTGAAGAAATAGTCCTTCTTAATCTGCTATCTACATAAATTTGTCCTCTGCATTGTTGTTCTGTGTTGATTTCGTCAAGAACAAGTCTCTCTAAAACCCTAATTTCTTCAAGAGTTCAAGAAAATATGATTACTACTGCACAATTACAACTTGTTCAGTCTCCAATTACGAATCTTGTGCCAAATGTTTCCACTTATGTTACTGTGAAGCTTGATGATACGAATTACTTGGTTTGGCATTATCAATTACGGTTGTTGCTCGAGAGCCATAGTATTCTTGGATTTGTGGATGGCTCCAAATTATGTCCTTCTAGGTTTGTTGATGAACCAGATAAAGAAGGTGTTGAAACTGAGCACTAATCAGATATGGAAGTTACATGATCATGCTTTGATGCAACTTATCATCGCTACTCTTTCTCCTACTGCTATGTCTTGTATAATTGGATGTACTAGTGCTCATGAAATATGGATCAACCTGAGAGATAAATTTTCTATAGTCACAAAAGCTAGTATCTTTCAGATGAAGCTTGAGTTGCAAAACATTCAAAAAGGCTCAGAGTCTATTTCCAAGTACTTCCAACGAATTAAGGATGTTCGTGATCATTTGTCTGCAGCTGGGGTTTCGTTTGAAGATGATGACATCGTAATTCTTGCTTTAAAAGGTTTACCTTTTGAGTATAATACTTTCAGGACAGTGATTCGAAGGCGTGAAAATGTGATCTCCCTTAAAGATTTCCTAGCTCAGCTACTTGCTGAAGAGGCTACAACTGAGAACAATCAATTTTCTGGTTCCTTTACCACTGCCATGCTTGCTCAGGGTAATGAGTCAAAGGGCAAAGGTCTTATGCTTGAAGAAGGCTCTTCCCACAGTAAAGGATTCTCTCCACCTCATTCAGGTCCATATCATGGAAGTTCTTCTAATCAATGGGCTCATTCGGGCTCTTACAATACTAATGGTCCTTACTATAGTTATGGATGTTTAAGGGGTTTCAATAACAATAGAGGACGAGCTCGGGGCAGAAATAGTTACAGTTCCAATTTTCGATTCTCTGGAAATAATAGCCCTGGGATTCTTGGACCTGCTCGACCTCACATCTCCACTTGTTCTGAACATGGCAATGGTGTACCTACCTGTCAGATATGTAATAAAAGAGGTCATATTGCTTCTGATTGCTTTCAGATGCATTCTTCCACAACTGGGACATCTTCCTCTCTCCAATGTCAAATTTGCTGGAAATTTGGCCATTCTGCATTGCAGTGTTATCACAGGGCTAACTTCTCCTATCAAGGTCGTTCACCACCTTCTTCCTTAACTGCCATGCATGCCAACCATCAACCTTCTACACCTCAGGAACAATTTTGAGTGGCTGACACTGGTGCTACCTCTCATATGACTTCTGATTTGAATAATCTCACCACGGCTACTCCATTCATTGGTGCTGATACTATAACCACTGCTAATGGTTCAGGTTTGCCAATATCCCATATTGGCAGTTCATTCTTACATGTTCCTAAGTATGCCTTCCAGTTAAAAGACATATTGCATGTTCCCTAAATCTCACAGCACTTGATATCCGTTTATAAGTTGTGCAAAGACAATAATTGTCGATTTATCTGTTATGAATTCTGTTTTTGGATTCAGGACAGGATCACAGGGACAATACTACTGCAGGGACTGTGTAGGGATGGCTTGTACCCGATTCCATTTCATATACCTCAGCATATACTTACTAAAGCATCTAATACATCTCACTCTCTCACACAACATCAAAATTGCTTTCTTGGTCATCAAATCAACACAAGTTTATGGCACAACAGATTGGGGCATCCGTCCAATGCTGTGGTTTCAACAATGTTGAATCAGTCACAAATTTCATTCTCTGTTGATCACTCTAAGCATGTGTGTATTTCCTGTTTAGAAGGCAAATGTACTAAGCTACCTTTTTCTTTTCCTGCAAATAAGTCAGTCAAACCCTTTGAGGTTTTGCAAAGTGATGTGTGGGGACCATCACCTACTGTATCAGTTGAGGGATACAAGTTTTATGTCATTTTCATTGATGAATGTACCAGGTTTACCTGGATATTTCCTTTAAGAAATAAAAGTGAGGTGTTTCAAGTATTTGTGCATTTTCATGCTTTTATATCCAACCAGTTTTCTACATCTGTTAAAATCTTTCAAAGTGATGGTGGTGGTGAATATTGTAGTACTCGTTTTCAACAATTTTTGTTAGCTAAAGGCATTATTCATCAAAAGTCATGTCCTCATACACCTGAACAAAATGGCCTTACTGAAAGAAAGCACAGGCACATTGTTGAAACTGCATTAACCCTATTAAGCACTGCACAATTACCTCATCAGCTCTGGTTTCATGCATGTGCCATTTCTGTTTATTTGATTAACAGAATGCCTTGTTCCACGTTGTCTATGAAGTCTCATTATACTTGTCTTTTTGATAAACCTCCTGGTTTGACACATTTAAAAGTTTTCGGGTGTAGTTGTTATCCCTTGCTCAAGCCTTACAATACCAACAAACTTCAACCCAAAACAGTTCAATGTATATTTCTTGGTTATGCATGTCAAAACAAAGGGTATATTTGTTTTAATCCACTCTCAGGGAGGTTTTATGTATCTAGGCATGTTGTTTTTTATGAAAACATTTTTCCTTACAAAACCTTACTTGTCAAACCTTCACAGAGTTCTTTTTCTGTTTTTGTCACACCAACATCTATTGCACCACTGGTCACAAGTCAAAATGTAGTTGTTTCTCATCACACATATGCATCTCATGCATCTTTACCCTTGTCTCAACACACTAGAGCTTCAGAGTTCCTTCATGAACCCACTAGTGCCTCTGAGTCATTGGCCTCCCCAATTCGAGCCCTAGAGTTCTCTTCATCACATATCTCTATCCCTGACCCTATATCTCATGCTTAAGAGTCTTTGACTTCTCTACCACCTAGTATACTTGCATCTTCACCATCTACACAGTCTCCAGTCCCTGTGGATCCTGATTTTCAACCAGAAAATCTCACAATTGTTCTTTCAGTGCCTTCTGTGAGTCTGCATCCCATGCAAACTCGATCTAAAAGTGGCATTCTTAAGAAGAAAGCCTTTGTGGCATCTCTGTCCTCTGTTGAGCATTCAGATACTGAACCCTCATCCTTCAAAGCTGCTAGTAAGGTTGCAGAGTGGCAAGCAGCTATGAAAGATGAAATTGATGCCTTACATGCTCAACATACTTGGGATTTGGTTCCTCTTCCATATGGGAAGAACTTGGTTGATTGTAAATGGGTTTATATGATCAAGAAGAATCCATATGGGTCTATAGCCCGATATAAGGCTCGGCTAGTTGCTAAGGGGTATAATCAAGATGAGGGCATTGATTATGGTGAGGCTTTTAGTCCCGTTGTCAAGTCAACTACTGTCAAACTTATTTTAGCACTTGCAGCTCAATTTCAATGGTCTTTAAGGCAGCTTGATGTAAAAAATGCCTTTTTACATGGTGATTTACTTGAGGACGTGTATATGTCACAGCCCCCTGGTTTTGGTAGTTCTTATCATCCTTCTGATTTTGTCTGCAAGCTTAATAAATCCTTTTATGGTCTTAAACAGGCTCCAATAGCCTGGAATGACAAGTTTACTAGCTTTCTACCAAGATTGGGATTTCGGGCTTCCCTTGCTGATCCTTCTTTGTTTGTCAAACACACTTCTCTTGGGATTGTGATCTTGTTACTTTATGTTGATGACATCATCATTACTGGTAGTAGTTCATCTGATATTGCTGCTGTAATCTTGGCGTTAACCAAGGCATTTGTTATGAAAGATTTGGGACGGTTAAACTATTTTCTGGGTTTGCAGATTTCATATCATTCAAATGGTTTATTTGTTTCTCAGCAAAAATATATTAGAGATTTGTTAACTCGAGTGGACATGAGTAACTCCAAACCTTGTGCTACACCTTGCCTTTCGTATCATAGGCTCTTAAAGGATGATGGTGATCCATATCACAGTCCAGATCAATATCGAAGTATAGTTGGTGCCTTGCAATATTTGACTTTTACTCGGCCTGATATTGCGTTTGCAGTCAATCAGTGTTGTCAGTTTATGCATCAGCCTATGCATTCTCATGTTGTTGCTGTCAAGCGAATTCTTAGGTATCTCAGTGGTACTATTCATTATGGTATTAATTTTCAACCTGGAAACTTATCTCTGCAAGCGTATAGTGATGTCGATTGGGCCGGTGATCCAAATGATCGACGGTCAACCTCTGGATATATTGTGTAATGTGGTTCAAGTCCTATTTCTTGGGCCTCCAAGAAGCAACATACAGTCTCCAGATCATCTACCGAAGCTGAATATAGAGCACTGGCCATAACAGCTGCAGAGTTATCATGGATCTGATAGTTATTGTGTGATCTTCATGTACCTCTTTCTGCTCCTCCATTACTGTTGTGTGATAATATCAGTGCCATAGCCTTGTCTTCCAATCCGGTATTTCACTCTCGAGTTAAACATATCGAGATTGACTACCATTTTGTCAGAGAAAGGGTGATTCGATGAGACTTAGATGTGCAGCATGTATCTTCAAATGAGCAATTTGCTGATATTCTCACTAAAGGCTTGTCTATTTCTCTCTTTCACGAGCATTGTTCCAATCTCATGCTTGGTTCGAACAAGTATGAGATTGAGGGGGGATGTAAGGATGATAAGGGTCAAGATACTGTCATGTGTCAATAGATTAGGCAGTATAGTTGTTAGTTTGTTAAGATATTGATTGCTTAGGGAGTAAGTAATGTAACTAGTATAAAAGGAGATAATATGTTTGTATTAAGAGGTAGTCAAGAAATATATCAGAAATTCTCTCTCACTTTATATCTCTTTCTCTCTCTGTCTCTTTGTCTTCTTAAATACTTGATCACCATTGATGACCTTGAAGCTGTGTTCTTGATATTTCTACACTTACTGATCATAATTTTTTTCAACATAATAAAGACCGTGTGCCACTAGACCAACACACTAATACTTTATCGTCGCATTAGGGGTATATACGAATACGAGGACTTGCAGATAGTCATTTAGTGAATGTTGGATGGATGTGGCTCTACGTGGATGAGGACATATAGTGCATTACACAGTAAGGCAATGTCACATTGTGGATCTGGGGAACCAATTGGTGCTTGACACCTTAATCCTCCACGAAAAGGACCCTAAATATCCATCGTTGTCCCTCTTTCTGCATGTAGTCTCGCATTATTCTCTTGTAGTTGATATAGTGGTCCCGCAGATAGCAATCGGGATATAAGTGTAGTCACTGACTGGCCGGAAAGCAATGTGATCCATTTTTCTTTTTTTAGTGTCGATTAAATTTTCTTTGGGATTGGACATGGTATTGGATAAACGAGTGGCCCTGGTATGTGACAATTGATATTTATGCTTGTGGATGTGAGAGAAATTGGGACATCAAAATTGGTAATTTGGTATAATTTCCATATTATGATTGACGTCCTGCATAACATATATAGCAACTGACTGAGCTTTTTACTGTTTGTTTTCTGACTCTATTCTGGGTACTTCGATGAATGATCATAGGAATGTATTTCAAAAAATATAGATGCGAAGTACATCTGTAAATGATCATTTTTAACTTGTTCAACACGTCACCCTAAAAAATTATTCGTGTAGCCTTAGCTAATAAACAGGTCACCCGATTAGAGTAATGCTAAGTAGACTAAACTTGTATACTAAATTTGCAAACTAAATTATGTGTCACCAATAGAAAATAACCACGTTAAACAACACTTGAGAAATAATCTCATCATCAACTTCCATGTCATTTAGTTTACAAAATTTGGTCTACAAATTTAGTCTCTCTAGCATTACCCATAAGATTAGGCAATTGTCAATGTTAGAACATGCATGTTCGAGTGCTTATGCCTATCCTGGCAACAGAAAACCCACCCGTGCACAAAGATCTGTTAATTCCTCAGATCATGGTGATGACGGTACAGGTAAAGTATATATAACACAAGTTCATCTCGTCATATGCCCCTTGAACCCTTTCGAGAAAAAAAAAAAAACCCCCCTCTTATGCGCTTGAAGGGGCAAACTAGCTATGATTATCATGTTTGCTTGGCTCTCCAAGGTATTAGGAGTCCTCTGAGATTGTTTATATTTTTCACTGTCTATATTTATTAGTCCTGTTTTTTTTCCTTTTTGTGTGCGTGTCTATAGATTCAGACACATACACAATTCCGGATGTGTATATAAAGCTTGTGGAAATCCGCATTGCTAGGGTCTACGCTCACTTTTCTAACAAAACATGCATGTTTTCTCATATTTGTAACTAATGAAAATGGTGGTGGTGGTGACCATGATTGAAACATTCACCCTAGCTCATGTTTCGAATCGAACAGACTTTAATACTAAATTAAACTATATACCCTTAATATATATGCCCTTTCGATGTACTATGGAGCTAAACTCAAAGTCGTCAACGACGTAGATTATATATGACTGTAAAATTTGATTTGATGCATGATTGTTTAAATTTCATAATTTGTGGGACATTAAATGTATAAATGCATGAGTTAAATATCTTAAATGATGTTAAGGACCTCGATCAAAATATTTAAACAAACAAAATTTCAGTCAAATAATTAGGTTAATTAAGGACCATAACCAAAATGACCCTAAATTTAAAGACAAATGAGAATGAGATCTTGATAATCAGGTGACAAAGAGAACCAGCTATATATGATGCATATTATATATCTTCAATCTTCAATGTATTTAGTCCATTGGTTTGGAGAATAATAGAGGTGAAATGTGTACATGCAAATATGAATCCACGTGTGGAGAAAACATTCAGCCATGTGTATTTTAACTAAGTCGAAGACGGCTGCTGCATGGCCATCCATTCCAGGTTTCCAGCGTGAGACATAACAGATTGATGATCACCATGAAAGAAATATATAATGTTGAGCTTTACGTACACATCATTATTTCATCATCAACATATTTGGTATCGGTTCTCTCTTGTAGACCAAATTTCTTCACCAAATAATAATATATAAGATCAAACCAGAAGGTCCAGGAAAATGAAACCTCATGTTACCAAACCCACGGGTTGCAAATTAAAAATTGGTAAAAACTAAAAATAAAAATATATGATAAAAAAATTAGTATGGCTAAATATAGATATACCAAATGTAACATTTCTAACACTAAATGAATATATTTAGAAATAAAAAAAAATATTATTATTGAAATAATTAATGACGTTTATTAATACCTAAGGACCCTGATTAAAAATTGAAAAAGAATAAGGTTTTAAATAATGAAGTAGTAAAAAGAGGGATGAAAACCTAATTTATTTAATGTGCAAATTTGAGATTAAATATCAAGAACACATCTATTTATTTTCCACCATTTATATATATATGTAATCTAATAGTGAGTGAGCACACATTTTTCGATCACCTAGTGACTATATAACATTTATGTATCTATACACTCATGACATGAACATTGGTGCAGCATTGGAGGGAGCAGGTGCGAGTTGAATTAGTTGTATTGTATTGGTCATACAAAATAAATTGTTGTTGTGGACCTGTGGTGCTGAGCGATCGATGGATGATGATGGTGACAATGCTGCTCGTATGTATGCAATTAATCATGCAATATATATGATGCAACTGGATCTTGTGATCTCATCAGAGGCTTAAGTTTGTGGAGGCTAGGAGCCCTATGATAAAAAATCAAAGCTGAATACATACTACGTTTGATGAAATCTTGGAAAGGAAGCCAATCAAGTTGAATTCTGAGACGTTTTTGTTTTCTGATTGAATGGGAAATTGGGATAAAAATCAAAGCTGAATGCATACTACGTTTCATGAAATCTTGGAAAGGAACCCAATCAAGTTGAATTCTGAGACGTTTTTGTTTTCTGATTGAATGGGAAGTTGGGATGTGAATCGAATCATGTGGTCTAGACCCAGCCAGACTTGGCTAGGAAAACAAAAGGGAAGATAAACATTTATATGACCACCGTTGCAATCGATGCTTATATGTAATGTGTATGTACAGCTAGCTAGTGATCATTACACAAGTTGTCTAGTGTATGAGTGTAATTACATTAATATTTGACCAACCACAAGAAGGGCACACTTTGTTTAGACTTTTTGGTTTTATAATCGTTTGTTTTTTATCAATGGTCACTACTTGATAAGGATATGAGAGGGTCCATGGAATTAAGGTTTCTTTTCAATCTTTACTTTTGCTTATCCTTTGAAACACATCAGAAAAGTTGGATAATGGAAGTGACGAAGTAGAGAGTAGTGTCCATTTCCCCACTTCTCTCGATCAGGTCCGATCCCCTGCTCCAATTATCTTTAAAACGGTAGTACACGATGCTACATGCAACAAAACACTTGTTAAGATTTCAAGTAGAGTCGATATACCAAACGTGAACAACATACATATATATGTATTGTATCAGATAATCAAAACAATTTCTCAACCAATTCAAATTTGGAGTTTAAATTGACAATGCTACCCATACTACCGTAACCTCAAAATTTAAATCGACAATGTCTATATAATATTAGTGAAATAATAAACACACACACAGTTTGTTGCCTTTCATTTACAGGTTTAATAACTATTATTTTCATTTAATTTATTCAATCCGCTGGAAGAGATGTTTGTGAGAAGCTAATAGAAATATACATCACATACAGTGATCACACAGTTGTCATATATAGTCCACACAAAACTTCATACAACTCACGATTAATTTGCTGCCCGTGTTTCTACGTACTCCCTCCCTCCCACTTGAATCCTTGATCTTTTGATCTCTCTGTCTACAATTTCTGACGTACATGGGAAAGCAGGGACGTGTATGCCGCAGCTACACACATATACTTGAGAGTTGTGAGTTGAGAGAGAGAGAGAGAGAGAGAGAGAGAGAGAGATTCCAATCACTGAGATTTTGGGCCTTTGTCAGGACCAAGCAACACCTGCCTAGCAATGGCGGCCATTGTCGGACTCAGACGCGACCACAAGCTTACTGTCTTCTTCTTTATTGATATTAATTTTACTTATTTTTCTGTGAACTTTTTCGAATTTCTTCTTCTTTCTTTACTTTTTTTTGTTTTCGAAGTTTGACCCATTTTTATTCGTCTTGAGGACTCCTTTTCCTTGGATGTTTGCTCACTGGTTTTCGGCTTCTAGTCTTTGTTTCACGTGGGTTTCACATGTTCTGCATGTGTGTACAGAGGGAAGAAAACGCTACGAATTTGGTCATATTTCCTTAAATGTAATTTGCGTTGTCGTTTCTATCTTTTCTTATCGGAATTTTATTTGTATTTTCTGTCCGGATGTGGGCCATGTGGCATCAATTTGAAGAATTATTCCGATGTAATATAACAAATTAAAACTTCGTGATCCGTATTATAAATTAACGAAAACTTAAAAAGTGCAAAATATAGCTGATAGCACTATATTCTAATTAAATTATAAACTTCTTTTTTAAAAATGAGTTGTGAGATTCGAACTTAAAATTTATTTCAGCATTAAAAATACAATTAAGTACCACTATATCAATAACTAATATGTTACAAACCCTAGTTTTATCACTTCCATTCACTTTGTTATCAAATTTGAGTTTTGTTACCAAACAAAACAACTTTGATTCCACCTTTCACCTTTTTAAAAGGACAATAGTTTTGTTTTATCTCGTGACTAATTATCTTTAAACTTGTGAGATAATGATTCAGACTTTATCTCTGAACTTTAGAAAAATGTCCAAGTAAATGCTAAAATATCTCCATTTGCAAAGTTCTATTTTGAAGAGAATACAATATACAAAGAAAAGGGAAATCCCAAACGTAATTGCATTTTTTGTATTCGTTCCCAGTTGTATATATTAAGTAATTTAAGTTCGCTTCCTATTGTTGGAAATGGCACACATATCCAGTCCACCATGACAGTTCACCAGTAAAATCACACTGCAAGCAGCTAGCTAGGGTTTTGCAGAGGGTAGTAGTGCAGATGATAAAAGAGAGACAAATCAGCTTTAAGTTTCAAGTTAGCTAGCTAGCTAGCTTCCATACGACTACTAGCTAAACCTTGCAAAAGGATTAAACTCGCAGCTTAATTTTTCGTGTCAATAATATTATATGATATAAGTAAGTTCCTTTCACTTGGTCTTGTATCATTTGCATGACGTTGCAATAATAACATTGAGTAAATTATAGTAATGATCTCTTAAATTTAACTCAATTGGAGCAATGGTCCCTTAACTAAAAATTCATTATCATCGGTCCCTCAACTCATCAAAACGTACAGTTATGGTCCCTCGAATAAAAATTTATTATCATTGGTCCCTCAACTTTAATCCAACTGGAGAAATAGTCCCTCAACTTTAACACAATTGGAGCAATGGTCTTCAACTTTAACCTAATTGTAGCAATGGTCATTTCAACATAACTCATTTTGACAAAATTCTGACGAAGTTGATGAAAATGACCATAGCTACACGTTTTGATGAGTTTAGGGACCCCAATTGTATCAATGGTCATTCCAACATAACTTATTTTGACAAAATTCTAACAAGTTGATGAAAATGACTATAGCTACACATTTTGATGGATTAAGGGACCAATGGTAATAGATTTTTAGTTGAGGGATTATTGCTCCAATTTGATTAAAGTTGAGGGACCATATAACTTATCATGTAAGCTGCTATGCGAAACTAAGGATTCCCAGACAGCCAACATGTGTCTAGCTAACGTGAATCCGGTCATCTTTTTAACCGTTCATGCATAGGACAACAAACAAAACTAATTTACTGCATGATTAAGATTTTGACATTAGCATGATATCTTGTAGTTTTGCATTTGGGTATATTCACTGCCCATAAATTTGTTCCCAGCTGGTGTAGATTATTATTGCATCAATTACTTTCCCTTGATATACAATCTTCAGACCCTTGCAATACGAAAGTTTTTGTTGACTTGGGATCACCCTTTATAAATGTTGATTAATACTTTAATTGACTTATAATACAGATAGTGGGATTGTATTAGAATCAAAGTAGCTAATACATATCTGCCAAGCTTAATTAAGCAGAGGGGTCAATATATGACAAATTTTCCTTTATGTTTAACCATAGCTTTTTTATTTTGCTCCTTGGCCATACATAGCTTTATAGAGAACACAAATTTCTAATTAGAAAACAAAAAATGAATAAATAATAAGAAGAAAAGGAGGAAGAACAATTATATAGTTAATACCACAGCCCCACATCAAAATACAGAAACAAAACATCTTTGATATAAAACGGCCCTAGAGCTGTCGACTACAGAACATAACAATTTAATAATTGCTAGCTACCCCCCGCTGCTCTCATGTCGCCGATCTTTCTTTCTTTCAAGAGTGAGTATGATAAAGTGGCTCGTGTTTTTTATGTGGGGAGTATAATCGTGTGCTGCGGTCGTACAAGTTTTCTTCATTAGGTGACAAGTCTTCTCTCTGCAACATCCACTATCTCCATATATATATATATTGCTCCATACTGTAGTATTTGCAGTTAATTGTTAGCATATATAGTGTACAATATATCCCAACATGTTTCACTAGTTGTTCGTCAATACACACCAGAAATCGGAGTAATGCTTTCTTACTTGTTACCACACTTGTTCGACTTTTGCAAGGTCAACCGAATCGATGATTCAATATAACAGTTTAATATAACTGAACGGATTTTGATAAGGAGAATATTAAACAATAACTTCAAAACACAAATAAATTAGAATCCATCATAAAATATGGGAAAATCTTAAAGTTAATGAATTTAAAAAAAAATGAAAGATAACAAGCTCTAGCACCCTAAAGGTTGTTTATATTCGACAAATAAAAAGTTTGTTTATATAATGCCTCTTAGCCCTAGGTTTTAGTTCAAATAAGAAACGAATTAGAGAAAAAAAATTATTAAAATATTCCTTAAATTGATTTGGCCTAAGAAAAGCCTTATATCACAACAAAGCGGTGAGTTGCACTTGCACATGTGACGATGTCACTTCCAAATAGCGGAGAATTTGCCCATGTGAAACGTTGAAACCTAAATCTACAAAAATTGAACTTCATTGCCTGATTTGATCCTTTCAATTTGATCTTCGATCCACCCGCTATCCATTCTAATCTACCTTAGTGAAGAAAACATTTCCTTACAATTCAAGTTTAACATAAAACTTAACTTGATTGCAAAAATTCTTATTGTAATTCAAATAAATAATATATAGTAGTGAACATAAATGTGATGAATAAGGAAATTTTTCCATATATATTTGGCACTCTAACCCTAGCTAGCCATTGTCTATTGCATTCCCTAACATTACGATATTCACCTCCCCCGCCACCCACTTATAGTATTTGGACGTGGGTGCGTCATACACAATATATAAAAAATGGAAAACTAATGAAAATGACTTGAAAATTTTGAGTTTTAACGATAAAGACAAAATAAATGGTAAAATGAATAGTATCATGATTGACTTTTTAGTGTAAAAATATGATTTTTCGTTAAAGTGAACAATATAGGGAGCTTTTCGTTAAAGTTCCCTAAAAAAATCATGAGGACGACTCACTATTGGAGGAAGTTTGGTACATTAAGCAATCATATCAAATTAGGGCTAGGGGAATTTATAATGTTGACATGAGAATAGACATTAAATTGTGAGGTAGCAAAAGGTTCATAGAGAGTCTCACTTTTGAGAAAGTCCCCTTAACATTTCTCATGATTTTAAGTAATTTAATCATGAGCCACTTAGTAATGTGGTCTAGTAATATTCATATTCACTTGTAAGTGAGATGTCTTAGGTTCGATTCTCGCTAAAGCCGAATTTGACAACATTATTGCTAAGCCATTGTAAGGCTAAATCCAGACTCATCCCCTTTAGTATAGATAACAACATTTGTTTAAAAGAAACAGTAATTTCATCATAAGATGATATCATTGTCAATTATAATTTTGGTTTCCTCAAAAAGTACTATATAATTTATAATAGTGTATATCTCCATCCATTGCTAATAATTAACAGTTCGTTTTCAATCAATTAAGAAGAAGAGCAACCATGCATATATATATAGAAAAGTAAACGATGACCTTTCTTAGTCCATTTCCAACTGATATAGTTGGAAGCAAAGCCTGGACCCTTTGGACAAACCTCTCTACGATAAAGTTAAGTGGGACTTTTTGTTTCCCCACCCCACTTTGATGTAACTGTCATTGCCCATAAACATCATTTTGCAAAGTTATGGCCACCATTGGTTCGGCGGCAAAATAAGAATAAAATGTTTTAATTTTTAAACAACAATAGTACACATATATGCAGATTTAATGTATTGAAAATAATTAGGGAATTAGAGCTGCATGTGGGGTTTCACTATCATCATCACTACTCCTCATATGGTAAACATATGTGGCAATACAGAAACTATATATTCAATGCGTACCCGTGGGGTGGTCATCATCTTTATAATATAACAATACTACGGATTTTTTTTTAGGAAGTTTTAACGAAAAGCTCGCGGTACTGTTCACTTTAACGAAAAACCACATTTTTACACTAAAAAGTCAAACCTGATACTATTTACTTTACCCTTTATTTTGTCCTTATCATTAAAACTCAAAGTTTTCAAGCCCTTTTCATTAGTTTTCCTTTTTTTTTTACTTGGTCATGTGTATAACATATTAGATGGTTTGTTAAATGAATCGATCTTATATATCGTGCATGTATGCGCTACTAGCGATAGATAGTACAAGTTATGCGTTACCTTATCAAAGAAGAAGATATGTTATTATGGAATCAAGATAACATTCATACGGTACTGCTAACAATTTTCTTGTAAATTGAATCATTATTCATCCATATTAGTTATATCATGACTCATTTGGAAGTGTTTCTCTATAAAGCGTTTTTATTCACCAACGCTTTTTATTTGTAGCACTTTTCAGTACAACTTTTACAAATTCATCTTTTATTTGATTTTTAAACTTTTTTTGTATGGCGTAGGTCGCAAGAATGCTTTCATGAAACCAATGTCGTATAAAAGCAACGTGAAATTCAAGAAATCGAGAATGTTTACTAGTATAGGACGATTAGCCAAGTATTTAAAGTATTTTAAAATATGATAGATCTATCTTGTTTTCATACATGATACTTTGAAATTAGAAAGTGAAAAAATGTGCGTATATTGACCAAACCTTTACGAGGTGTTCGATGTTATTATGTTCAATGTTACTTTAATTTAACTACATTCTTGATTCTTCCATGCAACAATGTTCAATGTTATTAAGTAAAACCATAAGGCTATGTTTAGTTAAGAAGTCAATATTAGAAAAATTGTTCAGGAAACATGACGATATTTTTGGATTTTTTTAGTACAAAATGATATTTGACACTAATTTATATATTTTAAAAAATGAGAAAAACACGGTGTGATGAGTTTCTTGGATCCTAAATTTGTCACTCTCTTACTAAAGATAAGTCGTCAATTATGTTGGCTTTGACCGTGGTTAATTGGTCATGGCACAGGTTGGGAAAAAGCTTTGCAAGCGACCGTGGATGGGCATATAAGAGCAAGTTCACCCCTCCTTTTCAAGGGGCAACCCAAACAAGTTGAGCTAAGAGCAGTTCCACCGGAAGTGGAATAGCCCGGCACCCAGTGGAAAAAACAAGCTGGGACTCAGCCAATTCACTCCAGCCCGTGGAATAGACTAGCACCCAGCCCAAGCCAGTCCATAGGCCAGCCTAAAATCGACAGAGGAAGGAGACGACTCATTTGACGCCATGTTGAAGTCATGGCTACCATCTCTCTCATCCGGAACCCCATCCGACGCCTGAACCCGATCCCTGGAACCCCATCAACCCCCTTCTCTCTCACAGTGGAACCGTATAGCCCGATTAAACTCCGTCACACTCCTCCAAATTCCCAAACCGCCGCGACTGCTCAAGCTCAGTGAAGCTGAAACGCCGACCTTGGGCTTCTTCCCGGCAACTGAAGCACCCCCAAAGGCGTCGAAATACAAGAAATTGGACAAAAACGAGGAGTGCCCATCAGAACCGGAGCTACTATGAGGCCCTGAGCTGAAGGCGAACCGACCCAATTGCGAAACGAGGTCGGAGACCAGACTGGGTTCCTGGGTTGCGACTGAAGGGTTATGCATGGTGGGATTTCCAGGTTCGAGAGATTAAAACATGGCGGTCAAATATTGAATTGGGTTTTGAGCAGAACGTCTGGAAAATGAAACGCCAGAAGAGAACAAGGTTAGTAAAAGCTTGGAAGGAAGAGAGAGGGGGAAGGGAACGTGGGGGGTTTTCGAAAGAGAGTGAAGTTAACGAAGTGGAAATCTAGACGAGGGTTTTGTGGCCACACAGAGAGGATTTTGGTGTGTACATGTGCGCGTGCGTGAGAGAGAGAGGAGGAGGAGGAGATTCATTTCCAAAAGAAGAAGAATAAGAAGGGAAGAAGTCAGAAAGTAAAAAACCAAATTATTATTTTATAATAAAAATTAATAAAAATTTAATAAAATTTACTAGGCTATTTAGTTTTAGGGGTGAAGATGCATTGGTCTATTACTGCTCATTAGAGTATATCACTGTTCACTTGAGTGGATAAATGGGTTGGGTGTTGGCGCAAAGTCTTTAGGGGTGAACTTGCTCTAAGTAAAAAGAAGGAGGTCCGACTGCTCATTTGGGCCAGAATCGCCGAACTCAGCGCCTGAGGGAGTGTCACGTCAGAATGACTGGAAAATTGCACCCACAGTCCCCAATTTTTCGAGTATTATTACTATAGCTAATTGAATTCCAAACTTACAGATTTACGCTATTAGTATGAATTTTCCTTTTGTCAAGGGACATACTCATACTATTGTGTACAAGTAAATCAATCCATAGATGGATAGATTACAATGTTTGTATAAATTATGTTATTTTTCCCTTGAGGTAATCGAGCCTTTAAATTCTTGATAGCGTTGACAAACTAATGAACCATTCTTCGTGGGCGCAAATAAAGTATGCATGTCGCTTTACCTAGTTTGTACCGAAATTTACTTTAGTTCCTCATACCATCTCCAATAGTTGGGCTGAAATCTAAAAAATTTAGCCCAGAAAGTTTAAGATTTTAGGTTTTAGCCCTGAAACAGTTTAAATTTTTTAGCCTAAAATTATTAAAGAATAAATTTAGGCTAATTTTTTCTTTTAAAGTAATTAAAAAAAAATTTATGTACACTATCATAATTTAAGTTTATGAACATTTTAACCCAAAAATATTTAAATTCAGATAAATATTGAAAAATCATTAAATTTGGGTGAATTTTGAGTTAAATAAAAATTTTAATTATTTGGCCATTGGATTTAAATTTGAGCCGTTAGATCTTTTTTTTACTGTTAGATTTGATTATATTCGATCTCAGCCGTTGGATTCAATAAATCTTGGGAGACATGCCCATGTGGGTGGGGTCCTACTGGTGTGGTGCCCACACCATTTTATGGGCTAAATCTTGGGGGAAATTTGGCTTTTGTTTGGCTTTTAGCTTTTAGCCAACATATTTAGCATGAGTTGGGTTGTGGGGGGGGAATAAAACCTAAAAAATAGCATTTATCCCAGAATTGGGTTTGGTCTCAGAGACCTGTTACTGAAAAAAGAATGTTCGGGAGAACTGGAGAAGTTGTTCATCTCGATAGAGAAGTGGTACAATGTGGTCTACCAAAATGTACTCTTCAAACACTTTACTAAAACACAGTAGGAACTTTAAATAACATTTTGTATAACAACAATGAAAAATGAGGAGAATTGGATTCATATGGCTTGTATGTTGTACATTGAATAACAATGATTAATTCTTAAGAGTAAAAGCATTCAGAGTATATAAAAAGGACATAATTATTTCCACGTATTAAAGGAAAAATTGTTTGAGTGTTACTATTTGGACACGTAAAATTAACTTATTTATTATTTATTAACATACTGTCCAACCAAATTCTATTAGACAGTGTGTCGACAAAGTGTACGTACATGCTAGTTTATGTTTCTCAATATTCTTTTTGAAATTATTTTAGCTCTTGAATTTTCTTAATTTTTAATGTATGACATTTTTTTTTAAATTTTCACAATTCTTATTTTGAATGTATCACGTTTTTCTTAATTTCCACAATTCTATTTTGAGCTTAGAAAGACACTTAAATAGATTCGAAACTTCCAACATGTTAGTCAACCTAATTAATTAGTGTTGGAAACATTTTCAGAAATAATAGGAATAAGCACGTTAATTAAACTTAATTAATAATTTAATCATTAACAACCATATCATATGATTTACAAGGTTTAAAATTTTAGTTATCTTAACATTATCCAAACTATAAATGTATATTTATCACATCATTTAGAACGAGAGAGGATCCTCGCCAGATCCTCTAATCACATCCGTTCATATTACATCGTGCAGCCAGTCTTTGTCAGGTACTGTTTATATTTAATTTTAAATAAAAAAATTACAATGATAACAGTACGAAAACATATGTGATTGGAAGATCCCCAAGATCCTCACAAAGAGGATCCCGCAAGGATCCTCCTGGATTTAGAACAGAGAGAAGACAAAGATAAAACACAGATCGATCTTCTGCATTAAAAATATTTCACAGAGCGAAGAAAGATAGAAGAAACATAAACCAGCTGAGCTCGAAGGGCTACCTACACTCCAAAAGCTACAAGCTGATCTGCGATCATCATCATCATCAAAACCTAATTACCGTACCCAAAGGATGACCGTAAAAAAAATAAAAAAAAATAAAAAAAATCTAACCATCTGCTTAGCAAAACCAAGAAAGTTTTTAGGGTTTAAAAATATTCCAGGAGAAAATCCGGGGACATTGTCTGCTTCTCTACAAATCCCTCTGGTAATTTCTCCCTTCCCTATTTTCACCCATCCCTAACAACACTGTTACCACTTTGCTTCTTTTTTTCACCGTTCTATCTATGCCTGATTTACCAAGTCCTTCGATTCTATAAACGTCCCATGAAACCCGTAGGGTACCCTTGAAGGTAACTTTACCGTAGCCTCCAACTTCATATTTACCGCGTTAACAATCTGAAGCTCCGACTTCCATTTCTTCTCGTCGTGAACGAACGTCAGAATGTAACCTTCGTCCTCCGACGCGCCCTCGGCCGTGCTCGGCACGAAAAACGGCTCACCACCGTACTTCTTCTCGCCGTAAAAAAACTTTTTCACCTCCCCGGTGAAAATATCTACTTTGGCAAAACCCGAAACTTTCGGCCACGGTTCGGCAATTGCGAGGTAAGCGAACCGAGTTTTCCTCCCAAGTCGGTTCCGGTTCACCATTCCCGCCTCCAAATTCACGTCGTCCGACTCAGACAAAATCGCCCGCCGAGTCGACTCGCCGGTTTTCAAATTGAGCCGGATTTCGGACAGCACGCTTTTGAGGTTCTCATCGCACTCGTTGAAGATTGAGTCGGGGGGAGTCATGCAGGATCCAATCACAACGACCTCGTCCGACTCGGGCTCCTCCCACGCGTTCCAGAGGTGGAAGCAGAACGTGTCGGGAGAGTCAACCCAGATGATGTCGTCGGCGTTCTCCGCATTCTTCTTAAGAATTCCGAACCGCGACATCTTGGTCTTGTCGTAGATCACAGGAGACCCACCCGTGATCATCTCTCCGAGCTTGAACACCACCTGCTGGTCCGGGATCACGACGTAGTTCTCGGTGATCGCGAAGTCATGCATCATGGTGGGCCCTGCCAATGGGATCTCCACGTCCGGGGATTTCGCGCCATTGGGGGAGAAGTGGAAGTATTTTAAATACGGCTTCTGAACGACGTCGTAGCTGAGGGAGTGGAGAGAGCCGGACTCCGGGTCGACCTTTGGGTGTGCGATCATTGTTGACCCCAGCTGGCTGTCGAAATCGTAACGACCGACCGTTTCGAGGTCCCCGGATTTAGTGACCCGGACCTGGTACGGCAAGTCGTCTTCCGACATGGCTAAGAGGCGGCCGTTGTGGTAGACGAGGCCGGCGTTTGCGACGCCTGTGCCCTGGTTTTTATCGAGGAGGCCTAAAGCCCCACGTGCGAAAAATAAGAGGAGGCGAGCGATGCCGGAGTGGCCGTGGAGCTCGCCGATGGCTTTGGGGAAAACTGGTCGCCCCATTTCCCTTTCTTGGACGAGCCTCTGAGTCTCGGTGAACCGGCAGGCGTAGCTGGCAGAACCGGAATCGATGCTGACGGCGTGAACCATGCCGTCGCCGTCGAAAAGGTGATGCCCGGCCACGGGCTCGTGTAATGGGTTGGCGCCGTTGCGGAGGTAGACGCCGTTAATGCAGTCGGGTATGGTGCCGGTAACGGGTAAGGAGTGGCGGACGGCTTGCTCCGGCACAGGAGCGTAATTTCCGGCGATTTGGACACGTGGGTCTGAGGTTTTGGGAAGTGGGTTTTGGCGCTCACGTGAGACTAATGCTCCTTCGACCACGTCGATCGCCATGGCAGCTGCCTTCTGTAGTAAATTCCACTGTGGAAGCTGACGTGTTTTGGGTTTTGCTGGAGTGGCTTCCTTGGTAATTACTGGTGTGTTGTAGGGTGGTTTTGGGAAGTGAAGAACTGAGGGAGATCGTAAAGCACAGTGAATGATACTCGAATTTCTACGGTTTTTGCTGCTCTTCAAGGAGATGGACCTTTTGGAGAAGCCCATAGGATCCACTACTGATGAAGAAGAAGAGAAAGAGAGATGCATTTGTGCCCAACTATTAGAGTTAGGTGCTTTTGGAAGAGTTGCCATAGCTTTGTGTATGTTTAGGAAGGTTTTTGTGTTTTTGCTTCCGTTAAAACCTCTGGGTGAAAGCAAAGAGAAGAGAGAGAGAGAGAGAGAGAGAGAGAGAGAGAGAGAGAGAGAGGAAGTGAGAGGTTTGGGGAGAAAGGAAGTAGGAAATGTGGAGTATAAATAGAGTTGGGAGGGGAGGTGAAAAGAGAAGTTGTTTATTTGTGAAGGAGGTCCAGTCCACCTCAGACATCTTGAGAGAAGACCACGTATTGTGTTGGATTGGTGGGAAGGGGGTTTGTACCACATTTTTATATCACTTTAGGTGGCATTTGATGTGGACAGCCACATCATTTGAATTAATTAGATTTTTAAATTTAGTTCATTATTTAATAAACTAATAATTAAGAAAAACTAGTTAATTAAATGATGATCGTGGTATACGAGAAGTCTTTATCCTTCATTTCCTTGGGTTTTGCAAATTTTTCAAATGATGTGGTTGTCCACATCAGATGCCACCTAAGGTGGTATAGAAATGTAGTATGAAAATATGGTACGGATAACATTACTCTTTGGGGATTGACATTTGAATTAAGACTATGAGAGGGTGCAATTCCAATTTTTTCTTCTTTTCTTCCTCAAACAAAACGAAAATGAAAAAAAATGGGTGATACGACATAATTTTAACCATACATCAAGACAAGAGCAAAACTTACATGATATGAAGCGTTATAGTAGGCGATGCACTATTGTTACTAAAATAATACTAGAGAGACTAAATTTGTAAATAAATTTTTGTAAACTAAATGATATAGAAGTTGATGATTTGATTATTCCTTAAGCATTGATAAACGTTCACATTTCCTATTGGTGACACATCATTTGATTTGCAAATTTTGTCTACAAATTTATCTCCATAGCATTACTCTTGTTATTAAGTTTAGTCTTTTCTTAAAAAGAGAGTCAAACACAAAATATCAGTGAATGTAGATTCTAACAAAATTCTATTCTTACCACACATTTGTATCATCCCTTTAATAGAGATAAGATCCACATGTATAGGTGAGTCCTACCTGTATTACATAAATAATACAAATAATAGTACATATATGTAATAAGGGTGGCATTACTTTGATTCTAATAATGAACTGAACTACAAAAGACTAGATAGGTTTTACTTTGAAACAAAACGAATGAATAATTGGGTTATTTTTTATTGGGTCCTAGAATTAGGGACCAATAAAATAAGAGTAAGAGAGAGGAAACACAATGACACATGCATGCCCACAAAAAAGGAAAGGATGATCCAGGAGAGAGGATGGAGTGTGAAGATTACAGAAATCGTGACCATGTCCGGCACCAGTCTCCACCGCAAGTCCAAGTGATGCCCTTTTTTATGCAACTCCGCGTCCCTCCCTCTTCAGGCCCTCATGGTAAGGTCACCCCACCCCACGTGGCCGTTTTCTACTCTCTTTCCACCACTAAAATCGTGGTCAAATCGTTGCCCCCACACCTCCCTCTCATCCCTCCCACCGTCCCACGTCACACGTACATATATTATACCAAAGTAACACATAAGTGATCGCATTTTTAGATACATAAGTTAATCACAATACATGATAAGTGATATATGATGTAGCAGTTAGTTTATATGACACGAGCTTCTTAAGAATGCACTAAAAAAATACTTATATAACTTACAAACGCTTTCGTCATTGAGAAACATTTTAGTTGTTTTAAAAATATTGTCAAATAGAATTTGAGTGTGATAACTTACAGAGTAGTTGAAAATCAAGCGAAAATGAACATGTATATGATCTGTTTAGCCATTTCCACTATCAATTTGGTTATGGAAACATCTTCTTTGCAAAGCAAGAGTAAGACTGCGTACGATAGATGTTCAGATCCTCGCAAGATGGGAACCTTACTGGTTTGAGATCGCACATATTATTATGAAATGAACCATGTCATGGTCTATATCAACATCCATGGCCCCCCTATGTGACTATAGCACGTTCCCGACCCATTTTTTTATATTGTAAATGTTGTGTCCAATTGATTTAATTCAAAACTTTCTTTTTGTCTAGATATGGTAATTGTTGCGACCATAGTGTTGTCTTTTTTATTGTCATATTTATACCATATAGGTTGTGTTTCTTTGCATTAAAAATCGCAACCAAATTTCTCCATCATATCTCAACCGCTATCATAGAAAAGCAATAAAAAATAAATAAAAATGGATCGATAACCTCTTATCATGATACACTGCTTAATCAAGGTTACAAATATTAATTAAATCATGCATGCACTTTTAAGGTTTAGGATGGTATAAATATACATATATATATATATATATATATATGTATGTATGTATGTATTGTTCACATCATGTATATAGCTTGACAAGATTGAAGAATGAATGGTTATTTATTTTCTGTTTTATTTGCTTTTTTTTTGTCACTGTATTTATTTGCTGAAAATTATATACTGAAAGAGAGTTGCATCATGCATGAGTTTACATATATAATTATAAATTTTAAGAGACTCCAAACTCAAGTGGTTAAGATGATTTATCATTATATATCCAAGGTGCTGCGTCCCCAAAATGCGAATGGTTATCTTCTTAGTATTGGGAGGTCCCTAGGGATTTGAGTAATGATGGGATCGAAGGTCGAAATTTGGTGTGTGATTTGTAGTTTGGTGAACATATCCAGGACCCCAAGATGGGCTTCTGGTTGCTGTCCAATATCAAAACTACCGGCGGCACTTGCCAGGGACACCGGAGGCACTTTCGAGGGCCACTGGACAAAGACGGATGATAAAGATGGCTGATGGTGTAGGATCTTCATCTCTCCATTATCCATAACATATCTTCAATTTGTATAAGCAACTGTTCTTGTATTTTGCTGTTGGAGAAGACTTATAAAAATTCACCTAGGTTAGAGTTGGGACTTCCTTCTTTAATTTTAATTAACAGGATAACGTAACTGAAGTAATGTACTTGATTTTCAAAGTATCTCGAATGCTTCTCCTCTTTTTCGTTGCATGCATAGCAAGAAAAGTCTATTACTCACAATTAACAGCAGTTTACAAGAGTCTATATCATCATTTTTCACTGGATTTGTCATTTTTGTCAGACACTTGAAAAAATTAAAAAGAATACAAGGATGATGCATCCAACAACAAGCAGAGACTCAGAGTCATTTTCATTTTACACACGGTAAAAGCTCAAATGAAACAAAGAAGGAACCACATGTACTGCTTTATTTACTGGGTTGTTTTAGATCCTATTTCTTAACAAAGTTTGTTACCTTAAACATCAGTTAGAACCCTATCATGGTTAACCAAAATGCTCTAATTAATAGTAGTTTAATTACCTGATTTTCAAGTGAATATTTCAATATCAGTAACCAATAAATGGCATGACACGTGTATTCACTTTTGAAAATTACGTTGTAAATTAATTGCATGCCTCGTTAAGCTTGGGATAATGCTAGGGTTTGCCAAATTTGATCTCCCTAGCATTAACTTTAAGCTTGAACTCTGCAATCTACGGGCTTAGTAATTAGGAGGCAATAATATATTTTCCAGAACAAATATTTATAAAATCTCCTTCCTATTATGACCATAGATTTCGGAAAAAAAAAAGCTCATTTCATTTGCAAGCAAGAACCATGAACATATAGTTTTTTTTTTTTTTTTTTTTTTTCCGAGTCGAGTGATAGTGTTAGTAAGTTAAATGTTAGATTAGCCACCGACAGAGTTCGAACCCACGTTGTCATGCAAAGACACAACATTTTTCCACCACTGTAGTAAAAGAGCCACTTTCAACAATAAACATATAGTTAACTTTAACGTAATCAAACGTACATGATTTCTTCCTTATAATTTCAAATAGAGCAGTGCAAAATGATTTTTATTTTTTCTTTTAACTATCAAGTGTTATCAATGTCAAGGACTTCTCTTTCACATGAGCTACTATGGTAGGAAATAGTCACTCCATTTCCAGCCTTACTACTGTGGACCTTGATAGTAATTTTGTCATGGGTCTTCCTCTGTCCTTGTACTGGACTTAGAGAGTTTTGTAATTCATTCTGTTAAGAAGGATAGAGAGGATAAGATTTAGTTTTAGGTTCTGTTAAATTGTTAAGTGTAAAATGATCTCTCTTTCCCTCTCTTCTTTACGAAACCTTTCTCCAAATATTCATCAATGAAAGTCATTTTTTTTCTTCATCTTTTCGCTATAGAGTAATGCTAGAGACCAAATCTTTAAACCAAATTTGCAAATTATATGATATGTCACCGATAATAAATAAACACGTTAATCAACACTTAAGTAATAATTCGATTATCTTTAACCACATCATTTGGTTTTCAACATTTTGTTTAAAAATTTGGATTGTCTAATATTACCCTTTCGCTATATATCTCAACAACATGGAACATGCGATACACGTTTAATTACTACGTACGTCGACCGCCCATGACAAAAAACATCAAAGTGAGTAGGAAAATTTTGAAGGCGACAAGATCGGATGGGGTCATCGACACCATGAGTGCTTGGTGAAATGATGAAAGGGTAATTGCATGGCAATACTAGTAACATCCAACATACAACTTGCAAAAAACTTTAAGGAAAAATGTTGCAGTCTTAAGCTATTTGTGAAGAGCCATGACACTTCACCGTCCTAGCTCATATGATCTGATTGGCTTTGACAAATGACAATGACAAACCACCCAATTACTTGCTTCACAATTCGGGGACAAATGGTACCAAAGCACAGCATTAAACGGATTTGTAGCTTGCATTGTATGCCTTCCATATATAAGAGCCACCGGATGCCTATAGGAAAATGAAAATTGTGCCAAGTTAGTTAAATGAAAATAATCTCTCATGAAAACCCTAGCACCAACTCCCCGACCAACTTGCAAACTTTGCAGTGCTTAATTTGGTCATTATTTGATAGAATTAAACCCAACATATCGAAAGAAAAAAAAAACCAACATAAGTTAGATTCTTTATTTTACAAGAATTGTAATTTAATGTATTTTAGATTTCCTACATTTTAAGGAATTTTAATCCTTAAAGTTCAAGGCTTGTGATGTTTATATGAAGGGATTACCCTATGAATAAAATCACCCATTCAATCTAATATTTCTTCATGATATCAATTTAATATTTCTTAGTTATAATGCATATGATTGGGCGTAAACATATGTAAGTGATTTTTAAGTCCGCTGTCAAATCCCATGACTCGAACATTGTTTCTAAGCAACTTTTTAATTACTTAGGCCAAAAAGTAAAAAAATAGAATTGGACAAGGGTTTTAATCGTTCAAACAACCGAGACTAGTCAAGGAAAATGTTGCAGTCCACTAGTAAAAAGAAAGACACTTAATTTTCGTTGGCCATGCAAATAGATATAGGCCCTGTCCACATCTCATCTGACTGGCTTTGGCATGGACAAACCACACAAATCGCTTCACAATACGTACGGGGACAGAAAGTACTACTACAGGGAAGCACATATAGTGACAGACACATCTACCTTGGCGGAAATGAATGGTTTGTGCTCAGTTCAAATTTTGCTTCCAGTTTACAATTATGTTTTCATAACATTCGATTTTGGATTCTCCTTTGACATCCTCACACAAAATTTAGGTTTTGCAATATACAGTAGTGCGGCTATTATTATTATTATTATTAAAAATAGTCTATTTGCAAAGTAAGAATAAATCTGAGTACAATAGATGTTTATTTTCCGATACTCGCAAAGCGAAAAATCTAATTAGCTTATTACGCTTTTATTATAATTATTATTGTCCAATTTAGAAACTTGAGTGCCAACTTTTGTGCGTGGAATTTGAACTCATAGCATCTCAAAGTGGGTATTCTTCTTTTGGCCTACTAATTTTGGAATAGTAAATAATCAAAACTCATTTTGTGTGTCGGTTTTGGTTTCTCCGTGTTACTTGTATCTAACATTTATTTTTTCGTTATGTTCTTTCCTTTATTTAGTAGTAGTAGATGTATCAATATATTATTAACCTGAAAACGCACCACCTAGCTTGGGTAAGGCCTTAAACGCGTATGTCTAAAAATTAATTATTTAGTAGAGTGGATTACCCAAAATCATGAAAAACTTAGGATAACTAAGTTAGCGCTCCACGAAGCCGGACAAATCACATGTTAGCACCCAAAAGTTTAATTATTTAAACCATATAAACTAAACCAAAGTATTATAATTATAACATGAACCAATAATGAATTAACGGATGGATTAAAGCACAGAAACCTGATTATTTCAAATGGAGAAGTTGGTTATTGTGGTAGTTAGCAGTTGGCACATGAAAACACAAGAAAGCGAATAACTATAATTTAGAGCAATAATAGTTGATTAGTGCAGTCATTAATTGAGATTTTAGAAAGTGGTTTCTGATGATGACAAATTATTAGCAATATTAATCAAGCCGCAATTAATTGGATTCATGGACGGTACCACGAACTCTTGATAGTTGAAACTATGCAAATATGATCAATACAAAGTAAGTAAAAGGAAGTTAAACCATTATTTTAAAAGATAAGAAAAAGGAAAGGTGAGGAACAAATATGTGTATATATATATATGTGTGTGTGTGTGTGTGTGTGTGTTTAGATGCGACCAGTTTCAATCGCAGAAGGTATGATGTTCGTTGTGAGGTCTGATAACCAATGAATTTAGTGGTTAAAGATTGGAAAAGATCATATAGGAATTTAATCAAGAACTTGGTTGTAATTGCTGTTATACAAATTTCCATACTAGGGAGAAACAATTGACACCCATGTTTTATGATTAAACATAGCCCGTCAATCGTAGTGTTCAACAACCCTAATGACTGAGACAACATATGCAGTACGTAGTTTATGATACTATATGGCCAAAAAAAAAAGAAATTATAATGATTTATATTAGTGATGAATCATATATTGAAGATTTTGGATGCAAATAAGGAACTTAAAACTAATTACTGTGATGAGCTGTTTGAGATAATAGAGGGCTTTTTTATATAGGCGATAGTTTGCATTAAGTTAATTTAAATTACGGAAAAAGAGACTTAAACTTGAGTGTCAGAAAAGAATATATACATTGGGTTAACTAATTTAACTAAGCCTAATTCTACAAGGATTATATAATATGAATTTTGTTATATTGTATATAACTATATATATTAAGAAGGCAAGAGATCAAAACCCCCACGAATCTACGAGTTACTAGCCAGTGACCTCCAAGGAAGGGTTGGCTGAAAAGCACATCATGTAGTGTTCGGTTCCATTCTTCCCACGTGCACACACGGTTGCACATGTGCACACGCACATTAGATAAACCCTAGTCTTTGATTTGTTACACTATTAAAGTGTTCAACTTTGTTGATCCATCGTAACTCTAACTCATTATATGACTTCTGGTTAGAGGTTGTAAGAACGTGGAACTCTTTTTACCTTCGCAGGTAGACAATCAAATTGAGTGACGTGAAACACGTGTGGTCGTTGAGCTTCATATGTGGGCCAACCTCCTCTGATATCATGAAGGAAATTGAGGTTCTACCTTAAAACAAATTGACAATATGGTGAGTAGCCTAACTTTCTATAAGCCCTTTCAAGATTTCACCTTTCACCGATGTGTGAGACTCTTTAACCTTGTTTAACATCCTCACAACAATAAGAGTATTGATGTATAAGAATGCATGATTACGTTCTCCCTTAGATTAATTAATGTTTGTCATCCTTTTTTTTTTGTCAAACGATAAATTTGTTAAATTAGATGTTATATTAGAAAGCCAACAGGGTTTGAGCTCACGTCGTAGTGTAAGGGTAATACTCTTCTCCACCACTGTGGTAGAGAACCATTTGCGTTTGTGATACATTTGTTTTAAGCTTTTTTCTATTTTAACCAACGCAATTAAGGAAGACTTATAGGTCCTCTTTCGCTATATCGTTGAATGATATCCCATGTTAATTAGTTATTTTATACAAAAAGTGGGATAATGAAGATTGACTACTTAAAAAAGTTTAAAGTAATATCGCACACCAAGTAAGTTTTATTGGTATCAAGAAAAGCCCCTTGCCTTTTGACGCAACCCCTTTAGTTTCCTAATTTTTTTCTTAATATTTTGGTAGGTCGAGATTATGCATATCAATGTTTAGGTATGTGGAGAACAGTACCCCCGCCAAACTCTCCTTTCCGAGCTTTCTAGTTTTAAAGCACCAAACACTGCTCACTGGAGCACAGTGTATGCAGATTGGGATGCGAATCATGTGTTCCGCTTTGTCTTTCTTTTTTCTGATAGAATAATTGACTGCATGGAGAAGGCCCACATGGATGAATTTACAAAACATATTCCCGCAACTGATCTGAATAAACTACCAACTGCCAAGACCTGCCAAACTTTACCACTCTTTGATTAATTAACTAATACTTAATGCCATAGAACAGAATTAATACTTAAGTTCGTTTTCTCTTCTCTCTCTCTCTCTTGCCCTTTGACCAAGGTCTAACAAGTGGCTTGTGGAATAAGCACTTTGACTACCTTTTTACGCAGAACAAATTTACATACTCGAGAGGAAGGATTGAATTTCGAAGCAGTGAGATGTATGACGAAAAGGAATGTATGACGAAAAGGAATATGAAGGTGAAGTGGTTGGAAATTTTGATATAAAAAAAAGCATCTTATGTTTGTGGAAATTGACTCTTTCTTAAGAAAAACTCTCATGGTGTGTTTTTCCAGTTAGGACTGATTGCAACACAAAATATTCGAATGATATATGTCAGATTCTTGTTCTGTACGTAGGTGTTTGAGCAAATCACGTATTCAATATACAGGACTTGTTACTTTTCCACCGCCCTTTTTCTATGCCTCTCTTAAAAGTTCTTAGCCTTCTCGATCAGTTTGCTAAATTTCCAATTTAATTAACTTTTCTTTTCTGTTTTTTCTTTTGTGCTTGCTTACTTATGTGTATTTCTATATAATCACTAGGACTCGTCAAGGTGCATGAACCAGACCAATGAGATCTGACTATATCTGGGAATGGAAAACGCTAAAGCATCTTAATATTAAAGTTAGGCAGGTGGGGTTAGAAGACATAAATCATGAGTCAAGATATATAGGGCCGACTGCCCCCGTACACTTTATGCAACCTAACGATGCAACTAACTTTACTTTCTTATTAAAATTAACCTAATTAGTGTAAGAGCATCTTCAATGGACATCTCAAATGAGTTCTTAACTAAATTTTAAAGAGAATTAGGAAAAATTCGTCTCCAATCACACTCCTTATTCACCTTCTAAATCTAAGGGACAAGACAAGAGCTCCTAGCATTAATTGCTAATTTTAACTAAAAACTCTATTCTTATTAGTCCACAATCATTATGACTCCCTAAACTAAAGAGTATCATTGGAGCATAATTTTTTTAGAGAGCTTCTAAAGTAACTTTCTAGTTTTTAGCTAAAATTGAACTAAAAATAAGAGAGAATGATTAGAGATGCTCTAAGACACTGCTTATACTTCTTTATATAGTTCCAACATATTTAAATATATGTATGCATATCATTAACTTATATACATGTGTGGGTAATATCTCTTGTCGGCGTACTTATATTATCGAACAAATGCGTTATATCGTCAATATGTGAATTTGAACCACTCAATATTTTTTAACAATAGAATGGGGCATGCATGTTTGTTTTGGATCGTATATATGCAAGTAGTTGGCAGAAAATTTTCACCAGAAGAGTGCGACCATAACTTGCTTGTGCTATTGCCAAGCTGAATGGACAAGGCGTGTGGTGATTATATATATTTCCAATTGGATCCGAGCATTCTGGAGCAACCAAGTTGGGGCGTATAAACGTCAAAGAAATCCCACATCAACATCTTAAGTGGCTGCAGCATATAACTGGCAAAAACAGTGACAAACCACACACCCAACAGGCTGCCTAGCTAGGGCAGGGCAGCCACATATATAATCCTATATAAACACCCATGTCACTTGTCATGCTGTCACCACTCTAGCTGATTAATGAGATCGATAGTCCTCTCCACTTGCACAAAGGAAAATGATTTATGCACTTTCTCTTTTTGATACATTTTATCTATAATTATCTCTTGATTTTTTTATATTTTATTTGATATAAAGACCATAATTAAACGCAAATGTCCAAAGAGAGAAAAAAAATGTGGGAAAATTATTTTCCTTGGTCATGTTGTCACCACACTCGCATCTAGTTGATCATTGAGATTGATAGTTCCTCTCTCCACTTGTAGAAACTTCAATTCTTGCAACTACTTTCGACAAAGAAATTCTTTATCCTTTACAAAAATGATGGAACTTTCTACTCCTTTTTTAAGAAATTACAGTTACGTACGTACTTTGCCAAATCATTGAACTTATTACTATATTTTACAGAAGCACAATTTGATGTGATCATGATCATGAATTGCATTATGTAATTGATTCGTTGAAACCCAAAACCCTAAAACAGTGGATAAATGGACCCAATGGTCTCCATTGCAATGACCCTAGCTAGACCCTAATGCCAAAGAGATCCAGAAGGGAATTCGATCTGGTTCTTCTAGGGCTTTGCATGCCTAATAGGTTGTATAATCTGCATGCAAGCAGTTTATATCTAATTAATATTAGGAGAAGTTGCTGCTAAAAGTGAGTCATTCATGAATTGCATTTGCCTTGGAATTCAGGGTTAGGACTTGGAGGTATTGGATAGGAGATCTACCGATTCAGGACTCGAAGCAATAAAGGGCAAATCATATAAGGTGAAATTGACTTCCATTTAGCAAGTGACCACTTGCCAGATTTGACAAAATGCGGCAAGTTATGAACAATTATTTAGAGGAGATGTCATAGAGTTTAGCGGAAAGCTAGTTCAGTTGTACCGAATCTGAATTTAGATATTCATAGAGGTACATAATTGACAGAACTTGTCTTTATCGTAAAGTATATTTGACGTATTATATTTTCTGAGTCGGAAAGAAGAACAAATATGGGTTGACAAAACCTCATGCTGGTATTTGTCATCACTAGTTTGAAAGGACGTTTTTGAATTAGTTGTAAATATGATTTGGATGCAACAAAAATATATAAATATCCACATAGTGTGGTCTCAGATCACTTCTCAAATCATTTCGACCAGATTTTGATCTTGGTAAATGATTGCCATAATATTAAGTTAATTATGAAGAACCAACACCTAAACAATCTATTAACAAAATCCTCTTCGTCAATTAAAAGAGTGTAAAACAATCAAACAACTCTATCAACAAAATTAAAGAAAAATAACCAAAATAAAAGTTAGGAGCAATATTTCAATTGCTCATAAGCGCATGCATCATTTTATATTTTCTCTCTTTATAAATTTTATTTATAAAACTTTCATAAGCACATGCATAATACGTGTACAATTGCTAATAATTATTAATTAATTATAAAGCTAACACATATGTATCACATTGAATTGATCACGATAGTATGAGAACACTCGACTACTATGGTGGGCTGACAGGACTGAGCTCTAGTAGTGCAATAGCATCACTTGGGGCCTAGGTTGGTCTTGGAGTAACTGAAACAAACGAACAAAGAATCAACTTGTGTTTCCAATGGCCTACCCAATTGGACAAACCTGGAGCCACTCTCAACCACTTAAAAAAGCAATTGGTCCTCCACCCAAAACCCTTGTCCTTGAGAGTCCTAAATTCAAGTATTCTTTCAACCCTACACCAACAAAATATGTTAATTATTATTAGAGAGCCTACTCTACATTTGGGGCTGTGTTTGTATGGTTCATGTTTTGGTGATTTGATACAAAAGGGCAATGGTGGAACTATCAAATTCCTAATAGGCGATTTTTCACTCTTGTTTTCTCTTTCTTTGTGAAAGTCAATCACTTATTTTCTTCAAATCAATCCAACGTTGCGACATCATTTCACAAATAAGAGTACTTTTTTCTCAAGTACTTATTTGTACAATCTAAGCCACTAGGCTTAGACTATTGGTGAGAAGGGGGAGATTTCTCAATGTACTCGGGACCCAGTCTGGTACATCACGTTGGAGGAACACTTGAAAATAAAAATTTCTCCAATTATTTTATGACGTGGTGTATCAGGCTGTGTTCCGGTATGTTAGAAAATATGTCGCGAGGATAAGTAGTGTGGTGGACAGGAGTAAGACATAGGGTTCGAAATCCTTTAATATAATAAAATGAAGATTACTTCTACAGTCCAATTGAGGTCGTTTGCACCTATGGAATATAACTAATGGGACATAGCACTAGTAAGCTTTCTAGAGAGAGGTGTATTGAGTAATTCTATAGGCTTTTATAAATGGGCCTTGAAAGAATTTGTGATCCAATTTCATTCATGGCCTGGCCCACGGCCCAAAACCGATACCACCGAGGTTCAATATCCATTTTCAACCACTTATCTAAAATCCACCACGCCCGTCGTACAACAGCTTGCTCCATACCCAAAGCTCTCCAAACGACTCCGTTGGCTCCGCCGCGGGCGCCACCGCGCCCATCGTCAGCAACACTCTGTAGCTTTCGCCGTTGGTAAAATTCATACTCTTTATTGATTATATTTTGATTTTGTCGGATTAAATTATGCAATTGATTTGCTTTAGCGATTTTGCCCCCTTTCTGCACCAAAACAGATGAAACGCTATGCTGTAGATTCAGTTAGGGTTTAGGGTTTATGACGCAGAAATCACAAGCTACATTGTTTCAAAAGCATCAACTTTGTTTGCAAAAGGTAGCCCATGATGGAAGAACTTACCCGGTTGTAGCCAATGACAATTCTCTCTTTGTTTTTGCACATCTAAGAGCTGGTAGGCCGTTATCGGTAGATTGTTGAACATAAGTTCTCTGATAGGTTGCATTCTTTTGTACCCTTGTGCATTGATATTGTGTATTTATTTGTGTACAACATTTTAATCCCAGTTAGCAACTTATTCATCTACAAATCTTATTACTGTATAGACTAAATGAGTTATGTATTTGTGTTTTGACACTCGCATTGTACTCGTTTTGTTAGGCTGCTGACCAGGCTGATCCTGGCTCAGATTGGTATAGAGAGCCTTTTAATCACTTAACTGTCCAATCAAATCATAGAATTGTTGAACTGCTTATGGAGTGTTGTTAGATGCCCCTTCGAGTACCTACTAGAACGTAGAAGCCATCTCGAGCACGTAGTTCTGAAAAATGTGTTTTGAAATTGTTTTGTTAAGTATTACTTTTATATGATTGTTAAAGATTGTTTACTTTCAGGAAAATGACTAATTTGACAATTTTGATCAAGTATGATGGGAAGTGGGTGAATTCCTTATATAAGGGTGGCAAAACTAAGGCATTAGTTGTTTCTGAAAAACTTACTTATGAGGAGCTTCGAGATAGACTGTATGGTCTCATGAAGGTCGACCCAAATGAATATGGAATTATAATGAAAGCTGTATATAGTGGAAAGTCTCATCCGTATCCTGCAGAAGTAGTAGATGATAACGACGTGGCTGCATTTATTTGTGAGAGTCTTGCACGGGACTGGAAAATTCCATTGTGCATTACTCTTGAACGCAGGGTATTAGCTTCTGGAAGTGGAAGTAATCAACAAGCTCCAATCGGCCTTGCAACTCATACTACAAAATCTCATTCACTAGATCCCCACACTCAACATGAAGAACAAAATTCCTTTGACTTCATTTCCAGTCCAATGCCAATGGACTTCAGTTCAGGGACTCAAGCAAATTCGGATTGTGTTGATGGATTGATCCATGATGGTTTCGAAAATGATAAGGAGCATGATAATATAGAAGTTGATGTGGAACAAAACAACCTGCAACATGATGATGTGCCTTGTGACAAGCTGCAACTTTCTGAGGTGCCTCAGCCAAACTTGCAATTTGATGATTTGCCTCATGACACCGGGCAATTTGATAATATGTATCATGAAAATATGCAATTTTGCGATCATCATCTCAATCCTCCTAAATCTCTACCTCAAGCTCGGTCTTGGCGTAAACTCACAGAAGAAATGGTTAATAGGATGCTGAATTCGGGGTTGAAAGCAGGGGGAGATATGGAACTAGGTTCAGTGTACAAGAGCAAAAAGGATTTACAGAAGATGTTAGCCCTTGCTGCAATTAAAAGAAGTTTTGAGTTCAAAGTTAAGAGGTCCACGAGAAAGAGATTTTCTGTTGAATGTGTGAATGACAACTGCGCATGGAAAGTCCATGCAACCAAGTCGCCAGACTCTGATTATTTCATGATAACAAAATATGATAGTCGCCACTCTTGTTCATCAGATGCTAAAAATCTCAGTTCGTTAGATGCAAAAAATGGCAGTCACCGACAAGCAAGCAGCTTGCTCATCGGTGAGTTTGTAAAGTCAAAATACAAGGGTGTTTTGTGCCAATGCAAGCCGAAAAATATCATTGAGGATGTGCAGAAAGATCTTGGAGTGAATATAAGTTATTCGACAGCTAAGAGGGTTTTGGATTGTGCATTGAAAGATGTTGGGGTATCATCACCAGAACTTTCTTCTAAACAGGGGTCAAGTGAAAGGTGCAAGAAGGAAAGAACTCCGTCTCAACCAAAAAAAATGTCCTGTGGAGAAGAGCAGTCTACACGGAATTGTGGAAAATGTGGCTCAACTGGTCATTACCGTAAAACCTGCAAGAACCCTATTACTCTTCATCTTAATTCCGAAAGTGAGTTTGCTGCCTAGAACTGGGGCGTGGATAGCCCTAAACTGTAGTAAATTATTATCTAGAGACAACGCATTTTTCATATTTTCTACTGTTGTAAACTTTTCATGTTTTCATTGACACTTTTTATTAAGCTTTGAAACTAGCTTGACATAACTTCAAGTAATGTAGCTGAAACAAAAAGTTTTGAAGTACTTTACTTGAAGCCTTCTGAGCCTGCTGGAAAAGATTTCAAGTATAGTACATGAAACCATTTGAACATTCGAAATGGTTTTGAAAAGACTACTGAAAACAAGTTGAGTCCGACCCAAAATGGTTCAAGCTTAGCATTTTGAACGATGTTGAAGAGAACTACATAAAACCCAACTGCTTGGGCTTGTTATGGTTTGGAGTAAGATTTTGATATCCTTTGTATGTCGTATATTCTTACCCTCAAAAGGAGCAGTGCAGAAAAGGGGTATGATGCTTACTATTCATGTGAAAATGATGTTATTTTGGCTTAATACTCCAGCAGTGAAGAATGGCGTGAAACAAGGGGCTTTATGGCTTCTCTAGATCCACTGGTGAAGCAAAGGTATGTGTAGTTTTTAATTTTAATTTACGGGTTTTTAAATTTTTTTACAAGAGCATGGTCTTTATTGTGGCCTTCGGTTTCCACAGATTTTAAAGATTTATCATTTTCAGTTATTTGGCTTAATTGGAAAGCTGCTATCAGTTAGCTTTATGAGTTTCCATAGCAGGGGGGATTGCAATTTGCAGTTGTCTCGCTGATTTTTTTTGAGTTTTCTTTATGGACATCTACATGAAGAAGAGTCATTAATGCTTAAGAAAAATAAAATTGATTTGTTCAAAAAAATAAAAAAAATAAAATTACATGAGCAGCAAACACGTCGCAGAATAACTGTCATAGAACTGCAATTATTACCCTATGTATAACAAGGTCTATGACATTTGTTCTGCACCTAGTTCACTACTCATGTAATTTTATTTTCCTTATGCATTAGAGCGGATGATTTGTCATCTTGGATCTATCTTGCAAAAGAATAGAGAATTAGATGGAGATCTCAACCATAGAATACAAGTTGGATGGATGAAGTGGAAGAGTGCATCGAGTTTGTTGTGCGATCTTCATATGCTGCTAAAGCTCTAGGAAAATTTTTACAGGACGATAATAAGGCCAGCAATGCTTTATGGCATGGAGTGTTGGGCGGTCTAAAGTCAATACGTGCAAAAGGGTGAGTGTAGTGCAGATGAGAATGCTTATGGATGTGTAGGCATGCAAGAAACATAGGATTAAGAATGATGATATCTGAGGTAAAGTAGGAGTGACCGCAATTGAAGAGAAGATGAGAGAAAATTGGTTAAGGTGGTTTGGACACTTGAACCGAAGACCTGTAGATGCTTTGGTTAGAAGATGCAACTATGAGACGGAAGCTTAGGGCAAAAGAGGTAGTAAGACCTAGGAAGACTTGGAAATAGACTTTAAGAAAAGATATGGAGTACTTGGAGCTAAAGGGAAGACATGGCGCAAAATCGAGCGCAATAGCATTCTAGAATTCATACAGCCGACACTACTTAGTGGGATTAGGCTTGGTTGTTGGTTGTTGGTTTGTTGGGTATTAATGGCTCTCCTTTATATATATCCGTGCCGATAGGATTGATTTAATGTTTCCAATGCATGAGCTGTACGTGGCAACTTTTTTTTATCGTATTTGTGTAACGTGTCTTCTATTCTTAAATGAGGATTTGTCATTTTCCAAATATCTCCTTTATCAATAGGTTTTGTAGCATCCCGACACACTGATATAACAGAGAAAAGAAGCAAGGCTTCTTCCTCACCGCTTCATTGTTTTTGCTTATACTTCTATCTTCTTCTTCTTCTTCTCAAAGGCCCTGTTAAGGGTTGCCGTTTTCACTTCAACAATGAATTTCCGTTTAACCCCTAAGAAAGAAAAGGCAGAGAAACATGTGGGCGTCCACTGCTTCTATTGCAAAAGGGTGTTACAAAATCGCCAGGCTCTAGGGGGTCATCTTAAGGTTCATAAGGAAGAGATCAACGCAAAGAGGAGCCAGAGGTATGATAGCCATTTCAGCAACTCAGAAATTACGACTCACAATGCTCGTCCTTTCAGCATGCTCCATCCTGAAATTTTTTCTGGAGTTGCTGGGAGCAATCCAAGTAATCTCATTGGTAAGTTAACCTCTCCTTTGAATTTCTCCAAGAGATTCTACTCCAATCAAAATAGCCAGGTGAATGTGAGGTTTGTGAGCAAGTCCTATGAGAACAATATGAGCACCATGCCTCCAAAATTTTCATCTAGCAGTGGTCATGCCAAAATCCCAGATTCTAAACCTTTATCCTTTATGGCTGCATCATGTTGTACCGCAGTACCAACTGGTATCCCTTCCGGCCTGTCATTCTCTTTTGTCATAAATGGTGTTTGTGAGCTTAATAATGATCAATTTCAATCTTTTACCGATGGTATGCCATACCTTCGGGCTCACATTGATGGTATAATTTCATATCATGTGAAAGCTGTAACTGATCTTGATTCAGATCTCCGCTCAAATCAGTCAGCTTGCTTCAAGGAACCTAGTACTGGTGGTTCCTTGCCTCCACATCCCAGTCAATCTTCTGGCCAAGGCGAAATCGGTTGGTGTAAGACAGAGACTGTCTTAACCTCTAAGAAAAGGAAGCGGTGCTCCTTACATGAAGCCAGAGGAAGTGCTGAGATGATGAATGCACTAAAAAGGCCTAAGATCAACTCTGAGCTCTCAATGGAAACAGATAAGCCTCCACATCTCAGTCAATCTTCAGGCCAAGGTGAAATTGGTCTGTATAAGACACAAACTGCATTAAACTCTATAGGAGGTAAGAGACACTGCTTTGGTGAAGGAGGTGGAAATGCTGAGATCATGAATGCACCGTCAATGGAAAGAGATAAGCCTCCGCATCTCAGTCAATCTTCAGGCCAAGGTGAAATTGGTCTGTATAAGACACAAACTGCATTAAACTCTATAGGAGGTAAAAGACACTGCTTTGGTGAAGGAGGTGGAAATGCTGAGATCATGAATGCACCGTCAATGGAAAGAGATAAGCCTCCAAAGAGAGAGCTTCTTCTTTTTAAAGATTCAGAGAACTGCTTTTCAGGATCAGGAATAGCTTCAAATGTGGAGGAAAACCAAACAAATCTTGATCTCTCTCTACGTCTGTAGCTTTGTATCAGCTATATTACAAAATTCTGAGCGAGCATGGACCAGATAAGCCTCCAAAGAGCTTTCTAGAGATGAAACTCCTTTTTCTGGGTCACAAATAACTTTTATGCGAAAGAGGAGGGCCAAATAAGTCTAGACTGGTCTCTAATTTGTAGCTTTATCTATGCAATGTGTTTGTAAGCAGTGAATATTATGAATATTATAAATAGATATGGGTTTGATAAAAGGGCATTAGCTCTCTCTCTCTCTCTCTCTCTCTCTCTCTCTCTCTCTCTCCAAATAAGTCTAGACCGGTCTCTAATTTGTAGCTTTATCTATGCAATGTGTTTGTAAGCAGTGAATATTATAAATAGATATGGGTTTGATAAAAGGACATTAGCTCTCTCTCTCTCTCTCTCTCTCTCTCTCTCTCTCTAAAAATGAAAAGAAATCTTTTCTGTTTTTTTTTTTCATTTATGACTTCATACTATTCTGATTCTATATCTGCACATCTGGTTGTCTTTCTGTTTCTTTTTCATCCTCGAAGTAAATGTATTGCATTTAGTAAAATAGACTGATATGGTTATTGTGGTGTGCCTCTTTACTTTACTACTATTTATATATAGTCTACACCTTCTGTTTGGTTTATAAGTTTGGTGGAGTTACCGATCCACTTAAACTTGTTTACGTCTTAAGATCATCTTGGATTATTGTTCTTATACATTATTATCCTGAATACGATAAGGTTTTCAAGTCTTGGTGTCCCTCTTTCTGTACTATCTTTACAATGCATATAATTGTCTGATTTACCTTACATGATTAGTAAGCAACAAAGTTATCGCAACAATTTTATTTCTGTTATTCAATAGGGTTGCACAGTAGAGATAAGTACCTTGTCGGTAATTGACATATGGTCCTTGCACTCTCAGAACTACTTGTTATTTTTTGTTCTTAAACATTTTGCAGTTGCGTGCGCACAGAGAATTTGGTGCGACTATTACCTGTGATCCTGCCGGTGTAATTGGATCTGTCAGTGATACACATCTATGGGGGACACTTGAAATGTTCACTTTAGTGTCTGCATATGGCCTCTTCTTTGAAGGTGGCAAACGGCCTGGCTCTTGCTGGAGCTTCTGTGGGAAAATTTCTGTATGCCAATTATGGCATTGACCCGTTGAATCTATATTTCATATATTGAGAGAGATTGCAGCAGAGCTCAAAGCATTTGGGAGACATCAGAGTTCCAAACCAGCTTGTTACTCCTTTTATTGGATTATATGGCCTCAATGCTGGCTAATCCTTAAAGAAAAACACCTGTAGTGTGATAATCTTGAAGGGAGTAGCCAGTTGATCTTCACATGTTGGTATCTGTGGGAGGTTGGCTGGACGCCAGTTCCCCTATTCTCCAAAACCAACTGGAAGTACAGGTCTTTCTTGCTTAGGAGCCTCCTGAAATGGAATGGCAGAATATGAATGTTGATGGGCCGAGGAGAATGGCATCTGGCGGAATTAGAGCAGGGAAAGTTATTTAAACCAATCTTGGCAGGGGATATTGAAGTAGAAATCTGGGGATTACAGTTTAAGCTTGCAGTTTGCAATTTAGAAGAAGGCACTAAAAGATGTATTCAGATTTCAGACGGACTTGGCTATTATTGCAAAATTGATGAAACAAGGTAATGTTATCCACCGTCGCCCCTTTTGAAGTGCAGATTTTTTATGCAGCAATTTGAACACTATACATTACTGCATGTCTATAGAGAGAAGAAAGCAGTGGCACACGGGATGGCAAATGGAGCTACAACACTGATTTGGAGTGACCACGCTAAGCATCTTAGGGCTGTTTGTTTTTCTTCCCCACTTTAGAGAATCGTGTTTAGACCTTCGTTGCATTATTTTTATGGAGTCATTGCTGGAAACTTACTGCTGCTTTTCTTTTTCTTTCTTGGTCGATTGGACGTTGTTCTGTTTATGTGCAGATTGCAGATCATGATCAAGGATGTTAATGAGCAGTTGCAGTCATCTGTCAAGAGAAGCTATAGTTTCTTATTGGAAATTTGTCCTATGCTGCTGAGTACGGTGAGAATTGGTAAATTATGCTCTCTCTATCTCTCTCGTCGCACGACATGTTAGGTGATGAGAGAGACATAAAACGTGAGTGTTTGAACCCACGAAGCCAAGTTTTTTTCTCGCTAATAAGACCGGTTGCTTTGATAGTTAATTGTTCTTTTCTGACCAAAACCAGATTATTAACAATGTGGTTTGGTTTGGTGACAGTCTCTATCTTTCACTGTTATCTTCCTAAATTCAGCAGACAAACCCAACTTGTATTTTTCTTTGAAATTGTCTGCAAACTTGGTATAAAGGGATTTTTAAGTAAAATGGCACAGTTTTCCCTAATAAAATATTAAAAATTAAAAATGCAGTTTTCGGGAAGTAGGTGGTAGGTGTCGTTGTGCTTGTGAGCAAGCACGCTTTGTGTGGATTCGGTTTCATTCCCACTTGTATTTCTTTCGTTTTCAATATCATCTTCTAAAAGAGTAAAGACAAAACGTATCTCTAAGTTTATTCCTCACCAACGTATTTGATATTTGTAGCCTTTCATTTATTGGGTTAGGACTCGAGAACACACGATTTTTGACGTGCGTTTTTGTGGGGTTCATTTCGTAATGCATTTTAATGATCCAAACAGCCTCTTTCGTGTTTCTTTATGGAATCGTATTCATCCATTTTTTTTTCATTACAAATGAACGTCCATTGATTTTGGATTTGTCTAATTTTTCGTAAAGATGATCTATGCACGATATACTAAAATATAAACAGTTCAGATCGTTGTAATGCAATACGAAGTAGAACCTTATCATAGCAAATGTATGTAAACACCACTTTTCCATCTCTTTCTTTTTTGGTTGATGAGACATCCTCTTTCTTCCCTTTTTGTTAAAGGAGGATAATGGTATCTTTCTCCTTTAGCATTGTGGTACCTCCAACTCCAAGGCTTAATCACACCAAAATTCTTTTCTTCTTAATAAAGGAGAATATCATATGGGAATTTACATGATAGAGAGTTGACAACTTATTCTATTTTTGCATGAAATCATAACTTTGATTCTGATCTTGATTCTGATCTTATACAAAAAATCGAAAATGAAATATTCAAGCTTTTAAGACTGTACGATCAGTAATGCGTTAGGATTATGTTACGTCAAATGTTTGAATAAAAATAGAAAATGAGATAACTACGAAAATAAGTAGAGTTCAAATAAAGGTGGTGCTAATTATACATCTCTTTTTACTTTACACACTTTTATTAATTTCTGGCCGTTGAATCGAATAATTGAGAGAGATCGAATGACAAAATTAACAAAAAAATGTGTGAAGAGTAACAATGAATGTTTCGGTAAATACCATTCACCTGCTAGAATTGAACTTAAATTATCAATTAAACACAACACGTTGAGCTAAAACAAACATAGAGTAGGATTCTCTCCCTTCTAAATCCCCTCCCTTCAACTCCTATCTCACTTTCTTCTTTGTTTCTCTTATAAAGACGTCAATGAAAAATGTTGATTTGATTTAATCGTAACCGTTCAATTAAGAATGAATTTAAAAAAAAATAGTGGAGAAAATCGTACTCTAATAAACACATCAGCAAAGGGTTATCATTTATCCTATTCTATAGTCAATCTCCTTTTCAATATTTCTGGGTAAGAGTGTACAACCACTTCCACTTTCATCAAGGTGCGTGCAAATCACTCTCCAACTTCTACCAAAACATTTCCCCGGTCTTTTATCCCATGTGTATTCTTACTCGGTCATTGGGCGCGTGGTTATTCCTTAATCTAGCATCAAGGAATTTTGTTTGCCACATAATAAATAATCTTTGTTTATGGAGGAAGAGTAGGCCGATGGGTCACCACCTTCTCTTCCTATTTGGATGCAAATGCAAAAACCACTCCTCTCTAAATCTCATCATGTCACCATCTTTATATAACAATCTTTCAACCCTTTTCTGGTTGTAAGTTACTGTTCTTCTTGCCACTTTCTCTCTCTTCCTTCTTTATCTCTCCTATGCTGCTTCTGTTCATAAGTTGTACAGCTTGTTTGTGTTCTTCTGGGTTTAGTGTTTGATGGATGTTGAAGCTGAAAAGGTAACAAAAAGTTCGATTCTGTGTGATTTTTCCGAACTGGGTTTTTGTCGGGGGTTGGATTTTTTGCGCTAAAGGACAAAAGATTGGATTTTGAGCTGCTTTCTGAGGTATTTTTGGTTTATCAGATAGTGTGAGTTTTGGGTGTTTTCTGTTTTTTCATCTTGGGATCAAATTTCATAGCTTTTGGTTTTGAATTTGGTGTTTTAATTGGAGATAGTGGTGATTGTGTGTATAGAAAGAACAAAGTTATGATTTGTTCATACATGTGAGTTAAGTTTGGATGTTTAGATTATGATCATGTAAAATAATTTGCTGCTGTAATTTTGTGTAAATTTGGATACTGGGATTGCTTTATTTGCACAAAATCTGTGAAAGATGAGTACTTTTCTTAGTAAGATTATCGGAGACAAATATAGGAACTAAGTTGCATGTAAAGTAAGGGTTTTGGTATATTTTGCTCAAACGGGGAAATATGCAACGGGTTAGATTGTCCTCCCAACAGGCGCCGGTACACAAGCTAGGGGATTCTCAAATTGCATTATCCCCGAAGTTTAGGTTAGCAGTTATCCAGTCTTCGTTGTTGAATCCTACCCCGGAATTAGAGTTATCTCTTGAGGAAAACCCCCTCATTCCTGGCCTTCCTGATGATGTTGCACTTAACTGTCTCCTTCGGGTTCCAGTCGAAAGCCACACAGCAAGCAAAGCTGTCTGCAAGCGTTGGCATCTATTGTTTGGTAGTAAAGAGCGGTTTTTTACTCGAAGAAAACAATTAGGCTTCAAAGACCCTTGGCTTTTTGTCTTTGCCTTTCACAAGTGCACTGGGAGGATTCAGTGGCAGGTTCTTGATCTCACTAATTTCTCTTGGCACAGTATCCCTCCCATGCCCTGCAGAGACAAGGTTTTTCCCCATGGTTTCAGATGTGTTTCAATGCCCCATGAAGGAACTCTCTTTATTTGCGGTGGTATGGTCTCTGATGTGGATTGTCCGCTTGACTTGGTCCTGAAATATGAAGTTCAGAAGAATCGGTGGACTGTAATAAATCAGATGATAAGTGCTAGGTCTTTTTTTGCAAGTGGAGTTATTGACGGGAAGATTTATGTGGCTGGAGGAAACAGTTCAGATCTTTTTGAGCTTGACTCAGCCGAGGTTTTGGATCCTGTTAAAGGGAGTTGGCATCCCATAGCTAGCATGGGAGCAAATATGGCCTCTTATGATGCAGCAGTTCTCAACGGAAAGCTTCTTGTTACAGAAGGCTGGTTGTGGCCTTTCTTTGTCTCTCCCAGGGGTCAGGTTTATGACCCGAGAGCCAATAATTGGGAAAGCATGGCTGTTGGACTGAGAGAAGGCTGGACAGGTTCAAGTGTGGTGATTTATGGCCATTTGTTTGTGGTCTCGGAGCTTGAAAGGATGAAGCTTAAGGTTTATGATGCGGATACTGATTCTTGGGAACCAATAGAAGGACCCCCTTTGCCAGAGCAGATCTGTAAACCCTTTGCTGTTAATGCCTGTGATTGCATGATATATGTTGTGGGTAGGAACCTTCATGTTGCTGTCGGTCAAATCTCAAGGGTTAGCCATAAGGGAACTTGCGAGAAGAAGTGGAGCTTTGGTGTTCGATGGAATGTGGTTGATGCGCCATATTGTTTCTCTGACTTAACGCCCTCAAGTTCACAGGTCCTGTTTGCTTAGCTGGTCAATCTCTTGTGTCATGTTCTGCCACTTTGTATGTCCTTGAAGAAGTTCTGGTTATATAGAATACCTAAGCTATATAAAGCGCATGGACGTGTGTAAAATGGCTTTGTGTTATTGGAATGTATTCAAGTATATGGTTGTTTTTCCTCTGTTTATATGGTTGTTAATCTTTTGTGTTCTCTTCCTTTCTTTACTTGATTTCTCATTGTGTGTTGCGTATACTATTGTACTCTTGCTTGGATACCCCTGATATTTTCCCCATGTTTTCGGACGAACTTTATATTTGGCACTATTTTTTTCATACATGTATTTGGCACTATTGAATACTATATATCTTTGCAACAGAGAAACTAGTTTATTCAGTACCGAAACCAGTAGTTACTCTTGTATCGACTTCCTCTATTAACTGGTTTGTGCTGTATTCCGTAACTTTGTTTTCAGTAAGTGCCTATTTAGTGACAGTTTGATATTTCGTTTTTGAGAATTCTGATAAAAACCAAAGCATGAAGTCAATGAACTTCAAGCATCGTAAGAACGAGGTCGGCAATGCATTAAGTGGGTAAGTGTGAACCATTGTTCTTTTACAAAGTGTTAGCTTAGTATTGATGTATCTTATCTGTTTCTATACCAAGCATGGAGCCTTATACTCGGTTCAAGCATCGTGTTCGGTTTGTCTCTTGATTAATTTAATATGCTGCTCCCCTTACTAATGCAGAACGTTAGTCATCTTTCCTTACTGCATCTTCTGCATCAGGCTAAATGTCAAGTTGCAAGTCATTTCTTACCCTCCTGCATATCATCTCTATGTTCCTTAGTAGTTTTTCCTCTGATGTATGTCTAAGATCATATTCTCGAGACTTTTCTCTATTCGGCCACTATGTGACATACGATTCAGTTGAGCTAGCTACCTTTGCTCCTTATTGGGTGTCGTTCGAACAAATGACTGCATAATCATACTCCAAATGGAGTAGGTGCTAGGTTTACGTAATCCTCCAAGATTTTCTTTGGTTTACAATGTCCATAGTGTTTTCGTACGTGATCTTAGTAAACCCTTGGACAAGTTGCTTTCGTGATAGGGCGCTGCATCAGATTTTTCAGCGCTTTGCAGTTATGGGGATCGACATCTAGATTGATCACAAAGTTGTGCGAGCTTCGAAGAAAAGGGTGAAGGTAGGTATAGCTGTCCTGGAAGGCTGGAACCAAACTGTTGGAGGGCCATGGCCTTAATTGAGTTCCAGGATTGTTCAATAATTGGGAGTTATGGAGCATTTGTAGTATCTGTGGCTGGGAAGAGCTGGATTTGGGGTTGAAAAGGACACCACAACAGAGAGGATGAGGCAACAGCTGGTGCTACCTGAATAACAAACAGCTTGGAGTTGAAGAGTTGTGTGAGGGGAGAAACTCCTATATCCCTTGTTTCGTACCGCTCTCCTCTCTCTCATCACATGACTACCCATATGATGAGAGAGAGGAAGAGGGTTATGAAACCAGGGATACCTAAGTATTGTGCATGTAAGCTATTTACCAAAAGCTGAAAAGTAGAAGAATACATTGCGTTTTATGTGACTCTGATTCACCTGTTAAATTCTCTAAAAAAAAATTAGTGCACATCCGATTGTTAAATTAAGCAGTGCATGACATACATTGACGTATTATTGAATCTTCGAAAACTGGATGTATTATGTGGGGCTATTGTTATTGAAAACAGTGTCAATGGTACCTCACAAAACTAGTAAACTGTAAATGGTTACTTCCTTTTGTCACGCCCCGATCCCGACATACGTCCAGGATCAACACTTGACGTCATCAAATACTCGTATATCTAACATACATTGCCTCCGGGATATGAATAAAGCATCACTCAAGGTCCAAATTGCATAGTAATTTTCGTATATTTTATGGATGCATCTAACCTCCTCGTTAGACTGCCTACGTACCCTCAATAGAGATCAAGTCATTTGTAGTTCGTCCTTCGCTACAACTCAACATATATCACAGCCCGTTCAAGCCGGAAGGCATAACATTCCTCCATCAAACATATGGACTTGACAAGCATGAATTATTCGATTCAAGCTACATAACGAACCCACATGACAATCAAGGTTTCTATTTCATCCATCATATAAACCATTATGTTTCAACATAAAATCGCAATTCATAGCATGTAATATATCAAAGAAACGACAAAGCACAATAGTATCATCTAGTCGCATTGATCACTGATCTAATCGTATTAATAACAATCATATTCAACATCATTCCACAATCACCTCAAGTGACCCATTCCATGAATCAATGAGACACGATATTAACATTTAATTATGTTAATCAGTCAACCAGATCACATATCAGTGCACGGAATTTAATAAAGGAATTCTACATAATTCCCTGCTTGGATTCCAAGTAATAACCTGGCAATTCTAATTTATATTCACAAGGTCTGTTGTGGGTAATTCTCATTCACTCGAATCTAGGGTTCTAGACTAACCTTATGGAAATGAGCAAGAGCAAGGATTCTAGACCAATCAACAGAATCCAAAATATCAAGCGTTTCTCGTAATATACTCAGATCTGTCACATGTAAAATCAATGCCTACATCATGGAAATGGTACATCGAGCCAATCAGACACTTAGATAAACTGCGAGGCTCGGGTGAGTGACAATAATACAAGTATGTGATATTTAGTAAAAACAAACCATCGATCACAATCTATAAACATCGAGTATAGAATCATGCTTTATGAAATCATAATCAAGTCGCTGCAAACTCTGAAGGAGTCACCCAGACATCCAACGGCTTTTCTAATTCAACCCACAAGATTCTCAAAACCATCATTCATATGTGCATTAAAAACTAGGGCTAAAGGGACGCAGTTTGACCGAAGCCTACATAAGTAACCAAACAGGAAGTGGCCCCCCAAAGCGGATTAACCAAGCAGAGCCACCCCTGAAAAAGTAACCAAGTAGACAGTGACCCCCCAACACGGATTAACCAAGCAGAGTCACTCTTACAGCTGTTAGGAAGTGATCACCCAACGCTGATTAACTAAGCATGATCACTCTTAAGCATACATGGCCATAAGGATCGCCCAACGCGGATTAACCAAGCACGATCCATATATAGTACGGTCCTCCAATGCGGATTAACCAAGCAGGAACACTAGTGACCCCCAATGCGGATTAACCAAGCAGGGTCAAGATAACCAAGTAGGTAGTGACCCCTCAACGCGGATTAACCAAGTAGAGTCACACCTACAACAACAAACTAGAGATAAACGACACTCTAGAGTAGAGCACGTTGACTAGAACGTCAACCGTCGATAAGGTAGGTCCATTAAGGTTAACAATCTAAGGTTATTCAATCCGGAAGATCCGCACATCGGACTTCCAATCCGTAAGTTCTCAAAGGTCCAACAATTGATAACTAGGGTGCTCACCAAGTTGTACAACGATCAAACGATCGGATTGTCATCAATCATACAAACAAATAGTGGTCCAATTTGATCACCACACCAAACAATTGAATTTCGGGAAACGGAGCTAGACATAGGTTCATAGGGTCACTAGAAGATATTTGGTACTTAGACAACACTCGTGGAAGGTCCCACGCACCGCCACACGCGATGGTAGTCATGGTGAAGGGTTTGAAAACCCAAATTTTTAACCTTAACCAAAAATGCTCAAATTTACATGGTAACTAGAGCTCAACAAGGGAAACATTATTCACAACTAGGTCAACGACAAATTCTAACCGGAAACCAACCAAATTCATCGGGGAAAACCGGGTTTCTAGAGTTCTAAGCACCCAACTCTAAAACGAATATGAAAGCACAAACCAAGCATACCAACTTGAAGATTATGAAGAGTAGATGAACTTTAATGCCTCACTCGAAAGAAATGGTTGCCGAAATCATCGAAAAAAATGACAAAATCACCGGAAACCCACGGAACTTTGCTGCCTCGAACTGGAAAAATGGATAAGAAAATGGGAAATCTAACACTACAGAGATGTAGGGCTCGTCAAGAGCTTTCCATGGACACCAAGATCACCCAAAACGAAGCTCTGATGAAGGAGATACAAGCGGGTCAAGTTTGTGGGTTAACGGGTCCAATTCTCCCCCAAAACGGATTAGCACTAGCCATTTTTCCATTTTTTCAGAAACCTCCCCTTTTTAATTTGATTCCTCCTTCCTCCTTCCAACTGATAGGGCCTCTTATTTTTGCTTAAATCTAATTAGGCTTCTTCCTTGTGGAAGTTTAAATGATTTAAAATCTATAGTTTAGTAAAACAACTTTAAATGCCCGTAATTATACCGTTATAATCCGGACTCGCAAACTGCTTTCGCCTATACGTTTGTGGTTTCAAGATCTATTCGAAAATATAAATTGTGACATCCAAAGGTCTACGGATTTTAAATAATTAATTTCCAAACTTCAAACTTCGTAACTAGTTTAATTAAAATCTAAATTCAAACAAATTAAAATAAATTCTCGAGAAATAATATAAAATCTCAATAATACAAATACGTAGATTATAACAGTGAAATTTAGGAAAGGGATTTCACACCTTTCCTAAATTTTTATCGTATACTGGCTTGTATTGTGTTTCTTAGTCAACGTTGTTCATCGTAGTTAACCCTTTTTTATGAATTTTTTAGTTAAAATTGTCTCTGAGATTGACATAACTTCTCCCTTGGTTCTTGGGATTTGAAATCGATAGAAGTTGTTCCTAAGTTTGTCTACCATCAATTATTTTGTTCATTCTGTGAAAAAATCTGTTAAATAAGGACTAAACAATGAGTAAAAAATTGATAATATTTTTGTCATTTTATTCTTATTTAATGGAGGTTATGAAATGAAATGCTTTGTATCGTAGCAGTTTCACAACTTACAAAGTATCAAACACAGGACCTCCCGTTATTTTATTTAGGAAACTGTTGTCTGCACTTTTTCACTGGACCACGATTTAAAAAAATGGGCTTTGATGGCTTAAAAAAACATGGGCTTTGATGAGGGTTAGGTGGTGGGGAGTATAGCCCAATCAGATAGCTTTATCAAATCCACTCTTTGTGGGCGCATGACCGTTGTCTGTTGAGACTCTGAGACTGAAGAGAATCGACGAAGCAGAACCGCAGAGAAGAAAGGAGAAGAAGAAAATGGGGGCAATAACGGCCTCAGTGATTGCGATAGTGGGAGTGATTCTCGGTTGGATCGCCATTGAGATTGCCTGCAAACCTTGCCTCGACCAGGGCCGCCAAGCCATCGATCGCAGTCTCAATCCCGACTACGATCCCGACGACGACGTCAGCGCTCTTCTCAACCCTCCCGCCGTCAACACCACCGCCGTGGATCTTGAGGCGGAGGATCCCAAAAGCGCCGCTGCCATCGCAGCTTCTTCTCATTCCGATGCCATCAAGGCCGTCTGATCGGCTTCCTTTTCCTTTTCCCATCATACAATCACATTGTTGCTTTCAATTTTTCTTTTGTATTTTATTATTATTTATTATTTTGGTTTAAATTAAATTGGAGTAAAATCAAAGTAATTGTCTAATTTTGTATGAAATGAAATTACAATGAGAAATGTGGTTGTTTTTATTTTTTTATTTTTTATCTTCGGACTTCAAATTCTGAAATATAATTCAATTGTCTTTTATGCCCTCCGTCAGTGGGACCAGTCTTCAAGCAAAGATCAATTCTCAAGGCTAAATTAGACCGTGGATATTTATCAACACAACAATCAAACTTTATTCCACTAAGTAAAATCGGTTGTATGAATCGTGATTGTTTAAATCCGAGTAACGATTCGGGGTCACACACCGTTAAATTTGAAATCGATGGTCCATAACCATGTAGTTCCTTGTCACATTGTTGTATAAACCGATACAACCAGAAGCTGATTTTCGTCAACTTGACATTCAGATACCGTTTGGTACGTGGGACGGGATAAAACGGAATGGGAAGAGACGTTCTGTCTCACGTTTAATGCGCCTAAAACGGGTGGAACGCGCTGTTCCATGAGGCGAATTTTGGATGAATTTTCATTCCGCCTCACCCCCCTGAAACGACTCGTTCCACATCTGTGGAACACAAAATTATAACCTCTCCGTCTTCTTCTTCTTCCTCCTTGTTTCCATCCGAGGGCATCTTTGCTCCCTCTCCGTTCCGTTCCGTTCCGTCCCGTTCCGTCTCGTCCCGTCTGCATACCAAACGATACCAAGGCATGAGCTTCAGGAAGCTCATGGTGCAATGAAAATTCTACAAAAGATTTTTGGTTGAAAATTGAAATTCACAAAACCGAGTAAAAACGGAGCGAAAAATGCGATAGTTGAAAAGGAAACGTGTGCCAAAAGACGCGTTTGTCAGACATACAACGACACTCGAACAGAGAAGAAACGAAACTACCGGGCGTGTCAAGATATTCTTCTTCTTTTCTTTGTTACATATTACCCTATTTCATAAGAACAAGGAAAAAATCCGCAGTTCATTCACGCAGTCGACTCTTTTCGCAGGAATACAGATCTGAAAACGGAGACTAAACATTCTTTACAATCAAGTATCGACCGCCAACAAATAATTAAGAGAAAAAGATAAAAACTACAAGTCGCTGTATGTACATGAATCAGACGGGACTGGACCGGTGGTACCATCCTGCGTCTTCCCTCCCGAAGGGAAGACGGAAGAAGTCTTTCCCGTGTCATTTACAGAGGAGAAAACTTCAAAATCTGCTGGGGGGTTTGCTTTATTATGCTAGGTAGTTGTAAATTTGAGGGTTGTTCTTGTCCCGTTCTAGGTACTCCCGGTCAATCAGGCTTTCAATCCTTTTCTTCAAATCTGCCGGCTTTATCGGAAATTTAAGCTGCTCACCAGAACAAACACCAACACCACACAATTTCCCTCAATATTTTTCCTTACTCATTCCTTATTTCCAGGCCCGTAAATGCCGATTTTTATAACTGAATGGATTTGAATGAAAAAAATCAAATGACTTTTTACTTACCTGTTGGAACAGTTCTGTTATCAGAAGAGTGTGACTCAGCACCTTCCTAGTTTTCATTATCCGAACAATAGCAGCATCAACCTGCAATGCACCAGGTTACACAAAATTTTCAATCTAAAAGATAACAATCATTGGGATGCGACCAGCACGCGAAATAGGGAAAAATCTGGAACACAAAGAAAGGTTGACCTGATATTGGCGGTCTTGGAATACTCTTTCAGTGGTGCTCGTGTTCTCCTCCACTGTTTCCTTCATTTGGATCGCATTCACCTGCATCCATCAAAATAATGCAAGTAAAATCATGGGAGTGATCAAAATAAGGTCACCCTGCAGTGAACCTAAGTGGTTTTTAAAGCACAGGAGAAAACTGAGAGGACAATACTTTCATATAGACAGATTTACTTTTATAACTTCTCAGATTTAGACGTGTTCTCTGCATATGCAGCTTGAGACCTTTTTGATAACCATTTTTCATTTGGGCTAATGGACATACAAAACAAATTTACCTTTATGCGGTAGAGAGGAGCAATGAAAGTGTCATTGAACGTAAATGTATCACCATCATCCACGTCTCTCCCTTTGGGAAACTATAGCACAAATTAGAAAAAAGGAAAAAGACAAAAAGTAAGGATATGACCCAACATTTCCAATTATGTTACGGACAGAAATTTTGCATATGAATCTGGAAATTCATCCAAGCACCCACCTTTTGTAGGACACGAACTTTTCCACATGCAAGGGACTGCAGAGTTCTTCTCAGTTCCTTGTCCTCAATGCCAGTTGAATCCTTAATGTCTTCAAGGCTTAGCTTCTCAGCGTCATTAAACAGCATCAAGACAACAGTCTGGCAAACCAAACGATTATAGTTCAATCACTTACACAAGTAGAATTTAAAGAATTCTACTGGATAACAAAGAATTAATGCCGGAAAACAGAAGCATAATGGCCTAGAAGTGACCAACCTGAAACAGAGAAACTGCAAGCTCCTTTTTGCCTTTAGGAAAATCTGCTTTCAAGACACAGTGACCTAATGAATTTTGCCACATTAAACGCCTACCACTATACTTGCTTAGGTAAAACTCCTTGAAGATATCCTGTTGGACAATGAAAAATAAGAGTCAGAAGATTTACTAAGCACAATAACCTCGCCAGTAATGAAAGCATCTGTTGAGTAGCATGTACTTACCTGGTATACATTCAATTCATGAGGAAGTCTAACATCCATGGGAGGATACGTTGGCCAGTACCTGTACCAAAGCACCACTTAGAACTCCTAGCAGATATGGAGAAAATAAATAATGTAAGAAAAATAAAAGTCAGGTTATAAGTTAAGTTCTTCGCAATAGGTTCCATATGTTCTCTCACTAAAATGTATATTCTTAACAATAAGGTCTATGCACAAACTAATACGTTTAAATAAATATAGTATAAATCTTGTTAGAATTAGTTGGATATGACATATAAATCAAATTCACCAAACTTTATAAACAGTTTTAAAGTAGATCCAACTATTATAGGAAATAACAAAATAATTTGAAGCATACCCAGTTGTAAGGACATGAACGCTCATCTCAATCCCTGATGGGAGTTTTGTCCTGGCCTGGGATGATTGTCTGAAGGACTCGTTTATCTCTTTTGAGAGTTCAATATCCTGAAAAGATGTACATGCAGTGAAAGAATTTAATACCCTTACATATATCTCTGGCCACATGTGAATCACAAATCCATCCCTATATAAAGTAAATATGATTTTGAGAAGAACTGAAGAAAGTAGATGATACATAAAGTGCTTATGAATCCCAAACTAACTACAAGAGCTCATATACAAATGGACCTTTGTTGACCTCAGCCCAGTGCTATAATATTTACTTTTCCCCTGTTGCCCACCAAAGAAAAGAAAAAAAAACTACAACCCATAACATGAGGAACTCAACTATATAGAAAGTTCCTTTCCGTTTGTTTTACCATCAATAAATATGGATTTCTTGGAGGGGGGGCTTAGCCTCACAATAGGCTAGCAATAAAGTAAAACATTCAGAATGAGAATCCAATTGTTCCTTCATTTCGACTACCCTTTCCTCCTGTGATGCTTACCAAACAACATGAGAGAAGAACACACTCCTTTGGGGAGGGCGGTTGGGGGGGGCGCTTAGCCTTACAATGGGCTAGCAATAAAGTAAAACATTCAGAATGTCAGAATGAGAATCCAATTGTTCCTTCATTTCGACTACCCTTTCCTCCTATGATGCATACCAAACAACACGAGAGAAGAACACACTCCACGTGCTTAGCCTCACAATGGGCTAGCAATAAAGTAAAACATTCAGAATGAGAATCCAATTGTTCCTTCATTTTGACTACCCTTTCCTCCTATGATGCATGATGCATACCAAACAACATGAGAGAAGAACACACTCCTCTCCATCCTTCCTACTTTTCATTCCTCTCGCAACTTACCCTAATTCATCCTCCCTAGTTTCCTTCCCAAGTACTAATCATAGTGTTACACGAGCAAAATGGTTCACTTAAACCCCCTGATGTGGTAACGCAGATTGTGATCAACTAATGGCTATCACATTTCTTCAAGATACATGTTTCATGTATCCAAATAATGCTTTGCACAGCTAATCAAATCTATAATCTTTAACAAAATCCAGCAAGAGTACTCACCAAAAGATAACAGCGAAAAAGTAAAGCCTAGAAAATACGTTAATCATGCTGTCAATTACACCACCTTCCAGAATCCAGCATGTAACGTGGAGTTGCTTAAATTAATACAATAATTCATCAAACTTAGCAGTTAAACAAGCCTGTTTGAGATCCTTTTCCATATTTTACATCCTACAGAGATAAGCAACGTTCGGCCTGGAATAAGTTTAAGAACTAATCAACCCAGACAATCTTGACCTCACTTTTTTATGCCTTAAAAATGTTGGGTTTTTTCCAGCCCATGATTAGTTGTCCTAAGTCTATTGGGAATTAATAGTCTTAGAGGATTAAATTGTTTTCCCAATTGGAGTTGTTTTCCCAATTGGAGTTGTTTACCCAATTGGAGTTAGTTTCTCAATTGGAGTAGGATTCATAACTAGATTCCAATTAGGATTAATAATCCTTATTGAAGAAGACCTTTATTATGTCTATATAAAGGGGCTATTGTACTAGTTTTAAGAAGGGAGCAAAACAATAAATTGTATACCACTCAAGGGATTAGAGTGAGAGAATATTGTGTGTGCGAGAGAAAAGAAAAGAGATAGTGTATTTCTTGTTCTTGTTCTTTCAGGTTTTTCGTCAAGTCCTAGTTCTAGAGATTTGGCAAGATTATTGGTTGTACTCATTATTGATATAGTGAAAGATTGTTGTTGCTGTCCCGTGGACGTAGGCACATATTGCCGAACCACGTAAATTCTTGGTGTTATTTATCTTGGTTATTTGTTTGTCGATTTCCGGAGTTTGTTCTTGTTTTTCCCATTCTTAAACGCGATATTCTCAACAAAAAATTGCACTCTATAAAAGTTAATCTGATGCATCTTGTCAATCCAAAGAAAAGTAGATCAGCAAGGACAAATTCTGCCACCCCCAATTTTGGCATGAAATACTGGAGGCAATAATAATTAATCACTGCGATTAAACATATGACTTAGAAAATATACATACCTTAAACATTCCTTCGAGTTTGTTTGTAAACTGACTGCCACACTCAGTCTTCAGCTGTACAGAGATGAAATTTGGTCAGTACAATCAAGTGACAGAGATCTCATTTAAATATAAGTCATAGAAAATCAAAATCCATTATTTACCTTGGAAATCATAGACTTCTCTGCATCAATAGAAGCACTCTTTCCCAAAAGTAGCCTTTTTGCAAGATCTTTCTTATAAAATGCTTCAAACACGTCCTTACCCTGGATTAAGAAAAAAAAAGAACCTTAAATCAGTATCTAGACAGACACAAGCAACTAAGTAACAAGGGTTTGCAAGCATGGATAAGAGAAAACAGGTTTACAAGAAATGCTAGTTAACCCAGGAATCAACTCATTAATTTGGACATTAACACTTCAATCTTACCTGTATAAACCTGAATAAAACCAAGACTTTGTCAAGCATTCCCTCCAATTCCTCTTCAGAGGTACCCTTATTCCCAGCACGAAGCTTCTCGTCCAAAAACTTTGCTATCAGCTCAGCAGGTCGGTTCTACAATAGGAAAAAAAAAAACTCTTGATCAAACATGTCTATTTAGATCTATAATGAGCAGTGCATTAAACTTGAATTCAAAACATACTGGAAAAAGTGGGGAAGGGGGGAGTGTAAATGGAATTAAACTGGCTACATTCAACTGAAAGAAATCTATAGATGGTTATTAAATGTTATAACAAAAACTTATCCAAACTCTTATCATGTATCTAGTATCATTTCTTTGCTAAATTCTGCCTTTCTTATGTCGCATCACTTGAAACCACGTCGAAGATTTCCCGTTGTAATATGAAGGAAAAGAAACACAAGCAAACATGGCAAAAGTCAATTAGATTAAAGACTACCTGTCGGAGATTAATTAAATGCTCGAAGGCATCCTTTATGGTGTTGCAGAATACTTCATTCTTGAAAAAGCTTTCTTCCCATATAGTGTCAAGAGAAGCCTTAAATTCCAAAAGAGAAGCAACCATTTCTTTATCTTTCTCTTCATCCATGATAATGCCCTGCCCTGTCCTCCGGATGTATGAGCTAAGCGCTTGCCTTAGTGATTCCAGGGCATTGACTCTGGAAAAAAGAGTGTGCATCCTTTGAAGGTCCTCAATGCGATTCCCATCCATCAGCAATGTGAAACCCTATAAGAGAAACCATAAGTACCTAAATACATAGGGGTAGAATTCAAAAACTTAAGGATAGAATAATAAAGTTCATAGCAAGATAAAAACCTTGTCGAGAATAGCTGGTATATGGCGATCTAAAAGCTGTTTTTCCGCTGTTGCAACTAATGGCTTTCGTGTACTTGCATCCAGGTAGATTAAACATCTTTCATGTTCTTCATGCAACCTTGTCTGCAACATATTATCCAAATATCTCCAATGGTAGGCATAAGTCATCATAGTGACAAAGAGACAAGCTAGATAGGTGCAAAGTAATTGGAACAAGTCATTATGTTCAAAAAATACAGATGAAAAGAAAAAATTGCTGAAGTAAATAGGCCTCATGAAGATTTGAGAGATGGAGAAAGAAATATGCACCTCTACATGCTTCAAGTAATCCGGAACATCTGCTTGCTGCATATATTTCATGCCTTCAGCAGCATAGAATTCAGAAGTACACTCAAGAAATGGCTTCTCAAAGCTTTCTGAGTAGATTCCTAAAGCTGTAAACATCTTCAAAAGATGGTTAAGCAGAGTCCTAGCCACTGCTTCACCTAATCTGGAAAACCAAGACCACAACATTGTAGATTTTACTAGTTGCAAAAGCAAACCCAACAAATTAATAAAGATTCTTGTACTATGTTAATCAATCAACATTCAAGTCTTAGGTTTTAATTAACACCTGGCCACTAAGCTTTTTACTTTAAGGTGCAAGTGCTCTATGGCACACCACATATCCTATTATTACTCATCGCCTACCCATAAATAAGACAAAAATTTGGTGCTTAAAATGTCTACCCTCACAGACCCAACATCATGGAAGAAAAGGTTATATAAAATTATCATATTATTGTACACAAAGTCAGTTTCTAGGTAAGATGATGAAAGGCACAACCTTGGCTATATATAATGAACTTCAATATGCGAAGTTTCCTTGTGAAACAAGAAGATCCAAATGCCTACAACATATAACATATGCCTACAAACATTCATCCATCAAAACCTCACTTAATTGACCCCCAATCTAACCATACAGCCTAAAACCCTCACTCACCTTCTAGAAATAGAAGAAATCTGGGAAGTAAGGACTTAAAATTTATGGTCTTGAAAGTTTACGATCATTTTTTGGACCTGCTTTTTTACAAACCAACCCACCACGAAAGTTATCTAATCTGTCCTACAACCTACCATTAATTGAAATTGGTGGAACATAACTAACCTTTCTTTCTCGATCATTCTTAAAAGGCCGGTGACAGTTTTGTGCTCAACTTCTGGAGACAGAGAAAGGTGTTTGCGGAAAAGCTGCAATCCCATGTCCCACAACGAACGCACATTTGGAGTTTGTTTCACGTATGTCCTATCAAGATATAAAGCTATACCGCGAATCATTAACATCTGGTCACAAAGGTCCTGCCAGCATCTCTCAACAAGTGATAAAAAAACCACTAAATCTGGGCTTTGGCCAACCAAAGATTGCAGCGCTGCAGCTATGTGCCTTTCACACTCCTTCTCAATTCGTTGATAAAGACTTCCTCCCATCTTGTGCAGGCAGAGATCATTAACAGCCTGAGGAGAACATGTTTTGCTTTCTGTTAACCCTAGTACATGGAAAATTCATACTGTAAAACAAAGATAAATGTGGTTGTTCTACCTGATAAAGCTTCTCCAAGTCACAAGAATCAGGTTTCTTTAAGAATATAGCAGAAATAGCTGATTTCAGCTTTGCCCATGTTTCCTCTTCAAAATTCGTGGGTAACGTGGGTTTAGCTTCATTGAGACAAGCAAAATGAACATTTAATTAGTCAGTAACCTTTTTCAAAATGCAGTCAACTTGCAAAGCAAAATGAGCATGTATTGGTGAGTAACTCTCTATCTTCATGTTTAAGTGTAGGCATGTCTATGAGTTTGCGTGTGCAGAAGCCAGTACAAGAACTTGCTGCTATGAAACCAGCAAACCAGCCCAAATACCAGCAGTCTGGAACTTATGTCATATCAAGTAGAAACAGTGTACATTTGCGAAGTTAACAAGTATTGTGTACTGCAAAATCCACTCTTAACTAGAATTGCAGAAAAAGCTTAAACTCTAGTCCAAACCCAATCATGCTAGGAAGAACATTACCCTATGTTTGAATGGGGGATGTCAAAAGTACCAAGGAACTTTAAACTCAATTGTGAATAATATACTACAATGATTCGATGAAATACTCAAGCTATAGGTCATGCAAAACCCTCACTTTGTTCATGCACCAAATACTTCCTAAACAGAGAGCATCTAGGAAAGCAATGACGAAACCTAATTACGACTACTATAAACAGAATTGGAACTTCCATAGTTCAATGACTGACCAGAAAGTGGACAAGGGAGTTCTTGCCATCAAAATCAGCTAGCCAATCACAGTAACCGCAGACGAAACAATTTCATCAGAAGCATGTAAATTGCATGGGACACGCAAGAGATTCGAGCACCAATGTCAAACTAAATTTGCAGAAGTACTAGCATGGAAAGAAAATTAAGGGCAAATACACATTCAAAAACATAAAAGAGTTTCTTGATTCGCGCCTTGCAAATGATACAGGTTGAAATTTTGCATAAAACCCACATGAAACTGAAGTATCCAAGTTAAACCCCACCTCTCAATTCCAACTAATTTCACAAATTGCAGACCACCAAACCCAAAACCTAATTTGACAAATTGCCCTAGTCCTCAAACCCCAAAGCAAAATCAATGATCCTATCCAATACTACAAAACCTAGAAATGACTATCTGAACCCAGTATATCAAAATTAGCCCCAAAATACGACATCGTATCAGGATCGAGAAGGCGTACCTTTGACGAGCTTGATGACAAGCTTCTTGGTAGAGGGCTGAGGGGGCTGCGCCTTTTTGCGGGACAAATTGGCGGCGATGCCTCGGGGAGAGGGGTCGTCGGGCTTGAGATCTTCGTCGAGGGACATGGAAGAGGGGTCGAATACGGCGTCGTTATCGGGGTCCTGGGACGGGTGAGTGTGAGGGTGGTGGTGGTGATGGTGGTGGAGGCCATTTTTGCTGGGATCGAGGGAACAGGCCACCGCCTGCGACTTGGCCTTTTTCATGGGTGGGCCGGCGGAAGAAGGGTTGAGAGAGGAGGAGGAGGAGGAGGAGGAGGTGCCGCTGTGGTTGATCGCTGAGGAGCGTTTGTTGGGGTGAGACATCAAACTCATCAACAGCGCATTGTAAGTGAAAGAGATAGAGAGAGAGAAAGTGAGGAGAGAGAAAGCGAGACGAAGATTTGAGAAGGCAGCAGCTGAGATAGATAGAGCCCGATACGAGACAGAGATAGAGAGAGAAAGAGAAGAGAGAGAGAGTGTTAATTCTTTTTTTCTTTCTTTCTTTTTTCTTGCATTAATGACCAAATATCTTTTCGAAAATAATGACTAAGATTTTTTTTTTATGAGGTTTTATGATTTTTTTTTTATAAATGATAACGTTAGTTAGTTGTTTATTTTTTTTAACAAACGATATTATATACATTTAGGAAATGTAACATTAGTGGGTTAATTGTTAGTTATTAGACGGGAGGGTGATTGTGAGAATTGAATTCACATCAAGGTGCATATGCATGATTATTTTTCAAAGCAATAAAGCGTCATCTGCTAATTTACTTCTTTTTTTTTATCCATAACATTTTGTGTGGTTTATATTTTGTTAATGTTGTTGTTTAGATTGTTAATGTTATTAAATTTAACCTTTTGGTTGTAACTATCTAGAATCATAAATTCTGATAAGAAAGCGTATATAGTTATTACGAAAGCAATCAAGTGTTTGTTAATGTTTTGAAATTATTCCCGCATCTTTAAATGTGTGATTGAATCAAGACTTGAATTTAGAGTCCTTCCGTACTCTCCTCACAATGCCCATTTGACTTGTTGACTGATGAGGGTGAGGATGAGGGTGAAAGTGTTGGGTGAGACCAAGAGATAAAATTACATTATGTTTAAAGGTCTTGATTTCTTTTAATGTAGCAAGAAAAATGTTGAACGTGATAAAAGGATCAAATTTGTCCAATTCAACTGTTAGATTTGTTATATAGATGAAATTGTAGCAATGGTTCCTCAATTTTAATCAAATTGGAGTAAAAATCATGATCATTGGTCCCTTAACTTCTTAAAACGTGCAGGTATAGTAATTTTCTTCAATTCAATTAGAACTTCTGTCAAAATGAATCATGTTTCATGCATATAAGTTGAATTGAGGGGCAAATATGAAAAACCAAATAAGAAAAATTGTAGCAGCGGTTCCTCAACTTTAACCCAACTGTAGAAATGGTCTCTCAACTTTAACTCAATTAGAGCAATAGTCCCTCAACTTTAACCCAATTGTAGCAATGGTCCTTTCACATAACTCATTTTGACGGAACTCTAACGGAGTTAACGAAAAGGACCATAACTACATGTTTTTGATGAGTTAAGAAACCAATGGTTATGAATTTTTAGTTGATGGACAATTGGGTTATAGTTAAGTAACCATTACTACAATTTTCTTAAAGTAAGATGGTCCAATTTAATTGAGTTTTCATGAGCCAGTCTTGGCCATTGGGCCACAGATTGCAGCCCAAAGAATTCCAGCATTAAGCAAAGATAAGGGCAAGGCCCGAAGGGCAGCCCTATAGCAATGAACTGTTCACTTTAAATAGTAATTACTCTTGTGCAACTTCATTCATTAGGCCAGGATAATGACGGTACTATTCACACACACATATATATTTTTTTTTTTTAGTTTTTAGAGAATAGTTAAGTTATTGGATAATTCGCGGATATGTTAAATTTTGGATGCGGGATGAATAAGGGATGATTGGGTATTTATACGAAAAAAATGTATAATCTTTTTTGTATTTTCATAAAATATAACTTTAAATTTTTTCAGATTTTTAAATTCTTTTTCATATTTTTTTTCCTTTTGTTTTAATTTTGAACTTCGGAAATTATTACACCGGTGGAGATCGGACCACAAGCATTTACCCACGTATCCAGACGTTTGGGAAGTTGCTTTTTGTGCTGATGCAGTCCACACGGCAGTAGATGTTGTTGGCACTCTCATCCCTTGGGCGTGTAATACACACGCCAGACACGAAAAGAAAAAACAAACAAACAAACAAACGTGGTTGACGTCAATCATGCTTGTTGACCGAATGCCGAGCTTTAAATTAACGGGCATTTGGACGGGCATATAGCTTGACCCACCCCTTGCCCTCATTTTTTGGCCCGCTGTTGGGCAATTGCTTTGCCCTTGCCCAAAGGCAAAGGGTGGAAACGCTCCAAGCATCGAGCCAATTCAGACGGAGGGCAGCCCACTTTAGTTCACTTGTAAACCCTAATGAGCTACCACCAAAGGCCAAAAAGTGCTCGATAAGTTTAGCATGAATGACAAAGTACATTTTCTTTTTCTTTTTCTTTGTTTATCTTTGATTGGGAAAAATGAGCTAGCCATAATACTATGGTTCGAATTCGTTTTTTTGCGAGAATCGAACCTAAATCTTTCACTTACAAGTGAAGTGAAGATAAACACTATCAGACCGTAATACTAAGTGACTGCTTAAAAACAATTAGGAGAAAAGTTGAGCTCTTACATATTTTTGTAATTTCCATATGAGTGCTGATAAGCCCACCCTATTGTCTTATTTTCTCACCCACATTTTAGCATAAATTTTAATGTCAATTTTACCTTCTTGTGAAATGACATGTAAGGACCGAAACAAAAATGTCATTTTATACCTACTACACATAGCCAAATTGCCTATTTCCTTATGTATGTTCACCATCTTTTTGAAAGAAAAAAATTCTTCTCTCTTTCAATTCAATTATTGTGTCTTTTGGGACGAAATGCCATCTCTTTTAAACAAGTATTTCTACTTTCATTTCTTCTTTCTCTAAAACCCTAATTTCAGGGATCAAATCAAATATGAACAAATTGATCGTATATCACCCATCACTGCTTCATAAGATCCATGGCTTTAAACTCTTTGTCCTCCTAACCCCTTATTTTGTTCTAATCCCGACCCAAACCTTACCTCCCTTCTCCTTCATTTCCCCTATTTCTAAAACTTTAAATACATAACCCACTCATTGAATTTCATTGCAATCTGCAAGATTTGAAATTCATAGGAAAAATAAAATATCCAGACTATGCAGGGAACAAGAAGATGGGTGGTGGTGAGGCAGTTTTGCTGCCATGGTGGTGTTTCGATGGTTGGGGACCTAGGTTAGGTGTTGGGAGTTGGTGCGGCATTGCAACGGAGTTGGGGTGTCGAGGGCTGATATCACAAGGTATTTTAGGAATGATGGTGTTTGAGAAAATAGTGTTTTCTTCTAATAACATTTTTGGTGGGTGGAAAAATAAAATGGGAGTGGGGAAATAAGGCAATGGGGTGGGCTTAGTACCACTCTTTCCATATTTGAACATTTTCAAAACAACCAGTTTAGTTTATTTGGTATTCGGTATATATGTTGTCATATTTACTAATTGATGATATTCGAATTCATTTTGATACAGATTATTAGAAGTTTTGATTGAAGTTGAAAGGATTTTTGTTAGGAGTTTATTAGACGCAAATTAAATTGTTAGGAGTTTATCAGTGGATTGATATTTAACACCGTCGATCTCCTGAGGATTGTATTGATCAGGGACAAGCTTCTTATGTCCCCCCCGTTTCCCCGTTGATCGGGAAGTTTCCGTGGAGGAGGATGAATGACCTTATGAGTGAAATTCTTGTTCTACTTTTTCTGCTTTCATTCTTATAGTGTAATGTTGCATTTTGATCGAAAGGATCTACTTTCTAGTTTACTCTGGAAAATTGACAAAAAATATAAATATTTTAGTCGTTCAAATAACGTTGCAAAAATTTATGTTCAAAAAAATGACACGATTAAGTTAGATTTAACAAGCAACTGTTATTTTGCTAGTTTAACATATATGATTGGTAGTCTATTGGAAGTAGACTGTTGTGATTTTTACGTTAAAATAGCCAAACAAACTGGGATAGCTAGCTTGTTGGAGATGCTCTAATGCATGAATTTAGCATTTGTTCATAAAAATTAGCACTTTCACTTAATCTCAGTTTACTATCTTTAAGTTTTGTGGTTTTCAACATTTGGTACATGAAGTTTTTTTCGTCCTAAAGTCATATATAAAGTGTTAATTTTAGGACAGTCTCATACATATGTTAGTCTGGCTGTTAAGTATTCCGTTAACTGCTGACGTGGCGCCTATGTGGACAATGACTGGGTGCCACGTAGACATTAAAAATTAAAAAAATTAAAAAATAACCCTAAAAACTAAACAGGTCTCCTTGCCGGGAGAGGATCTTCTTCGAATCCTCTTCTTCTTTCTTCTCTGCAGATTTTCATCACCCTCATCCATTTTTTCCATAAAATCTCCAAACTCTACAAATCTGCCCCCTCCTTATGCTTCTTCAATTTTTGGGAGCATAATCTCTTTAACTCCTCCACATATGAAGATTTCAGTTCTTTTCCTTCCATTTTTATCCTCTGTGTGTGTGTATGTATATATATATATATATATAGGCTGTGTTGGGAATTAGATGACTGGAAATAGTGTTTCAGCTGGAAAAAATGGATGAGAGTGATGAAAATCTGCAGAGAAGAAAGAAGAAGAAGGAGGATCCGGTGGGTTTGGGTCCGGAGAGGATCCTCTCCCCTCCCCGCAGCCATCAAACCTTAAAATCTGAAATTCATCTTCTTTGTTTAAAAAAAAAAATTAAAATTCAACCTAATTTCATACCTAAAGGATTTGATTTTTGAATTGGAAGTGAGATGAGAGATATTTGATTTTGGATTGGGAGGGTCTAATGTTCTTACATAAAGGGATTGGTGCCGTCCAACGTCGTCGCTCGCACGCCACACCCTCCCTCCTACTCCGCCACACCTACTGCGCCAGCCACATATTCCCCCTTGCCGCCGTCGAAGCCCCAGAAAAATTAAAAAGCTCTGCCTCAAGAAGAGGATGGTCGTCTCCGACAAAAGCCTCGAACCCCAATTTCAAGTCTCTGCCGCTCTCTTCACATTTCTCAACCTCTCTTTCTTCTCCGTGCAAATGGACCTAATTTTATGAAATGAATTTGAAAATTTTGGATTTAGATTAGATTTACGGTTTTGGAGATTTGACGAGGGGAAGGGATGGGTCGGCAATTCGACGAGAATGGCCCTTATGAATAGACAGCAACGCAGGCGAGGATGGGTGGCTTGACGGAGAGATGGCGTTGATGGGGAGTTGGAGAAAACCGAACCCCAAACGTCGATTCGACGAAGGGGTGGGTGATGGGGGGTGGGAGGGCGGGCACGGGTTGAGATTCTGGGGAAGACGAAGGGAATTTGGGTTTTTTTTTTCTTTAAATAATTATTTTTTTGAATTTTTAATTTCCACGTGAACCCTTAATGACACGTGGTGCCCAGTCATTGTTCACATGGGCACCACGTCATCAGTTAACGAGAAACTTAACAGCCATACTAACGGATGTATGAGACTGTCCTAAAATTAACACTTTAGGTATGACTCTGAGACGAAAAAAACTTCATGTACCAAATGTTGAAAACCACGAAACTTGAGGGTAGTAAACTGAGATTTACTCTAAAATATATCACCGAATAAAAAGAGTGAGAAATCAACTTTGGCCGTGAGTAAAAGGTTAATGGACTTTGTTGTATCATGTTATACAATCGCGTAACATTACTAATTACTTATGTGTTATAATATAGTGGATGACGAGTTTATAATTGGGAAAATTAGGTTCACATCTTTCTTTTTGTTACTTCATTGATTAAAATCCTATTCATTTTCAATTTTTGATCAAGGTCCTTGGGTATTAATAACATCATTAATTATTTGAATGATAAAATATTTTTATTTTTAAATATATTTCTTTAGTGTTAAAAATGTTACAATTAGTATATTTATATTTATGGCTAAATTTTTTATCATATATTTTTATTTTTAGTTTGTACCAATTTTTAATTTGCAAATATTTTTTAATTTGTACCAATTTTCTTTTTATTTTTAATTTGTACCCAATATATTAGTTTCTTTTTGTGCCCATATTTTTTAAAGTTTTATTTGTGTTTGTACCCATTTGTATACCATTACGTGACATTGTGTCATTGTATATTTAATCAATGATAGAAAAATTACATATGGTATATTTATGTTTTATGCCTAAACTTTGTATTATATATTTATATTTTAGTTTGTACCCACTTTTAATTTGCAACATTTTTTTAAAAATTTGAAGTATTTTCTTTTTAGTTTTATTTTGTATTCATTTATTAATTTCTTTTAGGACCTATATTTTTAAAAATTCATTTGTACTCATAATTTTTAATCTTTTATTTGTACCCTAATTTATTTATAATGTACCCATTCTTCTTTATTAATGTACCACTTTGTTATATGTGAAATGTACCAATGTTTTTGTAAAATGTACCATTTTTTTTAACACTACGGATACATTCTTTTGCCATTTATTATTTCTTATTTTTACATAGTTTTTATCCATTTATTCAATTAAAATGTTTGAATTTTTTTTATTATAACCGTTTCTAATAGTATTATAATGAGGGATTTTAAATTTATAGGATTATAAATCTCATAAAATATCAAACAATTAATGTCAAAACTATAAAAATATTAATATTAATAGTAATATAATGAGGTGTACAAAGTCAAGGGACCTTGATCAAACTTTGAATACTATTAAGGTTTTAATCAAAGAATGTTAAGGATTAGGGACCGCAATCAAATTATCCCATATACATAGAAATTGTGTAAAACTATATAAAACACAAGTTATGCATTGGTGGATTTTGCATGTTAAGAATTTCCCACTCTATGGAAAGCCATATAACACCAAACAAAAAGAATCAAAAGGATGATGAGGCTTTTTCTTCTTTAACTAAGTCTCATTGCAGCGCCGACTTGCATGATGACCGGTGACCACCCAAAATATGCGACCATGCTAGATGCGTACCACCTGCCTAGCTAAGCTAAAAAAGCAAAAGCTAATTATACACTTGAGAATTTGTGTTACCCTTATCAAGAAATTCACAACACTATATAACTATAACCCAATAACCATTCTTGCTTTTCAACCTTTTGTGACCAATTCATTCAGCTTATCTTATCATGATAACGTGCTCTTTTTTTGCAAAATTACTGTTGTTTTTCAACATATTTGCATCGCTTTAACAAAAGAAGGAAAAATATATATAATTTGCATGCATGGCTAGGGCTAGGTGACCCCTATATGCAAGTGGTTTAGAAACGAAAAGATAAACTTAATACGTTATACGTCTACAAGCAAGTACTAGGATTCCAAGTCTTTAAATCTAGACTTTGCACTTATCGGATTTCACTACAAACTAGATTTCTTAGTCATGTACCAAACAAAAATGTTTTGCACTACCAGAAATTAGGGCTTGCCCTACAAGATTTTACCCTGAAGAATTTTCAGTTGGTAAGGCTGGTCAACATTTTGTCGGCCATAGATTTCCTCTCTCGTTGGGCAAAGGTCCACAATGACGTGTAAAATTAACAAATTAAAATGCACGTATGGATATTATATACTATCAAATTGTTACATTTTCCAAACCATGCATCCACCCAGGTCTCGAGACATATAGAGGATTGATCGATCCTTTAAAAGAAGCATGTCTTGAGTAAACATACACATGTGCAGCAGTGAGTATTCGTTCGTTCATGCATCACATTTGCACCGCTCTAACTTTTAAGCACCTTTATTTTTTCTTCTTCCATTATGTTTCCCTCTTTAACAAAAGCATTACGTATACAAATCCTTTTGGATCCATGGCGAAAGAAAGGGAAAAAGATAGCATTGATCAACTAATAATTAATTAACTATGGACATGAACATAATTGTCTACGACCATGCATGTATCTTATTTTGATTGACTGAATATTCAAGTTTTTTATTTATTTATTTCAGTGGCGGAGGCAATTAAGGACTACAGTAGTCCTAGGCCTACTCTCACTTAAAAAATAAGATTAGTCTACTACACCTATTTATATTGCTTTGCAGCCCTTCTCAACAACTAAAACAAATTCAATCATTATCTATTTTTCATCTCATAGATACCATCCCAAAAATAAGTATATATTTTAAATGGTCATGTATCACAAAGAGTAGTGCTATCTGCATACATTTTTTTACCTTTGACATACTCTTGTTAATTTATGTCATTCGATATTCAATTCATTCAATCAGACGATCGCAAATTGAGAGGGTGTATGGAAAGCAAAAAGAGGTGTGTGGATAGCACAACCCTCTCACAAATCAATAACATTAAATTGAAACCCATCATTCACTTTTAATTAAAATAAAATCGTCTTTCACTTATGAACGGGGAGAGTTTTTACCTTTTCTTATTGAATTTCATATATTTTAGCCATTCTAAATCCCAAATTTATTGAATAAAGAACAAAAAGGTTTGTAATACTCTATTATTCACTATAAAACATTTGTTTCTATTCTATCCCACCTATTACTTGAGTTTTAGGGTTTGCAAAGATTTTCGTACTTCTCTCTATTCAGTTTAATAATTATTTAAATACTATAGATGACATTATGCAACTGTTTCATTGCAATTCGTCAAGAATAATTTTGATTACTATGGATAGATAAAATTATCTATGCATATGTTAATTTTGACTACTTAATTATTTGGATAAATATTATGATGTTTTGCATTAGTAATTTTATAATCACTATTCGTTTTTTCTTCTTCTATACTTGTTTGAGGCCTCTCCTCACAAGAAATCTTGGCTCCGCCACTGATTTATTTTATCAAATTGGAGCCTCTTATAACATGTTAAAATTACAACACAGGTACAAGTGTCAACTGAGTACAACTTCTCTAGTAACTAAATTCTTGATTTGGAGAGAATAAGTACATGCAAACTTAATTAATCCCCTACGTGGGAACCACGATGAACAAAGAAACACACAAGAACCATCGGTATAGATTGGCCACAATAGATCGGTGGTGGCAGCAGATCCAAAGCCTAGGAACACAAAAACCATCGCTAAGAAGTGAGGCCACACAAACCGCTAGGCGCCATAAACATACAAAAAACATAACTAAGCCGAGAAGAAAATACCGTAGGCTTATCTCCACACAAAAAAGCAGGCCGCGTTGGTCCCAAGCTAGATTCGCAACAGTTATAGCCCTTGGAGAGTGGATTGGACTCGAATCTGAAGCAAGGAAAGCAGCTCAACCACTAATGTCGGGGGCACACGACCGCTATGGAAACTAACCGATAAAAGGCGATTTCAACCCACCACAACCACAAGCCCGACTCAATCGATGGATCTATTATGAAATGAGAACATAGAGATAGTTTTGAGAATGACACTCTACTAAAGCATGGAAGCTGTTGCTCACAAAATAGTGAATAGAGAGATGGGAAGAGGGAGGCGCTAGGAAGGGGTGGTAGAGAAAAGGAGTAGAAGGAGAAAGAAGGGGGCTGTCGCCGACCACAAGCCGTCGCAGGAAGCCGGCGGCTAGAAGAACTTTGGTCAGGGTTTGGTATTTGGGTCACAAGGGAGAGAAAAGGCAAGAGCTTTCTTTTTTTCTGACGAACGAAAAAAAAAAGGTATCATTAAATTATAGAATGTGTCATCGTGCGAAGGAAAAAAATAAACTAAGTTAGATTTAATGATGACTATTTTGCAATAAACGAATAGCTATTGAATAAGTTTTCAATTTTTTTCTTTCTTTATATTTTATGGTCTGGCCTTAGCGGTATTTTTCTGCTAACTGGTTCCAAAATGCATGATGCCTTTCAATTTACAGTTCAAGGCAAGTCCAGTTTGGATGTTAGACTACAACTTTCTTTTATTTGTTGGGGCTAACCATTTTTAGACATATAAAGTCGCACCAAAAATCTTAACAAGAATCCAAAGAAGAATATCAATAAAAGTTCACTCGAATGTAGCAATAGGGACCAGTGCCTACTTTGTGGGGGAGCAATAGAAGTCATTGCACAGGGTCTCCAACTGATCAGGTCCCCAATGTTTTTGCACCTCAGAAATATATTATATAATATATAATTTCTTCAATGACAAACAATTAAAACATAGCCTAATAGGAAAAAGAATAATAGATTTTTTCTCTCTCATCAGTCCATAATTCATAATATTGCTCTTAAGTAATTCCCGAATAAATGAGATCATTCAATTACTTGGACTGAATTGCTAATAATTCGATTCAGGTGAGGCATTTGACATGTATCATAAATATGATTTGAATTGGCATATATAGTAAATTTAGGTGTTTTATGTTTTTCCTGCCGTTGAATGTGACTTAAGTGTTTCTTAATTAATCATGCGTTTTAGTTTTAAAGTTTTTGGTAATTTTAATAATTGATTTGTTTATTGGCCGGTGAATTACACACAATTTTTAGCTTCTCAGACATCTTTTTTTTATTTTAGCCATCGAATTAAATAAATCAAACAAAACTGACGGACAAGATTAAACATTCTGAGAGGCCAAAAATGGCATGTTATCATTTCCCTTATACAATGTCTAAAATATAAATTAGCATTTATTTTTAAAAAAAAAATTAGTATTTTCTTAAAAGATTATATTAAGGAGGACCCTATTTAAAATTTTCGCATAGGACCTCTAAATACTCAAAGACAATCACGGGGACAATGTTCGTAATTTTTGAAATAAAATTTATCATATTAATAATGCACAAACGTCGGTGGACAAATCAGAGAAGTAGTAGAAAGAAGTAAGCAAGAAGATAAAATGGTGCATGTTCTTACTAGCTGTTTTCAAAGGTCCTTTCACCTTTGAAACGTAAGCCCTTTCTTTTTACCACTTTTAGCAGTCAGAGACCACATGCTTGGCTGGGAATTCCCAGCCACACTTTGTTTACAAAATGCTAAAGGAGAAATTCACCGATCAACTTGTCTCTCTTGCAGATCAGATTATACAAAAGTTCATAAAGTATATATACACACACACACTATTGGACTTCATTACCTAGCTTAGGTATATATCTCTTCAAAGCTGCTTGTCAACTCCAACTTGGATACTCCCAATTCCATCACCACTGTATGGGTGGTACCTTGTTCGTTAGGTAGGTTATTAGTGCAAGTACAGCAAATTTAATGTCTCGATCATTTATTCATTTACTTTTTTTGTTCAATAGATGATTACTTAATAGCCAATTACGCAAACATAGTATGAGTAATGGTTCTTCTTGTACAGTGACAAAATCAAAATTTTGTGTGAGAGGGCCAGGCCACCTGCAACTGATGAATGGCTCCGCCCCTGGTCATGTAGTATTTACAAAGAAATTGCTCACTTGTAGGATTTACAAAGAAATAAATAGTACCGCAAAATAACAATTGCTCACCCCTAAAGTTGTACCACATTCAAACATTTAAAATCCCTAAATAATAAACAATCTAAACCTTGAAACATACAACATCAGCATATTGTAATTTTGGTTGCTCGACTCGGTTGATAGGTTGATTTGGTGGTAATTTTGAGTTGGCTTTTTAGCCAAAATGATCCTTGAGATTTGTATAGCACATAACTTTGGTCCCTGAGATTTAAAATCAATAGAAGTGGTCCCTAAGATTGTCCACCATCCATTATTTTGGTCATTCCATTAAAAAAAATTATGTTAAGTGGTCCCTGAGCTTTTTAACGGAATGACCAAAATGATGGATGTTGGACAATCTCAGGGACCAAAGTTATGTGTTATGCAAATTTCAAGGACCAAAATTATGTGTTATGCAAATCTTAGGGACCAAAGTTATTTGTTATACCCTCAACTTAACGGAGTTTGTTAACGGAATGACCAAAATAATGGATAGTGGACAATCTCAGGGACCAATTTTATTGATTTTAAATCTCAGGGATCAAAGTTATGTGTTATGCAAATCTCAGAGACCATTTTGACTAAAAAACCGTTTTAAACACAAGAAAAATGTGAAACAAATGTATAAGCAAAGGATTGTATCAATATTAAGCATGTGAAGGGCATATTATTTGATATCTCATGCTATATCAAATACCTTACCAACCAATACATTAATCTCTGCCGTTGGCAAGGCTCTGATTCTTTCCTACCGTGTAATTTTCTTAATTAACTTGATCAAATTAAGTTTCGTGATTGCTTTCCTAACAAGAACCCTAATCATAAATATATGATCGATGGTTCTTTCTCCTTTCTTATCTTCGTGCCTAATTAAACGTAATTAGCTCCTATTTCTGCACGTGTAGATTTGACGGTCTAAATTGGTGTATTTGGATTTTGGAGAGTTGATCAGATGACAAGAACTTTACATGAATTTTATGCAAAGGCCACCTGGTAAAGTAAGCAAGAAAAGAGAACGAAGAAAAACATAACTACGTAGGACGACACTCATTTGGTCTCCATCATCCCCACGTATTATGATTCAACCCTTATCCACTTAACTAATTTTTGGCTGACCTTTTTAAGAGAGGTCTATGTTTAGCCTAATCACGTAAATTTTGCTTTTGATTTTCCTTATTAAATATAAGAGCAAATAATATTACACCTTGCTTGTCTTCTTCTCGAAAGTAATTAATTTTAGGGTTCCTTTGTATATCCTACTCGACCAACAATTCCACCCAATGCATGCATGGTTAATGTGTTTTCCGTTTAGGGCCAGATTTTACTTTTACCTTTTCGTTACAATTTATTAGGAGGATTAGCTGTGGTAAAAAAGGGGACACACGAGGTTCGAAAGACAATAAATTGTTCCAAGTAAGTAAAACACAATTCTTCGTGAATATTTTTCAAAAGTAAAACGTACGTTTCTCTTTCTCTTTCTTTTTCTTCTCTCTTTTTACCCCTAATATTATGCTTAAGAAGAAGAAAAGAAGAAAAAAGGTACGTAATTATGATCCATAAGCCAACAGATCTAGTGTTTGCCAAAGTGTAGACGGTGGACTCACTTGGGTCGTTTTTATTCACTAGCTTTAACTATGAGCCAGTAATTAGCTAGTATCTGCACAAGTGTACGTGGAAAAAAAGAAGAAGATAATTTTGACTCTAAGCAAATAGCTAGCTTTCATGAATCTCAACAGTGTTGCAAACAAAAAAAGAATCCAAAAAGGAGGTTTAATCTACTCTATGAAAAAGGAATTTTCGTTTAGGTGCGTCGAAATTGCGTTTATAGACTTTAAGAAAGTTTTCCGATCTTTGTTACTTTTAGGTTTTACTTTTCTAGTTTGGTGGTGGCTATATAAACCTCAGTTTAGCTTTGATATTATTCTCATTGTGGTAGATTCCAATTCTTGAGGCTCTTCTCTCTTGGAACAAATTTCAGTTGTTGTTCTCATATTCTCACTGTTCGATCGGATCACCAAGTTGGTGATCTAATTGCATATATATATATATATATAAGTTTAACAGACTTAGTGCGATTTTCCCTTTGCCTTTATTGCAAGTAAGTGTCCGGGGTATTGTGGTCATAGGGAAATATATATATAGGGCACTTGGCGGGGGTTGGAAAAGAAACAAGTCTTCAAGACCAAAAGAAACCCATCGAGTCAGAAAATAAAAGAATCATCCCACAAGTCATTTAAAAACCAGTCGAGAGGGTAAAGGGCCAAACCAAAGACAACATTGCCAAGGCAAGCTATAACCAGAAAACCCCAAAATTTCAGCCAAGAAAAGAAAGGAATTCTCTCCTTCTCCCTACACAAAAAATAACAGCTCTATATCTCCTATATCTCTCTCTCCTCTCTCCTCCCTTCCCAATTCTTCATTCTCTCTCTCTCTCACACACACATATTTCTCTCTCGAGATGGCAGCATTTTTCAGCAGAATTTCCATTTTCAAGACTTTTCTTGTATTTACTCTATGTTTCTCAGGTACCCTTTTTATTTTTCTTCATATTTTTCTTGTTTTTGTGTGTTTATTTTTTCAAGTTGTTCATGTTTGATCACAAATTCTAATGATTTTTTTTCCTCACAGATATTGGTTTTCTACAAGGAGCTACATCACTTGGCATCAACTATGGCCAACTTGGCGACAATTTACTTCCGCCAGAGAAAGTCCTGGACCTCTTGAGCTCCCTCAAGATCACGAAAGCGCGAATCTACGACACGAATCCTCAAATCCTCACGGCATTTGCCAATTCTGGCGTCGAGCTAATGGTGACGATCGAAAATGCAATGTTAGGCCAGTTGATGAACCCTCAAGCAGCCTTCCAATGGGTTAGCTCCCACATCAAGCCTTATTTCCCAGCCACCAAAATCACCAGCATTGCCGTAGGCAACGAGGTCTTCACAGATGATGACACAACAGTACTCTTATCCAATCTTGTCCCGGCCATGGTCAGCATCCAGACGGCACTAACTCAGCTAGGCCTTGATTCCTACATTAAAATCTCCACCCCTTGTTCTCTGGCGGTCCTCGAAGAATCCTACCCGCCTTCGGCCGGGAGTTTCAAACCCGAGGTGGCTCAGGTCATGACACAACTGTTACAGTTCTTGCAAAGCACAAAGGCACCTTTTTGGATCAATGCCTATCCATATTTTGCATACAAAGGTGATCCAAACAGAGTCTCTTTGGACTATGTACTATTTAACGCCAACCAAGGGATGGTCGACCCTTTCACCAAGCTACACTATGACAACATGTTGTATGCACAAGTAGATGCAGCCATTTATGCCATGGCTAGGTTAGGGTTCAATGGTATTGAGGTCAAGGTTTCGGAAACGGGCTGGCCATCCAGAGGGGACTCGAACGAAATCGGTGCAACGCTACAGAATGCTGCCACTTACAACAGGAATCTGCTGAGAAGGCAGCTCCAGAATGAAGGCACTCCTCTGAGGCCTAAAATGAGGCTGGAGGTCTATGTGTTTGCTTTGTTCAATGAGGATATGAAGCCCGGACCAACGTCAGAAAGGAACTACGGACTATTTCAGCCGGATGGGACTATGGTTTACAATGTTGGATTGTCTGCCATATCAACTAGTAGAACACCAACTTCATCATCGTCATCATCAACAACATCAGCTTCCATTTCTGATGTCTTTTCCTCTGCTACAAAGGTAAAAAAACCACAGGCTCTTTCTCACTTTCCTCAGAATGATTATTTTTTTCCTTAACATATGATTCATCATGGTAGATAAATGTGTAAAATATATAGGCCAAAAGGCAAAGGTGTAATAGAAATTTGTTTATACATAATACATATATCAATGCAATAAGAGCAATTTCTACATATAAGCACATTAAACATATATTATCTGTGCATGTGATCTCTTTATTAAAGAACAGATACACATCCATAATGTATACATATTTTGAGCATGTATCGGTAACATGTGTGTACAATTTTTTTTTGTGCCAGTCAGTTTGTCCTTTAGATGTCCACCGGACTAGTAAATTAAAATGCTAAATTTGGTGATATGTGACCTGCTTCTTTTGTTTTATTCCTTTATATAATTTGTCTTCCTAATAATTAATGGAATTTATTTTGAAACAGGCAGCAACCATGGAATATTGTCAAAGCTGGGTGTGCTGGATTACTGTTTGCATGGTGACCTTCCATGTTTTGATGGGAAAACCATTTTAAGCAAATGGGGGAGCTTATGTAAATATCACATTTTGGGGTGAGAAAAAAAAAGGGATTAAACTCAAAAGCTCCTATTCTTCAAAAACAAGACTACATCATCAGGCCATGACCTTCATCAACATTGAGTTGTCATGCAGCAGCTTAGTTAATTAGTATTCTGTTAGAGAAGACACAAAGCCATTATTTCACTTTAGTAACTGTGACAAAGTCCTCAAGATCATCATATTGTAAAAACCATTATTCCTCAATTTAATTTCAATGTCATTACTATTTTTACAAAAATATGTATGCACGTTATTCTGTGGTTGCTAGAGAAAAAAATAGAATATATACAATGGCTTGTCGTTCAAGTAGTTTGGAGCATTTAGGGTTTTTGAACCCGAAAAACTAATACATTTACTCATGCACTCGAAGTCAGAAACCCTAAAACTTAAAACATTTGCTCATGTACTCGAGGTCCGCCGTTCGGGTCTATTCCTCTCTCAGTATTCCTTGTATTCAAAAAAGAAAGAGAGAAAAAGAATAATAACGAGAGTAATATGTCTCCTGATTGATTGCAAGGAAAAGCTCCTTCCTTTGGAACGTGGAATCCATAACTGTTGCTGCATATATCTATAAATATTCCTCAATTTGCTTTAATTTTCTCTATGACTATAATCTCTTTTTCTCCACCTCAAAAATCAAATGTGACACATAAAGTTCACGTAGAAAAATGGGATAATGAAATCTTAAAGTGTAAAAAAGGGAAAGGCCTCGTTTGGTTCTTTTTATTATCCTGAAGAAGCAGAAAATGGACGGCCAAAGCTAGCTTTATTCCGCCATGGCCTATTAAAACCGTCAGCATTGGTCATTTCCTTGCCGATTCCTTTTCGCAAAGGAGCTTTTGTTAGCTTTTGCTTGTCTGTTATAAGAGCTGAGAGGGGGAGACAATGTAACCTCAGCCTTAGTTCAACCTGATGAGGATAGTTTCCTCTTGACATCAGCCAACATGCTGCACATGCACTCCAACAAATTCTCACACCTCCACTAAGATTTCCAGATTTTAATTTTTTTAAATTAAATCATAAAGAAAAAGGCAATTTTGTTAAGTTTTTTTGTTTTTTGTTTTTTGTTTTTTACCCTTTTAACTGGAAATTAATTAATTAATTATCGAATAGTCTAGACTTCTGCAGAAAATTGTTGTGTCGCTCGGCGTTTTGTTGGCCTTTTTGGCTTAAGACAAATTAAACCAGCCTATATTTTATAAACAAATCAGTATATCCTTGTTTTTGTGACTAGACAGAAGAATTTGTAAGTGTTATATGTACTTTCAATCTACAACGAGTCAGTGAATACACACACACATACACACGTCAAAGGTATATAGTACTATACTATAAGTTCAATATATATATAATTTACCAATATGTATATAGTACCACTATACGTTCAAATATATATGCACAGTACTAAGATATATGTTAAAAATATATATATGTAATTAATTTACCTATATGTAAATTTACGATTAGCAAATAATATATATTTTGTAGGTAAATTAATAATAAATCAAATAACACTCTTTTATTTTGTAGGTAACTTATTTTCATATATTATTACATATATTTGACACATTTTATTATTATAAGATATATGTACAAATAATAGGTAAATTTACTTTGAATCAAATAACATTGCTTTATTTTGTAAGTAAATTAATTTTGAATCAAATAGCATTCTTTTGTTATGTACGTATTTTATTTTGTATGTATCAATATCATATGTATATGACACACCCTGACCCGGGATGTTCACTAGGACTCTGAATCGAGCTGTGCTGGGCGACACCTCGAAGGTGACGAAGCCATAAAGTGATGATATGGAAAAATGTGAATAAATTTAAAACTAAGAGTGCCTAAGAACCAGAGTGCGCTGGTGAGAAGGAATGAACCCACTTCACACGTGACGTTAAAGCATAAGTAAGTATCGTAGGGTGGGTTGAGGATCATACCATCGAAAGAAATCTCAAATACTAACATTTGCCACGAATCCTCGTTGATAAGAAAGCTTAGCAAATAAACCTGGAGGGTGAAAACAAAACAAGGGTGAGTGGCCCTGGAAATAAAATTTTAATAGAAACCTTCTAAACTATATTACCCCTCGTTACAACACCTGTATAGTTTTCAGAAAATCATACCATGTATCCATGTGAAATCAAAAGTATATCAACAGTAATTCCATAAATATACCACGACACATCATCTCATCAGCAATATAAATAATCATGTACTCAATAATCTATATTAGCACGTAAGTCGGAGTCACCTAATGTGACCTGTACGACTGCACTCATAACTCATCAATCAATGTTAGCACATAAGTCGGAGTTACCTAAAATGACATGTACGACTTACTCATATCTCATCAATCAATGCTAGCACATAAGTCGGAGTCACCTATAGTGGCATGTACGACTTACCCATATATCCTTAATCAATGCTAGCACGTAAGTCGGATCACCTATAGTGACCTGTACGACTTACCCATATCTCCTCAATCAATGCTAGCACATAAGTCAGAGTCACCTATAATGACTTGTACGACTTACACATATCTCATCAATCAATGCTAGCACGTAAGTCGGAGTCACCCATATATCCTCAATCAATGCTAGCACGTAAGTCGGAGTCACCTATAGTGACCTGTACGACCTACACATATCTCATCAATCAATGCTAGCACGTAAGTCGGAGTCACCTATAGTGACATGTACGACTTACCCATATCTCATCAATCAATGCTAACACGTAAGTCGAAGTCACCTATAGTGACCTGTACGACTTACCTATATCTCATCAATCATTTCCTGCACACGAGTCAGAACCACCTAAAGTGGTATATACGACAGGCTAGATGTAAATAAATATGCTCAAGTGCTGCGATCACGTGAAGGCTGTGCGAAGTATCGCAAGTCACCTACGAGTCGGAACCACCTAATGTGATATGTACGACAGGCTAGCACCTACCTTGGATCCAAGGTGAGCTTGTGGTGTGGGAGGTGAATGATCACATGAAGGCTAGGCCCTGTCCTCGGGCGGAACACTAACACCGAGGTGCAGGGTAATGAGCATTAAATGCATATAAACATAACCATACACATTGCAATCACTATCATCAATATGTACTCACCTGAAGCTTACCTGACGTCCGCGGCGTCATTTGGCATAACCACTTTAACGTCCCAACATTCTTAATCGGAACTATACCCAGTGATAGGCCAGAATAAAATCAAGGTTAATCTCTATGATGTTAACCCTCATAACTTCTTTCTTTAAAGAAATCAAGTACCATGTTAAATTCGAATTGTTTTATGACGGCATCTAACTATCTTGTTAGACTACCTACGTACCCTCAAACGGGACCAAGCCATTGGTAGTTCAATTTAGTACTTCAAAGCATTCACTGTAATTATGTGTAGATAATATGCATATAGATATGCTATAATGTAATCTAAAATTTAGCCATAACATAGAATTTTAGAATATATAAATATATATGACAGGGCATAAAATGCATAAATCAATTTAAAAGCATTTGTGGAATTATCAATCACATAGACATATATATATATATACGATAAAAGGAAAAGACCCATTCACCTGAGGTCCGCGCTACGACTCCCTAGCACGAACATCGAGATGTCACGAACGATCATCACCTAGAACAATTATCAAATCACGTCTCAGAGTTTTTATCGATAGAACACATAACTTACATAAAACATATCCTTAAGGATGTTCTAGAATGATTTGTAACTCATTGACCAAAAGTCATCCGTCGATCAAAGATCGACGGTAGGGTCCATAACCCTACATAACTCGATCTGGGGGATCCGCACCTCGAATTTCCTATACGTAACTTCCACAGATTCACATTATACTTCTAAAACATTATTCTAAGGTTTCATTACAATCCAACGGTTGGATCTCCGCCAATTGTCAATTCAAGTGGCGGTCAACGTTTTATTGTACGAACTTACAAATCCAATTCAGGAAGATCCGTACGTCAGATTCCCAATCCATAAGTTTATAATATCCTTAAATATTACATACTATAATGTATTAAAGTTTGGTGACGATCCAACTGTTGGAACGTTAATTCACACAATGTTCAAGTAGCGGTCTTTATCAAAACTAAGTTCGAACGATGAGATTTCATCAATCGGACTTCACCTATGGAATTGGGGTATCAAACTTAGCTTAGAAAGGTCAGGGGGTGACTCGGCTCACGCACCGCCGCACACGGCGGTCGGCCGCCCCGACTCGCTGGAAAATCCAACTATTTTTATAAATTCTCAAACTTCATAGAAATGAAGATCTTGAAGAGAGGAACAACTTTCATACCTGCCACAAAGTCCAAAAGTGGACGGAAGGTGGTCAATTTTGTCCACAAAGCTGGCGGGTGCCTAAAGCTTCTCGATGTCGATTCGTCCTCTACGGTGGTCCAACAGGGTCAAGGTTGGTTGGGATTTTCTCCTGGGATGATGGGCTACAAAGCCCAAGTGGTGGCATCAGCCATCGCTTTGCCGATTCGCCGGAATATTGAAAATAGTGGCCGGAGCACCGTTGATTTTCGTCGACTTTCGTGGCCTCAAACCGCCGCATACCGTGGTTAATCAAGGTGGTTCTTGGGTGGGTTTTGTAAAGGGGAATGAGAGCTTCAAGATGGCGGTGGTGGCGTTGAAAAACTCCACCGGAGTTGGCCGAAATCGACCTTGGAAAATGAGAGGTCGAACTGGGTTGTGTGGTGTGCACGGGCTGATGAATGGGGATGGATGCTTCTCTCTCCTCTTCCCATTGGTCCTTTTTCTTTCTCCCCTTGTCTGATTGGTCCTTAAAAGAAATAATATGATTGGTTCCTCATTTCCTTGCTGAAAGCTAATTGAGCTTCTTTACCACAAGATGGGAATTCAAGTTATTTAAAACTAAACTTTGAATAACCAATTTCAAACGTCCGTAACTATACCGTTATAATCCGGACTCGCAAATGGCTTTCGCCTATGTGTTCGTACCAACGAGTACTACTACGAGGATATTCTAAAAGAATAAGTCATACGTCTCTCTAGGCAATAGTCAACGGAAGTCAAAGTCCTTGCATCTAGGGCATTTTCGTCACGCTTTTAAAATTAATAAAACGTAAAATTTGGGACGGGTTGTCACATATATTTGGCACATTTTATTATTATATGTATATATAATAGGTAAATTAGTATTAAATAAAACAAATATTGTTTTATTATGTAGGTAAATTATTTTGCTTGTATTTTGCATATATTGGGTTTGTTATTATGTAGGTAAATTATTTTTCATGTATTTTACATATATTGGGTTAATTATTTTTTTTAAGCAATCTAACATTTTAAAATTTTAATAGTAGGTGCACTATTCGAATCAATTTTTTTTTGTAGGTAAATTATTTTGCATGAATTTTACATATATCAGGCATTTATACATATGTATATATATATATGTGTATGCGAAGATATAATTTTATTGACTTAATTAAGTATGAATAATAACATATATTAGACATGTTTTATGTTCTTATATATTAGGCATTGAATTTATAACATTAATGTTTTTTTTTTTTTTTTTTTTTTTTGTAAAATCATTAATTCTTCCTTACAATCTGCACGACATTAATTATGTACATCAAACATCCAAATAGGGTTTATCAAAAAATCAAATCAAATCAAATTGGGGTATTTTAGGCATTCAAATTTTTTTTAATGTGTGAAGTCAAGCATAATTAATGAATTTGCTGATGTGAAATCTAGTCAATAGGTTTTATTCAAGTAAAAAACTTATGTCGGGTTTTATGTAGAGAAAATTAAGTTTTAGGGGCTAAAGTTATATTATATATATGGTTTTGTTTAATGATAGAAAGATAATATATGTTTCCCAGATATAACTCTAGATGATCACACGATTAAAGATATAATAACATGAGAATACGAGGATTTGCACATGATGACATGCAAAAGTTACGGTCACGTGATGAGTGATATGTTTATGTCATATATGTGTCATTGTCCATTTTCTTTGACATGCTTAGGTTTCTGTCCGATGTGTTTGACAGCAGACATGCTTATCTGTTAAACACTTAGTTTTGTGTCATTTCATGCCATTTTCTTAATTGTGTTCTTCTTCTTAATACCCTTAACCTTTTAGGTTTGGAAGGCACATAATAAATCCAATAACCAGAGCTATATATGTAAGGGAGGATGAAACTTATTGATTGAAAATGCAGGGTCATTGATTCTGATCCCACTTCCATATATACACACACATACATATATGGACGGATATGTGACACCATAAAAAAAATACAAGTTTTGACACAACTCTTAAACCACTAAATCTATATATATACTTTGAGTGGTTGAGATGCAATCTGATTACTCATTATTATTATTATTATTTAATAATTATGTTTTAGGAAAAAAAAACTATAAACCTTGTCATTAAGATTCTTTATTCCCTCTCCAATCTGGTTATTGTTTTTCATTAGAACTCTCTCTTTCCCATTTAACTCTTTCTTCTCCCTTCCTTTTCCTCGCTGTTCATCCTTCCCAGCCATCTTGTTTTCTATGGCATCCCTTGGAATGTGCTGAAAACATATAGAATCTCACCCATATAAGAAGTTGCACAACCTAGTTAGGTAGCGCGAATTCTCTCCCACTTAAAATCATGGGTAGCGCTATTCACACACCTCATGTTACTTCCCATATACGCTTGTTAATATTTATCCATTAATCTTCGTCTATTCATTCGATCGAACAACCGAAAATTAAGAAGAGTGTGTGAATAGCACCACCCAAAATTATCTATAACCTAAAGGTACTTGTTAAACTCAATCTAAAATCTTTGTTCTTGGACTATAATTAATTGAAAAAAAAGAATGAAATTGTCACGCATCCCATGAATACCAAACTTATTTGATTGCAGAACACTAACTTAACTAATGTCTAAAATAGCCAATATACTTGTACTTAATTAGCCCTGATTCACAACGTGGGATATGATTGAAGCCTACTAAAATACAAATTCAATTAAAATGATGCAAAGGCCAGTTTTTTAAGTTCATTAAGCAATATCTATATATTAAGCTTGATGTTTTGCCGATGAAGATAAGTTGATGCCCTTATAGTTAGTGCAATTGAGTGATAGAAAGGAAAAAAGCGGTAGAGAAATGAAAATATCAGAAGATCACAAATGGAGAAGAAAGAGCAGTCTAGGATATCGTAGAGAACGAAAGGAAATAAGGAGAAGAAAAAGATTGAGAGAGAATTACTTAAATAATAAAAATAAATTTGACTAATCAGATTACATCTCAACCATTCAAAATTTATAAATTTAATAATCTAAAAATTGTGTCAAAACTTGTGTCTTTTTATCATGTCACGAATCCGCGGTATATATATTGCATGCCTTGGAAAGGACACGTTGTAGGTGGCTTTTACGTTATGTATGGGCATCTAAAATGAGATTTGATATCAGAAATTATTAGCAAGCCAAAAGAGCAGGATACATGCTGCGGCTATAATTCTTAGAAATTATCTGTCGACACAATGATCTGAGATAGAATATATGGTACTCCTTTTGTATATTATATATGATCTTTGGCGGAGAATTAGTTTAATCATTTGTTGCCACATTAGCATGATGAGAATTATCATGATCGTAATATTCCAAAATGATTGAAACAAAATAATTCATGGTAGAAGTATATCCCACAAAGCTTAAGGGGGTGTAGTCAAACTAAGATTTTATAGGATTTTAAAAGTGATAGATTTGATAGGATTTAAGAGGATTAAAGACTCCTACAAAATTCATATGAATTTTAAAGAATTTGAATGGATTGTGGTGGATTGTGGGGGAAGGATTTGAAATCATACGGGGTGAGGTTGGATTCTTTTTAATTTTGGTTATACGTACTTTTTGCTTTCAAATCCCACAAAATCCACAACTTATTGAAATCCTCCAAAATCTTAATTTTTTTAATACACTTAGATTTGGATGGATTCTAAAATCCTTTAAAATCTTTTAATTTACTACACCTAGATTTTAATGGATTCTAAAATCTTTTAATTGACTACACCTATATTTGAATGGATTCTAAAATCCTTTAAAATCTTTTAATTGACTACACTAGGATTTTAAAGTCTTTTAAAATCCTCTCAAATCCAACTTTGACTGCACCCCCCTTATTTTGTGTGGAGGTTTACCTTTGAACAATGGCGAATTTAGGATTCGAACTTTGTAGGTCTTAATTTAAATGTCTAAGTGTTTTAGATAGAAACAGAGCACGAAGCATGAAAAAAAATAGTTTATTCATTGAGGAATTGTCATACACTTGGTAAGCTTGTTGTCATCAATCGAACCATGTTGCACACCTTCAGTAGATATCGATAATTTGATGAGTGCTATCAAGAGCTATTGTCGAGTGTTATCAACGCAAACTGTCGAGATATGTCTACCATACATTACATCAAGCCTTTTGTGGGGCACAAATGAGACTCATGCCAAACATTCAGAGGGTCCCCTAAGAACCTTCACCGTGCGTGTTTTCTGGTCTTCGAATGATCTTGGGACCACCTTGGTCCCAATGTATATCCTCCCTTGCCCGTGAATAATTGTTAGTCGTTAATACATGTAAGATTCATTTACAACGTTCTCTATCATTTACAACATTCCCTAACTTGACATATACACGAAATTCCATGTCCTTTACCTCTTATAATTATAACAAGCTAATGGATGATAAAATGGAGTTTATAATTTACATATGCAAAGTAATACAGTGCTACAACCCCAGCTTTTGTTGCCAAAGGTCAAAGGCAATTGTCCGATATGATTGTGGTAGGTTTTAATAAGCGCACAATGATAGGTTGATTAGCTTCACATTCCATGTTTAGGGGGGTCTATATTAGGCCGTAATTACTTGTTTAATGATAACTTTAATTGGTACATAATTGTGGAAGATGCTTTTATAAAGTGGCTTCAATTCCTCATATATTTTAGGCCATCAAAGGCATCCTCTTTCACGTGGAAGTTTTCAGTTTTCGGCAGTTTGCTTAGTCGGATCTAATTAACATCAATAGTAAACAATATGTAGAAGAAAACTGTTTACAATTAAGTCACAACAAATGTGAACTATGTGTCTTTACATGGTATATACAGAAACTCTTTCAAGTTTTAAGTGACCATGTGGAAGGAAAAGTGCATAAAAATTAAAGATTCAATACCAACACACCAACATTTTAGATCTTAGAAGCTAATTTAGGGTGACTATCTCTGACTAGACTAGCTTCAAGGACTAAGCTGGACTGCCTTAGACTAGATTAAGCTGGACTAACTTAGTGAAGCGTTTGGTGCAATGTCGAACTAGGAGCAAAATAATGACAAAAAAAAAAAAAAAAAAAAAAACCATGATATGTAACAAAATATTCTCATCTAATGAAAGTGAAACCCAACATGAAAGTTTCTACAGAATTAGCCAAATTCTTCAATTTGCTATCCCAGAAAAAGCAGAACTAAATGAAATCATTCAATTTGCTATCCCAGAAAAAGCAGAACTACTGAAATCATTCAATTTGCTCAACCACTCCAAATTGCTCAAAAGCTCTAATATCCCAGAAAAATCAAATCCTTCAATTTGGTATTTCACAGACAACTCACAAATCCAACCCAATTCACATAATCATTTTCCTGATATATGAGAGTTCATCTCCTTCATAAGTCCTCTGTTTATTTTCTACTCAAATAGTTACTTGAAGATTTGTAGCCGAACAGCTCTTCAATAACAACAACAAGTTCCTTCTCGACCTTCCATCAAATAATTTGAAATCCTCCGTAGTTGTAATCCTTCGAGACAAAACGCAGAGTGCCCAACCCAGAACCGTTTATCCTGTTCAAAATTCAGAAACCCAATTAGGGATTCCACTCGGAAGGAAAATCGAATCCTAAAAAAAAAACGAATTGAAAACCTAGAAAAATCCAATCCCAGAAAAATCGATTAAAAAACCCAGAAAAATCAATTCGAAAACCCAGAAAAAAGGGAAAATACTTGCAAATCAAGTCTTGCAGACTTGGACTTTTTAGATTCGTTTGAATCGTTTTTGTCAAACCCAGGTGCAGACTTGGGGATTCTTGCAGACCTGGAAATTCTTGCAGACTTGGAGATCTTCTGGACAGACGAGAGGGAGGTGGGGAGAGAGACAGTGGGAGGGCAAGTGCTCAGGCTTGGGGCGAGGCGAAGCGAGGGGAAGCGGGGAAACGGGACTAGCAATCCCCTCCTTTCCAGGGGCTCTCGCTAAGCCCAGCTACCGAAGGATTAAGTCGGCACGAGTCCGGCTTAATCCCATTAAACTCAATCCCGGCTTGCACCAAACACATAATAATAATCCTACCCAAATAGTCCAGTCCAGTGAAAGCTAACGAGGCCAAACAAACGCTCCCTTAGTTATTTTTCTTAAAATGGTAATGAACATTCTAAGTAAAAGACACTTTTAGAAGAGGGAATCCTGATCCTCTGTCCATTTGTGAGACTCAGCGCTCGTTTGGAAGCGCTTTTAAAAGGATTAAAAGCACTTTTAGTGCTTTTTGAATTCACTTAAAGTGCTTTAAAATTTAATGTTGGTTCTGAAAGCACTTTAAATGATTTCAAAAATATTTTCACCAAAAACATTTTTAGTTATTTTAAAAGCACTTTCAAATGAGCCTCATTCTACATTGTATTTCAATGATTCGAACCGTCTATTTTTTAGTCACAATTCATATAACCGGTTGCATGCATACAATGTAGAGCTCAAAAACTAGGAATCCCTCCTCCGAAACTGCCAATGTATATATCTAACAATGCAAGTCAATAGTCTTAAATAATTCTCAAATCCTTTCTCACTAAGAAAGCTCTCCAAGATCTGCAAATAGTTCTTCATGTGCAGTAGGATCTTCCTTTGAAAGCTGTATGAAATTTTATAAGTAAGATGATAACCGTGTCAGCATTTGGAGAAAGTGAGGAGAGCTTTGAGGAATATCAGTTTTAAATTCAAAGTAATATTTTCTTTTGACAATTAGATTCGAAGGGCTGTTTGTCCTCGTTGTTACCTCAATATATTAACAAAAGTCGGTTAGTAAATAGTAAGCTGAACACAACAAAATTGAGGGTAACACTCCCTGTAGAAAGGAATTGAGATCTTATCTGGATATTCATGTCATGGCCGACGGAATCGGAGATCTCATAGTGTTTATTTTAAATTTTGCGGTCCTCATTAGCCTATTTAACTAGCGCACCTTAAATCAAGAATCTGGATCTCTCTTTCTCTCTCTTCAACGATTGGATCTTCGAATCTTTAGAGTTCTAATACAGAGATTCGGAGAGGATCTCCACTCCTGTAAAAGTACTAGTAATGCTGTAGAAATTAACTAGCTGGCTTCCACTTTGATTAGTACATGGTGCATTTTAATTATCACTGTTTTTTCAGGTGCTAAATTTTCGTATTTTAGAGAAACTAATGGTGCACTTCACTAATTCTCTAATTTGAAGATGTTTGCACTTTGCGTTGTTTCTATAGATTAAACTTAATTCTTTAGAAAAATCTACTCAACTAAATACTTGGTTCATCATGAAATTATCAATGATTAAGAAAACGTTGATTTATTCTATCGGTGTATTTTTGTTCACCACCCTCAAGTGGTTATAATACTCACCACTTTTTTTTATCAACACGGTAGGAGTTTAAATTTTAATATTTGTGTCTATCCAATACACAAATTTCGAAATTTAAATTCGTTAAAATGATAAATAAGGTGGTGAGCATTACTGTCACTTGAAAGTGGTGAGCAAAAATATTCATTTTTATCCTATACAGATGATTGAACAAGCACCAATTTGAATGGTTTTTTTTTTCAAAAAATAATCTTTCAATAATAATTATGAAAATAAACAATGTTATTATACATTAGCAAACAATTTAGGTACAAAAGAGTTAATTGGATGCCACACACTTTGCAACCAATTGCATTAGACCACGTATTCGAAACTGCCACTATATATTCCCCAAAGTTCAAAAATTTCGTTGACCTTCAGAAACAGAACCACAATTCTTCGCGCTTTCTCCCCCTGCAAATCGCGATGGCGCTTTCCGCCGCGTTCCGGGAAGGACTCGAACACATGGAACGTACCCGAAACCAGCGCCTCTCTCTTTTCCGAGATCGATCGCCTCGACGAGAAATATCAATCCGATTCACATCAGTTGAGGTATTACTTAAGTTTCTCAATTGATCAAGTTTTCGGTTGCATGATTCATTAATTAGGTTGAACGGGAGTGACTTAGATTGGGAATTGAAATTGAATTGGGGATCATTTTAGGGTTTTGAAGAGTGAGGTGGAGGAGCTTGAAGAGTTGGAGAAGGAGAAGAAGAGTTTTTATGAGTTGAAGGGATTTGAGATGGAGTTCAAGCAAAATGTCGTGAAGTTTGCTTTGGAATGTCAAATGCAAGTTCAAAATTTGAAAAATGGCATCGATTAGGTAAAACTCTAATCAGATGCACAGAAAAAATTTCAAATTCGAAAACTCGAGGGGTTTGATCGATTTTCTTAGTTCGTATATCTTCAGTGATAGAGTACTTAATTCATATTTTTAGTGGTAGGGCACTTATTTCCATGACTGGAAGTTCACTTTTTTTTATTTATTTAATTTATTTTTGGTTCGAAAATGAAGCTTCATTAATGAAAGGAAGATACAATTTGTGCTAGAAATGTCTAAACCTAAACAGAGTACCAAGCCCTACACAACAAAGCAAACATAAGATAGAGGACAAGCCTAAACAAGGAGAGCTACAACTCTAGCTACAAAGAGAGGTCCACACTGATTTAGGCCCATAGGCTACAAAAGAAACCATAAACAGTAAAACCCTTAAATCTAGAAGCAAAAACCTGGTCACCACCTCCACATCCGTCGTTACCTCCGTGAAGAAAGACATCGCACCAAATAGAAAAATGCACCCGAACCAAAACCCAGATCTGAGAGTATTGCACAGAATCAATCCACCAGGAGCCAAAGCCACCATAGCCACACCTGCAAGAAAATTCACCAAACGTAACAGGGGAAGGGGGAGGGCGAAGGGGGTGTGTAAAACACCCTTGTTCCGACGTGAATCGTTCCACACTTCGCCCAATTTTTCCAATAAGCCAGATCGACAATGGGGCTGTGCGGGTTGGGTCTTGATTCACGATAGAGCCCAATACTCGTAGATCTAAATCATGGTTCAAAGTTGGGAAAGATGAAAGGCAGCAGGAGGGAGGTAGGAGAACAGCATGTGATGGGGAGGTATGGGGGGGATGACGATGAGCGATCAATGATTGAGGAGAGGGAACAAAACTGAGACCAAAGCTCAGGTAGATGAGACAAAGCTCATAAAAAAGCATAAAAAAGACAGGGAATGGAAGAGAAGAAAGAAAAGTAGAAGGAAGCAGGAGAGATTTTTAGGTGATGATGTTTATATTATTTTCAGTTCTATGTTCTCTTAACGTACTAAAAGAAAAACTTATTTCGGTACGTTTAATTCTGGGGGATTTAAAAATATTTTAAACTATTTTGAAAAGAAAATATCTTAAATCGTAGATAATTATTGCTAAATTGTAGCATTATTGTGAAAATAAATTGAATCTAACCAACTTTTTTTTTACAATTATCTCTAACGGAGAAGAGTGTAATCAAAAGGCTAAATTATAGGAAATTTGTTACAATATAATGTGCATATAGCACCAAAATTATGACAAAAAAAAGTTTAATCAAATCGCTAAAAGACATAGATGTTTGATCTAGAAAATTAAAAAATAAGGCGCCTATATCAAAAGATCCCAAAACGAAAATTCATTTCTTTGGAGAACGAATTAGCAAATGGCAGAGGCAGTGGCGCTGGACGTGGAGGAGCTCCGCCACCTTCAGAGCATTGCGAAACGATCCCGTGTCATCAACCTCATTTCCACTGAGATTCGCACTCTGGAGAAAAAGGTCCCCTTTTTTTTTTTTGTATCTCAGCATTTGCTATTTAATATTTACATTTTTTACATGCCTCTAACATGTAGTGAAATTTTTGCCACAATGTGATTGTTTTGGCCATGTCCCCACATTTTTGTGTGAAATTTGGTTTATATTTGACCCAGAAAAAAAAAAATTTGGAAACTTGTATTTGATTTTAGAATTTAGTGTAAAGTGAGCATATGAACTCAATATTATTAATGCCTATGGATTCTTTCACATGTGTTGTTGCAGTATGATTTGGCACGGGTCATGAACCCAAGTTTGAATCTCTCTTTCCGTATATTAGACTAGTTTAGAATATCGTCTTGTCAAATTTTCTATTTCAAACCCACTTCATAATTTTGTCTTTGCTTTAGCATTTTGAAATGTTGTAATGTTTGAAAGATTATGAGATTTTTATGGTATCTAGTGACGGATAAGCGCTTGTTAAGATCGTATGAACCCGCCATTTCAAGGCCAGATATGGAATCTTGCTATGTTCACGTATGGGAAATAATGTCGTCTTTGATCATTGCAGATGTTACAAGAGGCTGCTGCTTCACCTGCACTGCAAATCCCATCTCCAATTTCAACTGATACTGCCACCCCAACTCTGCATTACACTGCGCTTTCGTCGTTCAGCTGGGATCAGGACAACGACAAAGTGAAGGTGCGAACATATTCACCATGTGTTTTTGCGTTAGGTTTAGACTGGTCGTATGTTATTCCATTGTTAACTTTAGGTTTCTTCGGTGGTTGTTGTTTCGGTTTGATCACCTTCACTTTTTTTTTTTTCGTGCAGATATACATATTTCTGGAGGGAGTTGATCAGGAGAAGATAGAGACCGACTTCAAGCCTACGTCATTTGACATCAAACTCCATGATGTGAAAGGAAAGAATTACAGGTTCGGTTTGCCTAAGCTGAACAAGGAGATCAATCCAGAGAAGTGTAAGGTGCTGGTTAAGCCTACAAGGGTTGTTATCAATTTGGCTAAAACTTCAAAGGATTACTGGTTGGACTTGAAATTTAAGGAGGACAAGGTATATCTCATCGTATCTTTGAACTCTCCCATTTTATGCTTCGGAAAACAGAGAAATGTAACTGAATGCTTTCGTTATTGTGATCTTGCAGCTGAAGCCGAGTCCGGATAAAGAGAAAGATCCCATGGCAGGAATCATGGACTTGATGAAGGTGAAGTTACCAAATATTTACATTGTCATATATGAAAATGTGTACTGTGTTTCTTCTCTGCTTTGTTAATTACCGTATGCAACTGATCTTGTAGAATATGTACGATGAAGGGGATCCGGACATGAAACGAACAATTGCCAAAGCGTGGACCGATGCAAAGTTTGGACAAACCGGCTGATCTATCAAAGGGTTTTCAACTAAACATGGAGCTGACATTGTTTTTTGAGTAGTTTTTTCGTTTATATGATCGTAATGCTCAGCGAGTTCTTTCATGGTAGGATGGTTCTTCGTGTTATGAAACTCTGTTGCACGTAGCTTTTCTAAAGCTCTATGTAAAAGACTGGAAGAATATCAGTTTACAGTTTAGCAGAACAACAGCTAATTGATGATCTGATGTGTTTTTGTGGGATTGGAAGTGTGAATGTTTCATTCTGGAATTTAGGGTTTAGATTTTTGTATGGTTTGAGTGTGGCATAGGGAAAGGGATCCTCACCTAATCCACCTAGTCTGGGATCCGAACCATTGAAATTTGATCCAACGACTACAAATAGGAACCCCTTTAAAATTGATAATAACTGTAGCCGTTTGATCAAATTTCAACGGCTTGAATCTCGAACTAGGTGGATTAGGTGGGAAGGGATCCAGAGAAGATCCCTTTCCATAGGGGTTCTGGTGTTTTGAGGTATGACATGTGGATAGTTGGCATGTTAGTTGGGGTTTAGGGTTTAGAGGGTCCTTTGTCAAACCATCTCTACCAAATATGTAACAAGAAGAACCGAACTTTGCTCAAATGAAACTCAAATCATAACACGGCGGGAAAAATGAATGGAGTAACATGAGTCACAAATAACAAAGTTTTATCCCTTTAAGTGGAGCCAACTGTATAAATTCTAGAATGTCACTTCGCACGGTTTTGCGAAATGGAATAATGTGAGTTAAAAATTGTAAAATCATTTCACCGGCAAAAGATCGTCCATTCGCTTGCACTGGGGGAGCACAAACTTGAATTTGAAAGATTAAAGCCAATCCCGGCTAATCAGTTCTCACATCAAATCGGAATCACAAAATCGGAACCGCAGAAATACAAAACAAGCAACATATTTCCATGTCAAGGAAGCCAAGTTCTTATTCGGTTTTACGTGAATCACACTTCTCAGAACCCTATAAATGTGAATAGGAAATGATAGTGATCTCCAAAACTACGAAAAGATCATCTAACGACACGAGACAAGAGAGATTGTGTGCCGTCATTGGAGTATTTGACTACCATAATCAGCATTGAACTTCTCGTAACGATGAGCTTGGAGATGAGCAGACGGCCTTGTGTTCTTCAAAGCCGTCTCAATATCTTCGTGTTTGATCGGTCCAACCTTGGGCAGTTCTGCAACCAAAAACATCATGGCATAAGCTTTTACCGACCGTGTCTAAACAAAAACCCGTTGCCCAAGTTCGTATTTACATTAAGCTCATATGCATCCAATTTTGGTTAATACTTTTAGAGTCACATACCATCCTCAGGAACCGTGTCCTCTTTGTCTTCAAGGAATGTCATTATGCGTCTCAGAGGCTGCATAGCAGCCTCCTTGCACACCAATCGAATATCTGAACCTGAATATCCTTCAGTTTTATCCACCAACAAATCATAAGGAAGCTTCTCCTCATCAGGCTGTACTGGCAGGAGCTCCTCGAACATTGCTCTTCTTGCTTCTGGTTCAGGCAGAGGCACAAGAATCTAAATTTTTCATGGTTAATGGAGAACCCGAATAAAATGGCTGGATACAGAATATGCTTGATCATGTGAAAAACTGCCTCGTATTTTGATACCTAGCTAGAAGAGAATGCAAATAACGGATAATGGATGTGATACTGCAGGTGAACCTTCCCGTATTCTATACCATAATCAACCGCAAAATGATCCTACATCCATTTAGACATCTCGAATATCCTGGCATGTAATGCATATTCATATACACCCAAATATAGATACCAGCACTCAACTCCGTTAATGTTTGTGAAACTATGATTTGCATTCAGACCCATGAGATTGTAACGAAGTGTATAACATTATATGCTAATAATTATAACTTCCGTCGTTTCCATATAGTTGACTTGGCACATATCACTGAGCATAATTTAACTTTTCAAAAGGATACTCGCTTCTCAAGACGCCGGAGCATGGCTGCATCCAGTTCCCAGGGAAGATTTGTAGCAGCCAAAACAAAAACAAGTTCACTTGTCTTCGTCAAACCATCCATCTGCAATCTAATACAAGCTAATCAATTTTTGAACAAGCATAGTTGACATGTGGAATATCCTGATGCTCGGAACCAAGACAATTAAAAGTTCTAAGCACAGTGTTAACATAGTTTCTCAAATGTTATAAACTGATACGATGCAGAAAACAAGATTCTGTGATCAACACAAGTAACATATGATGGGAGAGAACTCTAAGAAAGCAGCACTCTTTAAAAACAAACATCACCTGTATGAGTAGCTCCGTCTTCAGACGCCTACTTGCTTCATGCTCACTTCGTCCTTCACCACGTTGACTAATAATTGCATCAATTTCATCAATAAATATAGTTGATGGCGCATGGTGCCTTGCAAGCTCAAATAGCACCTTCACTAACTTCTCTGAGTCGCCTGAAAGATTATGCAAACATTAAAATTGAAGGAAATATTAAAGAACGGATAATAAGCTCAAATAACAAGGTGGCAAATTTGGGACCCTACTAAATTCTTCCCCATCCATTTTATGACAAATAAGCAAACAAACAAGCATGATCTTCAAAAAATTGTTCAACCCTAACATACCACGCCATTTACTGACAACAGATGATGCTGAAATGTTGAAAAATGTGGTCTTGCACTCTGTTGCAACAGCCTTGGCAAGCATTGTCTGCACCATCAGATGTTAAATGAATTTTTGTCCAAAGTATCGTTGTAAAAGATTAACTGGGTTGTGCATCAACAGGACTTTGAAAATGCATCTTCATTTCAGAGTAAGGTTTTCATAAGAACTCATTGCATGGAGAGCACTTTTCAATGAAAGTAAGATTTTAACAAATTAATTTTAAAAAAACCCATCTCCCAATCCCCCACCCCCACCCAAATAGCATGATCACTTCAGCAAGGAAAGGTACAAATGCAATACGGTTAACAACTTTTCTTGGGTAAGCAAATAGAAGAGCAAATACTGTATAACCAAAGCACGGAAAAAGAAACATAAACAATCAACAGGATTGGAAGGAATTACAAACCTTTCCTGTCCCTGGAGGTCCAAAAAGGAGAATACCTTTCCACGGTGTTAAAAGTCCAGTAAAGTACCTGAGGAAAATAGAAAGATCAGTTTGATATTTGAATGATCTTGCATCGTGCCATCATTTCAAAAGTACTGCCAGTTAATTCAATCTGGTTGTTTCAAAGTTTTATCCCAGTTTCCAGACAAGTAGCTGCAAGAAACAGTTTCAAAATATTCTAGCACATATTAATTAATTTAGCTTAACATAAAGAAAAACATTTGGTACTCCACAAATTTAAAAGAAATACTAAAAGCAATTAGCATGAACCATGATTAAATTAAGTTAATATTGGTTTCAATGTCACAGAAAGAGAATGTAAACTGAGACCATGCTTCACAAGTAAACAACTAGCAATTCAGCAATCTGATTCTCCTGAACTTTACGAACAAAAAAAATATAGGAGTACATAAAAATGCAAGAACAAACATGTTAAATCGTTAATTGTTTATTAAATAAATTTGGTACATGAGGTGCTCATTGACCAGACGTACTTGGGATATTTAATTGGCATGACCACTGCTTCTTTGAGCAAACGCTTGGCATTCTCTAATCCCTTGATGCTTTCCCACTTAACATCTGGACTACCCCGAATTATATCCCTGCACAAGACACAATGCATGGTAAATAAATGACGATACTTTCAGGGTGCAACTGTAATCATCCTTGGCCACCGGGAAAAAGAAAATGTAATAGCAGTAACTTGTATTCCATCATGTGATGTCATTCATCTAAAATCACCTGCATAAACTCTCTCCTAAAGAACGCATTTCTGCCGATTCAAAAGCAGGTAAAAGGGACTTCTGCCTGTGGAGTTCACAAAAAAATGTCAGTAGGTTCTTAAAGAAGCATTCTTCAATGAAAAGTTGCAAGAAAACATACGGTATCTCATCATGCTGATCAGATAAGACTCCATTTGAGTGAGGCACGGAGCCCCTAACCTGAAAAACAGATGAAACCGAAGAACAAATGAATGCAACTGTACAAGTTTATGCAATATGTCAAATCCAATTCACTACATGATAAGATCAAATCCACTACCTGGTTTTGAAATTGCTCGTAGATGGCCAAGTCAGCTGTCCTCTTCGCGGTCACTCCGGAACTACTTCCATTACTCACATCTCCATTAGTGGACTGCCCGTTTTGCTGCGGCTCCGGCGCTTTCTTTCTACCAAACTTAGCATCATAAAACAATTTAAAATCCTAGAAATGCACATAATTTTAGCTGAGATAAATCCACGAATTCTTGATTCAATCCTATCCATCAGATCAAAATTCGCAACTACATAATCTCAACAACCAGAATTTAATCCAAATATACTCAACTCTAAGCATATAATTAATCCCAAAACAAAAATTATACTAATTGAGATCACTGAGCCAGTGAGCTCATATTTGTCAGCATAGAAAACAGAAGCAAGCAAAACAAACAAAAATAGAAATTGGGCTCCTTCAGTTTCTGATTCAAACCCAGAAAAAGCTAACAGCTACTCTACTCATAGTTTCGTTCAAGTGCCAAACTTTTCAATTCGACCAGCATTTTCTCGGGAAACAAACAGAAAATAATAAGCGAATTGGTGAGTGAGTACCTGAAAGGACCAGCGACTGGGAGCAGGCTCGTCGGACATTGCTCAAACAAATCTGGAGCGGAGAAAATTGAGAAGAGAAGAGAAAAGGAGAGAATTGTAGAGATCTCTCTCTCTTAGCGGTCTCTGTCGCCACTCACTCTGGTGAGTAATTATACAGCTCGGAAACATGTAGAACAAAACGCGTGTGTGATCTCTGAATTTTCATTTACATTAAATTGAGAAAGGTTCGCCAAATTATTAATTATTTAGGGTAAAAGACTGTTTACTACCCTCATGTTTCGTGGTTTTTAACATTTAGTACATCAAGTTTTTTTCGTTTCAGAGTCATACCTAAAGTGTAAATTTTGGGACAGTCTCATACATCCGTTAGTCAAACTATTAAGTTTTTCGTTAACTGTGATGTGGCGCACTGACTGGGCGCCATGTGTCATCCACGTTTTTTTTTTTTTTGCTTCTTCCTTCCTTCCTCCTTCCTTCCATTTCTTCTCATTCTTCCTTCTTCTTCCTTCTCATTCTCCTTCTTCTTCCTCCAAATCTGGGGAAGTTTTTTTTTTTTTTTTTTTTCTTTCTTCTTCTTCCTCCTTCTTCCTTCCCCTTCTTCCTTCTTCTTCCTTCTCCTTCTTCTTCTTCTTCTTCCTCCGAAATCTGGGGAAGTTTGTTTTTTTTTTTTTTTTTTCTTTCTTCTTCTTCCTCCTTCTTCCTTCTTCTTCTTCTTCTTCCTCCGACTGCAATTTTTTCTTCCTCCTTCTCCTTCTTCCTTCCCCTTCTTCCTTCTTCTTCTTCTTCTTCCTCAAAAAAAAAAAAAAAAAAAAAGACTTTCATCTTCCCCCAAATTCGGAGAAAGAAGAAGGGGAAGAAAGAAGGAGAAGAAGGAGGAAGAAAAAAAAAAAAACCGAATCTGGGCAGATTCAGAGGAAGAAGAAGAAAGAAGGAAAAAAAAAGAAATAAAAATGAAAAAACTGAATCTGGGTAGATTCGGAGGAAGAAGAAGAAGAAGAAGAAGGAAGGAGGAAAGAGAAAGAAGAAGAAGAAGAAGAAAAAAAAAAAAAAAAAAAAAAAAAAGCTTCCCCAGATTCGGGAAGAAGAAGGAGAATGAGAATGAAGAAGAAGGAAGAAGGGGAAGAAAGGGAAGGAAGGAGGAAGGAAGGAAGAAGGAGAAGGAGGAAGGAAAAAAAAAGAAAAAAAAAAGAAAGTTGCAGTCGGAGGAAGAAGAAGAAGAAGAATGAAGAAGAAAAGAAAAAAAAAGAAAAAAAACGTGGATGACACGTGGTGCCCAGTCAGTGCGCCACGTCACAGTTAATGGAAAACTTAACAGTTTGACTAACAGATGTATGAAACTGTCCCAAAATTTATACTTTAGGTATGACTCTGAGACGAAAAAAACTTGATGTACTAAATGTTGAAAACCACGAAACATGAGGGTAGTAAACAGTCTTTTACCCAATTATTTAATAACCAAAATGCTCACTCTACATGGCTGTTTAAACATGTTTTTTTCTTTTTAGTGAAAAATTATTTTATAAAGATATGACTCCATGCCGAGGATGATGAAGAGCCTGATCGGACAAGTTTGGAACAAAATACACCATGCCGTGGATGATGAAGATCCTTGGTAAAGAGGTTAGCAGTCTGATCAGTGAAAGAAATATAATAAACTAGATGACTATCACGGACCACCTTTTCACGAACAAAATGAAATCAAGTTCAATATGACGTGAGAAGGATGGTAAATGGCACTAAGATTATTACAGTGCAAGAGAACATGAAAATATAAACGAACACCAAGCTCGTGCAAGAGAAAACAACTCAAGGTGGTTTCGGCACATGCATGAGCAAGGGCACGGTATTCCAATTCGGTACTAAAACGAGATACGGTCGGTTGTTTTTTTTAGCACCAGTATACGTGATTAGAACCAAGATAAACAACGTAACTAGTGGTGGAACGACAAGTGTCCGGATAGCCAGGCCAATAAGCACCATAGTAGGTGGATAAGGTAGCGGAAACAAGCTAAGGAGTCGATGTGATGCCAAAATCCATTGTACATTTGACATAACGGAAAATTCGTTTAGCGGCAATCATATGAGTAGGGCAAGGCGAGCTCATAAACAAAGCAACAATATTGACAACAAAAGATATATCAGAGCAAGTGAGAGTGAGATAGCCAACAATATCCATATGTAAACCTAAGAAATAACAGAGGGGACCTAAATCCAAATCTAGAAGAAGAAGAAGAAAGAAACCCCAGGACATTGAGGAAAAAAACCTAGACGAATGATAATATGTAGAAATATGACTCCTACTTAATTATTGTTTGGTTTTTATTCCATTACCCTCATGATTCTGTTCCATTCCAATGTGTACTCCAAATTTTAACAACGCACTAATTATAGTAATTTCTGATTATACAAAATAAATAGGAATTGAATGAACAACAAGGTAAACACTAATTTATTTATTTTTTGGTAGAAAAAAAGTGGCAAAATCGTGAGTTGAAAATAATGATGGGCTTGTAACCGAATAAAAGGAAAATAATGATGGTCTAGAGTGGAGTCCAGAATGAGTTATGGGCTTGGTCTCAAACCTAACGAGCCCAACCCAACCCAAGACAGGGTACTTGGATTCAGTCCAACTGGTTGACCTTTGATGTAGGGTGTTGGTATTCCTTGTTGTGTACTCAACCTCACCCGATAATACATCGACCAAAAAACACTGGCCCAATAACACTAAATTTTTTTTATCCATATGAGTTGGTTTTATTTTAAAGAAAACTTTGAGTTTTAATGAAAATGACTAAAAGGTGTTGTAAATGAATAGTACCAGGATTGACTTTTTAGTGTAAAAATATGGTTTTTCGATAAAGTAAACAGTACCGAGAGCTTTTCGTTAAAGTTCTCTTTATTTTAAGAACAACTCCTTGGGTTAAAATCTAAAATTTAGGTTTTAAACTAACTCATTTTTTATTGACTGAGTTTAAAATAAGGTTTGAGTTAAAACCTAAAATTTGGGCAAATTTGATCCAGAATTCCGATTATGGTTAAAAGGCTGGCCCACGTTAAGGGTGTGAACGCACTTGGAAAAGTGGAGGCCGCATCAAGGCGAAGTGCCCCAGGTGCGAGATGCGCAAGAGTTGACAGGAAGTATGGACCACCAAAAAGGGGCCCAACAACTCTTTTTTTGATCCGACAGTTTTAATTATTGGACCTTTGGTTAATCCAACGGTCTAGATTCTATTAAATACATTGAATCCAACAGCTGAGATCGAATATGTCAAATCTAACGGTAAAAAAAATTCTACCGGCTCAAAATTAAAGATTTTATCTAAATCAAAAGTAACCCAAAAACTCTAAAAATACATGTTTCATGGAGTTGATTTAGTGAAATTTTTTTCAACTCTTATCAGAATCTAAATATTTTTAGGTTAAAATGTAAAAATAAAATTTGATAATCGACATAAATTGTGTTCTAAAAAAGTTACTGAAAAAAAAATCTAGCCTAAATTCATTCTTAATAATCTCGTGCTAAAATTTTACCCAGAACCTTTGGAGCAGAAAAACTGGTTCTGGGTTAAAATCTAAATTTTCTAAGTTAAAAATTTTGGTTTTAACCCCAATCATTGAAGTTGGTCTAAAGGAAAATATTTTTGCTCACCACGTTTAAATGATGGTAATGTTCACCATCTTATTTATCATTGTTAAATGAGTCTATTTATTACACAACTCTCAAAATTTAAACTCACCCAATAATATTGAATATGGTGGTGAGAGTTACCACCACTAAAGGTGGTGAGCAAAAATGCAGTCTTTATTAAAACTTTACAATTTACAGTTAACCACCTGAACTTCATTGTTTGTGATAAGTTGGCACGTTCCTATACTTTTTTTTTTTAAATTTACTATTATTAAGGGGAAGGAGAGAGTTCAAAAATATTACTTAATTTAGGGAAAAAGGAAGTTTTGAACCCGGGGTGAATGGATAAAAACCTAACATCATATCCACTAAAATATTGGATCACATGCACGTTCCTATACTTCCATCAACCTTTTGTCAAATAATGACTACATACTTTTCATGCTCAAGGTTCCATATATCATAAAACAGGAAGTCTCTTGCCTGTTGGAGATAGTAGATCGAGATTCCTACAAATGTATAAATATGACACGGCTTATGAAATAGACAATTGGATGAAAGAAAGTGAAGCACTATACAGAGATGTCGTTAAAAAAATCCAAGAAATCTTGAATCAATATAATCCATTTGTGCAAACATTTCACCACCTAGCGCAACGTCAAGATTTGCAAAATTGCAGATTGATTATCAAGGAGCAGCTTGCAAATCAACAACAATATTGTTTACTGTCTACATCTCAGGTTGCTGCAATCATAGTAGGTGGTGAAGGATCAGAAAACATTAGAGGTCGGGATATCATTGTGCAAACTATAGATGATCAACTTAAGAGTATCAAAGATTGTGTTGGCTACTATGACCCTTTACAATATCCATTGTTGTTACCTTATGGAACATATGGATGGGATGTGAATATTCGAAATAACAACTGCAAAAAAGTGACATGTTGTGACTATTATTCTTATGTTCCTTAGGTAACCGAAGATCTTCATCTATGTACACATAATATTAATTTTATAAATTATATTATGGTGAGTGAAATTTTTTATCATTTTAGATTCGTCAACGTGATGAATCGCTTCTACTTCGTGGTGGTCGCATGTTGCAGCAATATGTAGTTGATAACTACGTAAAGATCGAATCACAAAAGTTTAGATGGATGTGTGATAATCAACACACAATTCGATCTAAATTTATCGAGGACTACAAGACTTATTAATTGTAGGACAAAATAATGCACTTCATTTTCATGTTCTATCATATCAAATGAGACTTATTAATGAGTTTTAACAAAACAAATATAATTAGACTTATTAATGATTTATAACAAAACAAATACAGGAAACATCGGTCGTCGTAGGACTATATTACCATCACCTTTTGTTGGTGGTCCCCGTGACATGTATCAAAGGTATCAATATGCAATGACTTTGGTTCAAAAGTATGGAAGACTAGATATTTTCCTAACAATGACATGTAATCCAACTTGGGAGGAAATAAGTGATGAGCTACTACCTGGCCAAGCACTACAAGGATTTGCTTACAAGGGTTTTTCGTGCAAAATTTGAAGAGTTGAAGAATTATGTTATAAAAAAGGTGTTTTGGGTAGAGTTTTTGCATATGTATATGTCATTGAGTTTCAAAAGCGTGGTCTCCCCCATGTCCACATGTTTCTCATGTTAGAAGAAACTGATAAGCTTAATAGTCTCGATGATTATGACCAGATGGTGCGAGCTGAAATACCAAATTCAAATGAAGAGCTTGAACTTTATAATGTTGTGTTAAGGCATATGATACGTAGTCCATGTGGAAGGCACACTTCACAATCACCCTGTATGAAACGTGGGAGCTGTAAACGAAATTATCCCAAGCCATTTGCACCAACTACAGTTCAAGGAAATGATTCTTATCCAGTCTATCGTAGAAGAGACAATCATGATCATGTTCCATTAAATCATAATGCACGTATAATGGTGGACAATTGGTGGGTCATTCCGTATAACTCATGGATACTCCTCAGATATGATTGTCATATTAATGTTGAGATTTGTTGCAACATTAAACGTGTTAAGTACCTGTATAAATATGTTTACAAAGGTCCCGACAGAGTAGCTTTCGAAGTTCATCCGAAACCTATTCAAGATGAAAAAAAGCAGTTTGTTGATGCAAGATAGGTTTGTACACCTGAAGCTTTATGGAGAATATTCAAATTTGTAACTAATCGACTTTATCCATTGGTTGAATGACTACAGATTCATCTTCTCGAATGACAAACTGTTCACTTTCACCTTCACCAGAGAGTATCAAATATTTTGGCAGATGACACAAACTTAATGACTATGTTGACAGAGTTTTTTTTTACCAAGAATGTCACTTGCACGGAAGCATGACAATACTTATACCTAGAGTTCCCTGAACGGTTCAAATGGAGTCAAAAAGATAAAATCTGGAGTGAGAAGAACAATAACCAGAAAGTTATTGGCCGAATATATGCAGTATTTCCGAATGAGGATGAAAAAAATTATACTTACGCATCCTTCTTAATCATCTTAAAGGACCAACATCATTTGAGAACTTAAGAACAGTCAATGACATCGTTCAACCAACATTTAAGAAAACAGTGCAACAACGAGGTTTGCTAAAAGATGATGATAGCATCAGACAGTGTCTTCGTGAGGCCTTTAACATTCGGATGACGTGAGCTTTATGAAGGTTGTTTGTTACCATCTTTGTTTACTATGAGCCGCATGGAGTAAGAAGATTGTGAGATGAGTTTAATTCATTTATGGTAGAAGATTATTATGTTTCAAGTACCACAAGTAATAGTTCTATCTTGAACAAGCTTTACCAAGACTTAAACGAGCTATTAGTGCAACATAGTAAGTTCGTGTCTGATTACGATATACCATAAATAACACAAGATTGTGTTAGAGACAACACACTTCCAAGGATAATATAGGATGAAGTTTCACTTGATATCTCTGAAGAATACCTCAATGCGGTTCATAATCCAAATGAAGATCAAATGGCGACATATGACTTGATTGTATCTGCAATTCAACGTCGAGACAATGCCATATTTTTTGTGGATGGCCCTGAAGGGACGAGAAATACTGACTTATATCATGCATTGTCAGCAACCTTAAGGAGCAATAGTCATATTATATTGACAACAACATCATCTGGAATTGCAACAACAATATTGCCAGGAGGAAGGACAACACACTTAAGATTTAAAATTCCTCTAAGTCCAGATGCATCTTCCATATGCTCTATTAGTATCTAGTTTATTTGGCAAAATTGATAAGAAGAACATTAGTTGTTATTTGGGATGAAGCAACAATGACACTCCGATTTGCATTTGAGGCTCTTGATCAAACATTCAAAGATATAATAGGAGTTGACTTGCCATATGGAGGAAAGGTTATGATTTTTGGAGGAGATTTTCGACAAATTCTTCCTGTTGTTCCGAAAGGTACAAGGTCTGAATTGATATAAGCAAGTATTATTAATGCTTCATTTTAGGGACGTGTGGAAATCCTTCGTCTTAGGCAAAACAAGATATCCATCAACGATCAAGATTTTTCAGAATTCTTACTTCGTGTTGGTAATGGGGAACAAGAAACGATGATTGACGACATGATGCAATTACCATCATCTATAGTCATACCATGGAATGGCGAAGAATCCATTGTCCGATTGGTTAATCAAGTTTTTCCCAATTTGGAATGTCATGTAAATGATACAAGATACTTGATGGAAATAGCGGTTATAACTCCAAAAAAATGAGGATGCTAACAAACTTAATCAAATGATCATTGATAATTTTTCGGGGTCTGAACGCATCTTATACTCTTTCGATTTAGTTGAGGACAATGTGAGAAATTTGCATCAACAAGAATTCTTGAATTCAATTTCACTTGGTGGCATGCCCCCCTCATCAATTAACTTAAAAAAAAAATGCCCCCATAATGCTTTTAAGAAACATCAATCCGAAGATGGGGTTGTGCAATGTTACAAGACTAGATTGCCATGGAGCTTATAATAATCTAATTGATGCTGAAATCTTATTTGGCCAATTTGCTATAACTAGAGTATTTTTACCGAGAATCTCTTTAAAGACCACAGAAAGTGTCGGACTCCCATTTAAACTGATGAGAAAATAGTTCCTGTGAAATTGAGTTTTGCACTAACCATAAATAAATCACAAGGGTAGACATTACCAAAGGTGGGTATTTATCTACCAGACCAAGTATTCAGTCATGAACTATTATATGTGGCTTTATCAAGGGGAGTATTGTCGTCTTCAACAAAAATCTTCGTGAAGAAAGGAGAATTACACGATCACGAAGGAGTCTTCACAAGATATGTTGTGTACAAAGATATTTTGCTTCCATCAAATATATGATAAGGTTACATTCATTATTTTGATGTTCAATTCACTTTTCAAATCCAAGTAGATAAATACATCTAAATTGTATAAGTTGCGCGTAAAACGCTGTAATTATAAAAGGGTCTTTTGCACGCTCGTGAGTGCGTGAAGGGAGGCTAGTATATATAATACTCATAGATTTAACAGCATTACCTTTTAAGGATGAAAAAGCACATATAATTTAAAGGTGTTGGATATATGTCAACAATCTGTGATGAATTTATATATGCTAATAAATAATAAAATGCAAACTGTGTATGAACAGTGAAATAATATTTAACAAAAATATTGAAGATCGAGGCTTGCATACCGCAATGTCCTTAAAACAGAAATTTCACCCCTACTCAGTGCTTGTATTAATTAGGTCGCGACTCTCACTTAGATAGAAAAATCGATACTTTTCATTTTGATTTTATGTTTTTCAATAAAATGTAAGAGACTTGCTGAATACTTGGATGAACACTCATTATATGTTTGTTCTCCATGTTACCAATATGTTCTTATATTTTATAATATATATGTCAATTGTAACTGTATCTTTATGTATTTCAACACAATTATGTATTTTTTTAAAATATAAATAGGCGCTTATTTATATGATATATAATAAAGTTAATTAAATGAGCCTACTTGCCTAGGTGCTAGGCCCCAACTCGACGCCCGACTAGCGTATAACGTCTTTTAGAACCTTGCATGCCAAAGTAATTTGTCTTTGTATGTACAGTTTTAGCTATGTTGGACGGTAGATATTTGGGATCTCAACCTTCGTCACGAGATGTCACATCCCAAACCCGGGTCGGCAATAAAAACTCAAACCGGAATCTGAAACATGAGTTAAAAGCTAAATAATTAAAAGGAAAATTGGAATGGGTTGGAAAATAAATTCCTTTTATTAGAAATAATTCATGTTCGTAAACAAATCAAGAATTATTTACAACCTACAATAAATAGAACAATAAACTTTCTCTACTCCAATCTAATATGATCTCATCCTGCCTACCCTCTTGAATGTCAATTTCGTAAACCTGCATAATAATAGAGGGATGTGCTTCAACAGCTCAGTAGGGACATAACATTATCACAGTAAATTGACAATATTAGATTAAATGTCATGAAATCATATAGCCAAATATCAAATCATTATTGATGATCAGGGCCGGTCCAGAGATTTTTGAGACCCGGGGCGACGCCAAAAAAAATGCCCTAACTTCATATAAGAAAATTATTGATTTTCACACGTAAGACATTGATAAAATTATACTTAGAAAAGCACTTCAAACTCAATAATTTAGAAACACAAAAGGACCTATTTATTTTGTATTGAGAGAAGAAAACCAAACAACTCTGGGCTTATAAGTAGATAGATGATGAGTTTTGTTTTCCATTTGAACTTTGAAAGTGTTTTTGTATAAATAATGAGGTGTTTTTTCTTATTTACTAACCTTGTCAATATGAGACTAAAAAAATAATGATGTTTTCGAGTCTTTAATTGATATGTATTAGTAATGAATGAGCATTGAATTAAATCTTTTGATAACACATCATATAATTTACAAATTTGGTCTACGTATTACTCATTGTTGAAGATTAGACTTGAATTGAAACGAATATTTAAAAATAACAACCTACATAGCTACTAGCTAATAACTAAAAATAAATTAACAACCAAACAAAAATTTGTTAAAATTGAAAAAAATAAGCATGCCCATAGCGTTTCGAACTTAGGACCTCTTGCTAATTTTAAACAACAAAAACCATTGCTTCTAATTAAACTTCTTGATCCTTTAACCAAATTTTATAAATTTATACTCTTATGAAAAGAAATTTGTAAAAATTAGAAAGTAAATAAGCACATGTGGTGTTTTGAACTCAAGACCTCTCATTATTTTCAAATGACCAAACCACATCTTCTACTTAAATTTCTGTGTCATTGAACCAAATTTTATAAATTTATACTCTTATGAAAACATATATAAATATACCACCCTAATAATTTTGGTGCCCCCAATATTTTTGGGCCCCGGACGGTTGCCCTGCTTGCACTGGGCCTGGGCCGGCCCTGTTGATGATAATGCATGAATGCAATGCAACCTCTTCGACTACCCCTGTTAATTTATATAATAAAACACGCGGACATGCACGTCTCATACCATGCATTTTACCCCTGCAGAGGTGGTTCGAATATTCTATTATAGAAACTAACCCCCATATGATATCCCAAGTTCATAAACCCAATCATCTTATCCAATTCATTAATCTCCAGCCCAAATCACCCACATTGACAATTCCCGTCGATCATATTCTAATGTGCACACCGAGCTCGCCTAGAACTGGTTTCACAATGAATAGATTCAACTACACAAAAGATCCCTTCCAACTACCCTAATTTCCATACTTCCAATCTGAATACTGAAATTCCAACCACATCAATATGAATGATGCACAAATAATGTCATTTTATCTTTCACATGTATCACAGTATATTCTCAATGAATAGCATTCCAACGCTAATTCCATAACCAAGAACAAGTAAACACTTAATGGAAGCAATTAGCCAATTATTATTCAATCACATTAATCAACCAAAAAGATCAAGAATATTATCACTTCACGAAATTTAATAAAATCAATTTCTGTAAAGGTTTGCCTTATTTCCTCTACCTGGATTCTAAATCTAAAACAAAGATCAACGTCACTACTGGAATAGCTAAGTTCCACGTACTTATCCACGTCACTACTGAAATAGTTAAGTTCCACATACTTATTAACATCACTACCGAAATAGTTAAGTTCCACGTACTTATTCACGTCAATACCGAAATAGCTAAGTTCCACATACTTGAGGAAGCTCCATGATCGCTCCTAACACCATGTATTTCTTCTATTGTTTTTATCTTTTAATTTCTCTCTCTAAACATACACACACACACACACATATGCACACCACCTCTACATTATGCATGCATTGCATGCTTTTGTGTTTTTAAAAGAATGGAGAAGGCTTCCTATTTATAGCAATAGAAGGCGGCTACAAATGCAGTGGCCGAGTAAGAAAATAATAATAAAATACTATGTGAAAGATATACTTGGATTGTGAGGCTACACCGCATGCTAACTGCATGCAACGTGCACGACAACACGTTTGAATTCCAACACCCGTCCATATCAAAGCTTAGTTACTAATTATGCAAGGTGTCAATTGCATGTGTGCAAAGGATGACACGTCCAAGTCCATAGCCTTACAAATTCAGCACAATGTGCTTACTAATCACCCATTTCTCTATCCCAATCTAACTAGAATTGGTATTGATAGGAGCTAGGCACATAGTATAATAATAATAATTTAATTTTAAAATACGGGGTCTCACACGAGAGATAAGTCAAGAGTAATCCAATACCAAAGAAAGAATGGAGTTTACATGTGCTTATAAGCAGTATTTTTAAAAGTTCTGTCTAAGGGCCGTGCACCGCCACGATTATAATCTAAGAATTTAAAAAATAAGGCGGGCTTAGGCGTTGGGCGGCTGGCCACTGCCACAATATTTAAAATTAAGAAAGTGCGCTTAGACCCGCCTAGCACACCTAAGGCTCGTATGGATGTGCTTTTAAAATAACTGAAAGCGTTTTTGGATAAAATATTTATGGGTTCCAAAAGCACTTGAAATACTTTCTGCAAGAAGCACTAGTTATGTGCTTCTTCCAGGAAGCATTTTAAGTGTTTTTCCAGATTTATTTGCATATTTACCAAAGATTCGTTCTAAAAACGCTTTCAGTCATTTTAAAAGCACATCCAAACGAGTTATAAATGTAGAAATAATATAGGAACTCTAAAAATAAAGGAATTCTAATTAAAGGATCTAGAGTCAGTGACGAAGCTACATAGGGGCGAGGAGTGGCGGTCACCACTCCGCTCGTCGGAAAACATGCCTAGGACCGAGTCCTAAACCTCTCTGGTTTGGTCAGAAACTGGAAAACACGATGGTGTTTCTGTTTGTTCATACTGCTGCGCGGCTCCCTATGCGCATGGCTTTTGTTGTTTAATTTTAAAAGTAAAACGGCATCATTTCGCTTGCTATCTGGAAAAAAAATTTATAATATTGCGGGGGGACCACTGTTCTCCTTTCCCATCTAACCCGTTCCACATTTCCCAAATGACAAATCCCTTCAATTTTCAAATGTGTGCCCCAATCCTAGAAAGCATCAAAACGCCACGCCAGCAGCCCTTTCCCAAATTTGAGATAATTTTTTTTATTTTCTAAATTTATATTATTTCAAACCTAATTGATTATTTTTATTTAATTAATATACAATTATAGGTACACTAATATCATTATTGAGTTGTGATAATCAATATAAATTCTATGAGTATTGATGAATGAAATTGTTGTTTAGGGTAAAAATTGAATTCTTGATTATTGATTGATTAATTGAATAATGTATATGCTTATTCATATTGATTAGTTGAATTAAATTTTTGTTTATTGAATAATTTGTATGATTTTTGGTATTGATTAATTGAATTGTTAGTTTAATTAGTGATTAGTTATATTAGTATAGTTTGCTTTACGATTAAGAGTTTAAGATTTTTTTTTTCATTATACAGTTATGTAATAAAACGATACTATAAGACATTGGATATAGACGTCGAATGCTTGATTATTCACCTAATTATCACGAAGCAATTCGTAGACACTATCTCCAAAATGACCCTTGCCAACCTAAATCCCACATCATCAGGGCCGGCCCTAAGGGGGTGCCAGGCGTGCGACCGCACAGGGCCCTCGATTTTTAGGGGCCCCTAATTTTAATAACCTTTATAATGTACTACATATAAAACGTGTGTGAAGGTAATTCACAATGTTGCCCTAAGGGAATTGGCAAGAGCTGGTACTTATATATGTTTCTGTAAGGGTACGAGTCCCAGTAGAACCCTTTTTGGGCCCTTTTTGAACTACATTAATTTTTACTTTTCTCTTTAATATTTGTAGTTTAATTTCTATCATTATAAAATATAATTTTTTTATGATAAATTTATGATTAGGAATATCATAATTAATTAAAATCCTTAAAAGTTTGAAGATATAATCTTTAAAACCCCCCTTTCCATATATGATATCATTTAATCGAATACATGTCATTCGTTTATTCTTTGATCAACTTTTAAGGATCATATAATTTTCATTCTATTTAAAAACCATTTAGTCATCCATATATATATATAATACAACTTTGCTCACAACACTAAAGTGGAAGGTGAGCAGGTGATGCTCATCCCCTATTAATTACTGTTAAATTAATTTGGTTTAATTGATTTAAGACACGAATCTCGAATTCTAATTAATCTAACGACAATCAACCGAGTGGGGGTTAGAATCATCCTCACTTTAGGGAGTGAGAAAAAATGCAATAAAAAAACTAACAGTTCATTATAAGATGCTACAATATCATAACCAGTGATTTGTTTAACTAGTTCATAATAAAGAGCATGAGTTGTTATGATTATGATATATGTACGGTGATATGATATGTACATAGCCATCACACCATGCTTTTTGTATTTAAAAAGTAAGGAGTTTCGAACTCAAAAACATAAAGAATGCAGATACAGAGCCACCAAACCATGCTTTTTTTTCATTTATTTTCTTTTGCATTTATATCAATTTATACACACACAAAAAAATATAAACTATAAAAGAAAATATACCAACCAAAATTTAGACCTTGTAAGGGCCTCCGTTTGAGTCTCGCACAGAGCCTCCAAAATCTTAGGACTGGCCCTGCACATCATGCCAAGGAAAGTTAGCAACAGTTGATGTTTTATCCCTCGTTGGTTTGTAATTTTTTTAACCATGCACTCCTTAAGTTCGCCCCTCCCCCGACAATTTCTAACTTTTTTAACCATGCACTCCTTAAGTTCGCCCCTCCCCCGACAATTTCTAACTTCGCCACTGTCTAGAGTTACTCGGGGAGCAAGTATTATGTTCCCTTTTTAGTATAAATAAGAGACAGGGCATGATGAATTCTCATGCCGATCCCTCTCTCTCTCTCTCTCTCTCTCAACTTTTGGCCTACAACAATAAAAACCCTATAACCCTAAGTCAAAGCATCCTAGCCATCGTATACAATTACCGGATCGAGCAGCAACCATACGGAATCACCGGAGCAGCAACATTCGAGGTTTTCTGGAGCTTCTTTGCTTGATTAAGTTCAGAAATTAAGAAGCTCCACAAAACCTCGAGTGCAGCTGCTCTATGTGATGACCTTGTCGTACGCAAAAGCATGGATCGATACCAAAGATTAGAACCATGCATATTTGCAGGTATGTGGTTTCTGATTTATCGATAGGTTTTTTCTTGTTAATGTATTTTCTTCTTGTAATATTTTTTTCTTGAAATGTTTCATTGTTATTCTTTCTTTATAAATTTTGTACTTTAACGCAACTTTATATGTTCTATACAAACACTTCCTTCTCATAAATAGCCTAGAATATTATTACTAGATTTATTTTACATTTATGTGTTTATATAGGCAGTCAATGTTATAAATCGTACAAAAGATGACCTTTTAAAAAGGAATTGCCAAGAATCTCGAGCTCCAGAGAAACAAAGCGCATCTGCATTACAGGAACTCATCATTAGCAGTACAATTTCACAAACTAAACCCAACCTCCAGGTGAAGCAATAGAGGAGTGACAGACTGACAGTATCTACAAAGTAACAAAGAATCTGAACTGAGCATGCCAATATTATGTTTTCCAGACAATCAGAAGGGAAATATGATCTCCAAGATCTATCAACATCAAGAGCTATCGTAGGCGTACCGGCTCCTCAAAGAGAGGCAATACCTTATGAGTTACTCCAGGACCAATATAGGAAAGCATGGCAGCGAGCACATTTGGCACATGAGCGTTAATCTCCAAATGGCGTAGTTGACGACATATAGAATCAATCATATTAGTCTGCATTCCCTAGTACAACCTACAAGACAATTAAATTGGAAAATTCATAGAACAAACGATTGAATCCGATATTTGAAACAGATTGAGATTCTTGTGGAATATGTCACGATTTTTAACTTGTAATTACAATCACAAATCGAAAATCAAATGTAAGGAAGTCGATTGGTATCTATCTTGTGGAAAATATTACGATTATAAAGTTGGTTAATTGATGATTTAATTATATATTTAGGCTAAACAAAAACCCTAGCAAGTTAAGAAGATATCGAATCCTTTTTTAACCGGGAAAACGTGGCCATCAATCGCTTCCATGCACCGGTATAAATATATAAATGTTGAAATAATTGGAATCCTAAAATACAGGAACCCTATCTAATCAAGAAGATATCAAATCCTTTTTTAACAAGGAAAACGTGGCCATCAATCGGTTCCAAAAATATAGGAATCCTAAAGAATCTAGAGTTACTTGGGGAGCAAAGTATTTCTCTTTCCCTTTTTAGTATAAATAAGGGACAAGGCATGAGGAATTCTCATGCCGATCCCTCTCTCTCAGCCTCTCTCTCGCTCTCTCAACTTTTGGCCTACAACACTAAAACCCTATAAGCCTAAGTCAAAATACCCTAGCCATCGTATGCAATCACAGGATCGAGCAGCAACCATACGGAATCACCGGAGCAGCAACATTCAAGGTTTCCTGGAGCTTCTTTGCTTGATTAAGTTCAGAAATTAAGAAGCTCCACGAAACCTTGTCTGCAGCTGCTTTATAGGGTGACATTGTCGTAGGCAAAAGCATGGATATATACCAAAGATTAGAAGCCATGCATATTTGCAGGTATGTGTTTTCTGATTTCTCGATAGGTTTGTTCTTGTTAGTATATTTGTTTCTTGTAATATTTTTTTCCCTCTTGAGATGTTTCATTATTTTTCTCTCTTTGCAAATTATGTGCTTTAACGCGACTTTATATGTTTATACAAACCCTTTCTTGTCATAAATTAATCGCAGAGAATATAACAGGGATGTTATTTTATATTTGTGTGTCCATCATACAGTTGATGTTATAAAATCGTTTTGGATTTGGTTGAAATTGTTCTTTTTTTGAAATAACACTTTTTAGTTTGTATTGATTGTGAATTTTGAGTTGTATTACTTTTTGGAGAGGAGCAATAATAGAAAGAGGGATATGTCCATAAAAGGCTTCTTTGTTAATTGGGGAGACTAATTCCGGCAAGGAATGTGATTGCTTTCTTGCATGCCATATTAATTCTTGTACATAAACTATGAGAACGTGAATTTTTCTAACTGTACATTTGGTTAATAAAAACCAGAGACTGCAGTTTCTTGAAAACGATTTCTACAGAATTAAGTCAATATCCAAACCATAACTACTGTGTGATGCTCAAAGATTAATTAATTAACGTGCATTTGTTTGTTTGTTTTCTTTTTCTTTTCATCTCTGTCTTTTGTTTATTTAAAATTTCATTAGGGTTTGAGTTCTTTTAATTTGTATTTTGATGGTAGGTTTTATTCGTGGGTGCGATGAGTGTGGATTTTCAGTTCTTTTTTTCTTTCCAAAATTATGATGCGGATGATTTTATTCTTGGGTTCGAGTTTTTTAATTTTGTTTTGAGTTCAGGTTTTTGCTGGCCGCTTTTTATTTCTAAACTTTTTAGTTTCTTTTATTTCTGATATGTAGTTGGTTTGTCTGTAATATTTGTATTTCCTTCAACCATTTCGACGCATGCGTAGAAATGTTTATCCACCAATTGATAGAATTCAACCTGCACACCTGAAAAGGGAGAGAAAAAGGTGCGGTTTCGCTCTTAATTTTAGTGTAATTAATATCTCACACAATTATAACACATCTGTTTATCCACTAATTAATATTTCACACAATTAGATTTCTACAGAATCTAAGTCAATATCGAAACCATAACTCTGCCCTCCATACTGTACGTAAAGGTACTCTTTCGGAGGAAGAGGAAGGGGGAAGAATTTCGGAGATTTCCGGTATGCCGGCCGTGGGGGGTGATGCCATGTTTTTTTTCGTCATTGAGTAGTAAACGTCAGCTAGAAGAAGCCAAATGAGATCAGCGTCGATAGATGCGAGGCCTTGAAGGGCATTGACGGATGCAGGCCAACCACCCCACTACAAGGTATCCCTACCACGAGACGACCTTCATGAGGACAACTGCCAGTGCTCAAGCACTACTTCCATTTCAGGACAATTCTGCAATCATGTTGAGCACCGCAACCTGGACTTTCAGATTAGAAGTTTCAGCCATGGACTCTGCTTCTGTAAGGAAGTTGCAGAGGGATTCTTTCCTCTTTCAATTTGGGCTTTCTATGGAATGGGGAAGTGGATAGAAGTTTCCAGAAGTGGGAGCCGTCAGTGCGGAAGCGTTGTGAAAAGAAACCTTCCCCACAAATTTGCACTACATTGCTCACCAAGCATAAACATCTTCCAACAGCCTGCAAACCGACATGCAACAATAGTAGTGCATTAAAAGGATCCACAAAATCAGATCACTCTCATCCGTTAACAAATTCTTGGTTAAGAGCTTAAAGCACATCAAGCCGCCAACAACAGAGTCATCCAAGTCACAAAAGGAATAGAGTAAGTAAAAATGATGACACACCTATGCCGGACTAAGGAAAATAGGTTAGGGAAAGAATGATCACGCACCACTGGCATAATTTGATTCTTATTCAGTACACCAATTGATTCATAAAGTGTCAAAGATAGTATTTAAGCTTTTCTCATGGTCAGAACTTTGTGAAATGGAGGGGAAGAAACAAAGAAACCCAAAGTCAAATTTAATGAATCATTGCCATAAAAGTTAGAACCTACATGATTTCACAAGATTACCTTACCAACAAGCACACGTAGCGTCGTAAAGGCTTCAATCCGAAGCTTTACATTACCTATATGTCCTTGAGCAGCCTCATTATCTGCAGCCTATTCATAAAACCACAAAGGAGTAACATAAGAAAAATTAATGCTATAGAATAATCAACTGTCACAACTTAACATACTTTGAAAAGAAGTGATAGCCAGTGTCCAACACTTGCAGAAGCAATCTTTGACTATAGAAATGCAAGCAAACATTCATCTGGTTCTGAATCATACTTTTGAAGTTCTACTGAGTGGAGCTTTCATGTCTCTGTATTCTAAAAGCATAAGCACACCAAATATTTGTTTACATGCACAAGAATCATCAAAGCATGGAAGTAAATTCAGAAGCAGTTCCCCAAAACACTTAAAAATTCCTTCACGAAACTCTTCTGATGCGTCAGATGGAGAAAGCAAAGCCCCATAAGTCAACTTCTTCAGTACTACAACCAAGTGCAAAGGATATTATTGTGCTTCAAATGTGAAGACTGCCTTCTAGGACAACAATTCACAGGAACAAACTAACTAATACAACATACAAAACAAATTTGAACTAACAGAAAAACCATGCCATTTCTTTGGCAGCCAGCTTTGAACTTACCTGATCTACAGATCCAAAACGACACTTCGTTCTTCCAGGCACTGAAGCAACATTCAGCAACACTATCACTCACTTTGTGAGGCATTTTTAGGACCTTATGACTCGCAAGTTTTTCTTCAGAACCATGCTTCTTTGAGGTTCTACAGTCAAGTCAACAGCTGCATCCAATAGAAGCAGCAACAGAAACACCGTGTAGCTGAAAGAGAAAAAACGATGTCAAGGAAATAATGCTTACTGATGTATACGTACTTACACACTCGCATTTCAAAATTCTTTTACAAATTTGTACGACAAGCATAAGTGATGAAACTATGTTTCCTCGGGTGTGGATCACTAGGAACTTTAATGTTGAACCCGCCATTCACTGTGACTTTGAACAATGGGACACCGAGTCCACTAATGGAAAAGTGAAAATTTTGCTCCTCCGCCACCTCGGATCATATCACAGTATAGTACTTAACAAATTTCAATACCAGAAACTCAAAAACAATTTGACTTTGTGTACACTAACCCAACAAGTATAGCTCAACCACACCAACACGAACTTCTGTGCAATCGGGGTGAGGACTTTGGTTTCTTTTAACATAATTCAACCCAATACCTTCCACTCTACCAATTCCCCCGACCTTCGAACATTGCACCGATCACTAAAACTTAAAGACACAAGGATTCACTCTTTAATTCAAAATTATTAAGGCAACAACTCGATCAAGTTACGAATGCTTCGTCCAATTCCATCCCTCAAAGCTCACCCCTAGTGTAATATACCTATACATGCAAGCATATATAACGACACCTATACACATATATATTCATATACGCAAGTACAAGTATTCACACATATAAAGAATGCAATTTAAGGCAAAGAAGCAAAATTTACAGAGAGGCTCAAGTGCTTACTCGAAGGATGGCTGGAGAGCATGAGGCGGAGACTGGCGAAGAAAATGGTGCAGAGAAGAGAGAGCAGAGGAGTGCTTCTTGGGGTTTTGGAGAAGCTAGAAGCTCAAAGCAGTATGCTTTCAGCTGCCTAAACACTCTGCTTCCTTCTTCGTCCTCTGGGAACGCTAGCTCGTTGATTTCCACCATTGCAGACGGCGGAGAGAGCGGAGGCGGGAGTTTAGAACCCCAAATTGAAAGACGATTCCAGGGGGAGGTATTTAACCCAAAACGGGTTGCCGACCGGTTTGAATATAATTGACCCGTTTTTGTTGGGCCTTAAGCTGGGTTGACTCTTTCGTAACAATAGGTCTCTTTATTTCTTCGGTCTTGAGGAAAACAATGGCTCGTTTAAACTTATTTCAATTTCTTAAGAATTTAATGAATGACTCGTTTGGAACGCATAGTTTGATTGGAATGGATTACCTTCAAAATCTAGGGTATGTTGACGGGAGAAATTATAAAATTATGACCATCTAGAGAATAGAAGATGAATTATTTACGAATAAAATTTATTCGTTACAACTTACAATCCTCGTTGAAATTTGAGAGGCCTTCATTTCTATTTTATCCAATCATTTGTACCAAACGAGTATAACTTTTGTATAATAAAACAATGTTAAGTTTGTTTTGCATAGAATGAGATTAAAAATAGGATTTGCTAGGTCTACAATTCATCCAACACCATCATGAACCATTAGGTTGGATTGCTGCAAGAATGAATAGCGAATACATAATATTAACAAAAAATTTAGGAAAGTGATTTCTATACGCTTGTTTTTCACCTCATGCACACTTCTCTTAATTATAATCATTGATTCTTTTTTTATTTGTTCAATCTCACAGCTAAAACAAGGGGGTATAGGCTGAGTGTGTGAGTAAATCATTTCATAAAGATAAACTACTTTTTTTCTTTGACAAGCAACAATAGAGATATTTCATTAACACAACAAATTTACAAGAGGTGCCAAATGAGTATATATTTTCCAGTGATCAATTTCTTGATTTGGATATAATTCGCACAACTAACAAATAAGGTAAAACCCTTACATGGCTACCACACAGAAGAACTAGGTGCAGATGGTATAACTTGCTCCAACGACGATAGAGACGCGAGAAATCAAGCATCAAAGCCACCACTAAATTAAACAGCGAGACTGCATCACACTACCACTAAAACAGCAAGGCCACAACAATACTCGCGGAACTGACACAACACAAACCAATAAACTTCTAATGTTGATTATTTCATGTTTCATAAATTTCAACTTTGAGATATTTTAGCTGTCCCAAAATTCTTTCAAATTGTTTACAATCCCGCACGAATGGATTGATAATCCTGTGTGTACTTTTCTTCAGAGACAAAAAAGGGTTTTGCTAGATCAGTTGTAGCTACTGATTCAGCTCATAGACTTTGACTCTATTTCCTACTTGTATTTGTCCTAAATTCCTCCGAGGAGCTGGAAACGAAGGAAATATGTCAAGCTAGTTGGTGTAAGTGGAAATTATCAACTACCGACTAAGATAATTAGTCATACAGTTAGAAAATACTGGTTTTGAATTTAATTGGACCAATGCACCAACCCCTCGAGGACCTTAATTATCCACTTGACAATAAGAATTATAACAGCAGCTAATTTTTATTTTTATTTTTAACAAATGGTATCATCTACACTAACGGAATTATGAAGTAAACTAAGCCTCACAATTAACAGCAGCTAATTATTAGAAATAAAAAAATAATAATAATTCTCTCTTTACTCAACGCTTGGTTCTCGAGTTAAAGTTGATTTCTGGGTCAATTTTAGGTTAACTGATGATCACAAGTAATTTGACTCCCGGTGTGGCTGAAATTCATATAAGAATGGGACTGTTGGAATGTTGATTGGCACAAGTGTTGGCATTTAATTGTGCTAGCTAGTTACTCATAATATGTGTGTGTGTATATATTCTTTTCACTTTTTAAACACATACCAAATTTTAATAATATAGTGCAAATAACGCTTTTCTGCAATGTCAAAAATAGCTATATATATGCACCTTAATACGAGTTTAATCCATATAAATTCCCATCTTCCTAACTACTAACTTTACCTAGCCCACTAGCGCTATATTTCTTCTCACTTTTTTTTAACAATATTGTACCTTCATACTTAACATACAAGCGCACAAAATTCTTTTTTTTTAGCATTAGTTATTGTCAAGGTTCTAAAAAACGCTAGGCGCTAGTCAGGCGGCGGGCTAGGGCCTAGCGCCTAGGTGGCTATGCGGACTAGGCGGATTTAAGTAAATTTGTTATATATCATATAAATTAATTCAATTTATTATATAATATGTAATTAACATTGAATAATATGTTAATTTTTTTTAAAGAAAAATATACATGTCTAAAATTTTAGACTTTTTTTTTTGTTTTGTATCATTATCTTAGCCATTAATTTTTGTTGGGCCTTTTATTTTAATTAACAAAATGCAAGATTGGGCTTGTTTTAAATTTTGAATAGAATCCTAACAAAAAACCCAAAGGCCGGCTAACCCATTTATCGTATTAGAATATAAAACTAAGAACACTTGTATTTATGGGTGAAATGGTCATCCCAGTCACCAACTCACCTTTAGAAAACAAAACCCTAACTACGGCTGCTCGCTTCTAAAACCATGGCCGCCGTCAGCATCTCTGCAATTGCAGATGCACTCTCTATCTCTATCTCTCTCTCCCTCCTCTCGTATACCATCGTCACACTAAGACTCGGTTAGACAAGACAGCCAGACCCGGGAAGACAAGACAGCGAGACGCAAAGCGCCCAGATTGCCCAACGTTGGACTGCTTATGGGTAGGAATTCGTATTTTCCAAGACCGCCCAGACCGTCCAACTTCTGTCTTGCCCGCCTAGCATTCGTCTTCCCGCCTATGCATCCGCCTTACGCCACCTAATTGCCTTGCCGATTTAATTAACAATTTCGGGAGAATCGTGGCGGAACACTGCCGTCTAGCGCCTCGGCGCCGCCTAGAGCGCGTTTTAGAACATTGGTTATTGTACAAGTACATGTACTTGTTCAGTAACCAAACTACTTTTTGATGTAAAGTGAGCTGAAATGCTGCATCTATTTCATATGTATGTGTGATATTGGCTGTCCAATAAAATGGAAATCAACACATATCGCACTCTAAGATAAGTTTTTGGGTGCGTGGTAGTAAAGGTCCCTGAACTTTGTCCCATGTTTAGTTTTCGTTCCTGAACTCTTATATTAGTTTCTTGCGTCCTCCAACTTAACTCCGTGTTGCACAATTAGTCCTTCAGTCAAATATGTTATCTTTTCCGTTAAATTTAAGGTTATAATGGTCTTTTTAAGTTATGAATTATAAGATTCCCAATATGTGAATGATATCCCTTTCTAGATTAATTTTCCCGCCAAAAAAAGGCTTATTGTATGCCTTTGCCCAAAAAAAAAGAAAAAAAGTCTAATTGTGATATGCAGTTTTCCTATTTAATCCAATTGTTTATCATATGGGTTAACAACTTAGTGGAGGTGTTGCCTTAAGGACTCGTCTTTTATTGATGTATAAACTAATTTTTTATCTTATGCAATTTTTCGGCATAACTCAAGAGTTATCTAAGTTTAATAATAATAATAATAATAATAGGTTAATACTAAAACAACAAATTGTGCTAAAGATCACCAAAAGTATCGATAACATAATAACTTCATCAAAAGTACCAACATTACCAAAATAAAAATACCAGCCTTACCAAAATACAAAGTTTACTACACAAAATATGTACCAATTCTACAACCACAAGTAAGATTCCTTTGGGCTAGCAAAATGTCATATTGGCCCACCACAAAAAGGTCATGTGCAAGGCATGTGATCATATTTAACGGAAAATGTAACAAACTTGACGGAAATGACTATTCGTGCAACACAAACTTAAGTTGGAGGATGAGAGAAACTAATATAAGAGTTGAGGGATGAAAACTAAACTTATAATACAGTTCAGGGACTTTTTCTATTATTTACCCTAAGTTTTTTATTTACAAATAATAAGATAATTTGTACTGAATTTATTTAAATTATAAAGAAAAATCGAATTTTAGTGAAAGAGGATATTGTACATTCTAGCCGAATTGATTGAGTTTGAAGTTGGTTGATTCTTATTCTCTTCTATAGATTGTGTTGTAGTAAATGTAGAAATTTAGAGAATAATCCGAATAATGACTTTGAGATACGACTTGAATCGTTTCCTTAAAGTGTTATTTGCCCCCACTTGAATGAGTTTGCTAAAGGGTTCTTGGCAAATCACTTCCAGGATACAACAAAGTATGAAATATTCGATTAACAAAACCGAATTGTATTCCCTTAGAAATAATTAGAAAGAAATTGTATGAATGTGATGGAGAGAATAGAGAGTAAGGAATGTAGAAATAAATTTCTAAAATTGTGTATGAAACACTATGCCATAATAGGTATTTATAGGCATTAATGCACCCGTTCATTGAGTCATTTCATTTTAGTTGAAGATATACAACTCTTCTTAAAAGTGTTGATCCAAAAGACATGTCTTCTATTTAGAATTTTCAGAAAATAAATATTGACTAATTATATCTTTTAATTCTACTCATATAATTTGAGTAAGCATTATGTCTTTTAACCAAAAATTGCAACCATTCAACAAAATATACAAGGGTTGAATGAAACCCAACCTTTTGTGCCAACTGTACACATGCTGCGCAACAATGCAGCACCACACACATGCTGCACAATGCAGCACCAAATCATATACATATACATACATATATATATATATAATATTCATGAAATATTATATACATATATATTATTATATTCATGAAATATATATATGTATATATATATATATGTATATATATATATATATATATATTCTTGAAATATTCAACATATTGTAGTTTCGTACACTCACACTTTTGCTTTGCACCCAATATTTAGGCTCAATTGAGATGATTGGTTGCATGTCTTTGTTGGAAATATGTCAACAATCTGTGATGAATTTATATATGCTAATAAATAAAATGCAAACTGTGTATGAACAATGAAATAATATTTAACATAAATATTGAAGATCGAGGCTTGCGTACCGCAATGTCCTTGAAACAGAAATTTTGCCCCTATTCAGTGCTTGTAGTTCTACGGACGTCTGCTTCACCAGGATTCAACGATCAAGTCAGAATTCCAGCACCGGAAAACTTGACTTCTGGCGAATTTCTGTGTGATTGTAACATCCCACATCGCCCAGGGGAGTGCTCCTTAAATGTATATTCTCATCCCTACCTAGCACGAGGCCTTTTGGGAGCTCATTGGCTTCGGGTTCCGTCGGAACTCCGAAGTTAAGCGAAAAGGTGACCAGAGCACTCCCATGATGGGTGACCCAGTGGGAAGTTGCTCGTGAGTTCCCAGAAACAAAACCGTGAGGGCGTGGTCGGGGCCCAAAGCGGACAATATCGTGCTACAGTGGTGGAACGAGCTCGGGATGTGGTGGACCCGGGGCGGGATGTGACAGTGGTTCTCTCATAAAGGATATTTGTGATTGTAGAGAAGAATGTAGATTTTCTGTGTCCTAAATGCCATGGAGATGGATGTATCTGTTGGGAGACATCTTCTCAGAGGGGTGTTTTCTTTCTGCGTTCTTTCACACTTCAGACTTCATCTGACATGATGAGTCTGTTGATAAAATAATTAAAAAAAATTTAATTAAATTCGAAATTAATTAAAAATAATTAATCAAATCCGAAAATAATTAATTAAAGTATTTAATTATCAGAGCCCGAGCCCAAGACCCATATAATTAATTAATATATTAATTAGCACATCCCAAAGCTCAACCCCAAGGGTGAGCCCAATTTTATTCTTCAAAGTCCATCACTCCAATCATTTTCTATAGAGGACAAAGAATTATAAAGTGAGGGGACTTTGTGGTGGTGAGCAATGTGGGACAATGAAATTCTACTCAAAATTTCCAACAAAAGGTTTGTCTAATTTTGGCAAAATATAATTTTTGTACTTTTGAAAAAAGAACAGCATCATGCATATAGCACTGAATGTGGAAATTTTTTTGCATAGGACAGTACTGACAGCATAATTGTTCATGCGTGGATAAAGCACATATATAATTGAAGGGTTTGTCTAATTTTGGCAAAATATAATTTTTCTAATTGTGGAAAAAGAACAGCAACATGCGTAGTACTTAATGTCCCCTTGAAGTAGAAAAATTATTGCGTGGGACAGTAGTGACTGCATAATTGTTCATGCGTGGATTTCCTAGATTCACACATCACATGTGCAGTAAAATATCATCAAACTTTTTCTTGAGTTGTCAAGTTATATCAATATAACTTTTCAGATCTTTGTATTCACCAAAGTCGAGCTCAAAGAAGAAAATCGACTCAAACGACGTTGCCCGACGATAAAAATTAGAGAAACTTGATATAAGTCGATTAAGAGTTTCTATTGGAAATAGTCCAATTTTTACTCCCTTGTAGACTACAAACATCCGGCTGCAAAAGGCATGCATACCAAGAAGTCTTGTATTTCCTGGTCACCTATCATTTACACAGACCTGTTTCCGTCTCAGTTTGCGTTTAACCGCCAATGCACAACACCGGCCGCCAAACGATCAATTTTTTGTCCAGCATTGTTTATGTTTATTTTAAAATAAAAATATTTAAAATGATTTCTGATCGCACAATGTACGATGAACGGACACGATTTACGGATTCCCGGAATCCTCACAAAGAGGATCCGCCGAAGATTCGGACTCTAGGTAGACAACAACAACTAGGAATCAACTAATAATGCTATTTTGTACCTGTCCTAACTCCTACGCAACCCAATACCCCCCAGCAAACCCAATTGACCCATAAGCATAAACTACACGTTAACGAACACAAATTCAATTTGAACACAAATTACTTGGTGTACAGAAACCAGCGACCTCATTCACCCTTACTCAAATTACGAAGGCTAAAAACTCAGTTGACTGGTTCAAACAAATATGCAATCGCAATTTTCATACAAAAAATCCATCTCACACATGCAGGTAGACAACTAAAGCAATTTTCATCGTCATATCTGTTCTCCAGGTATCAATAAACCCCAAAACCTAAACGAGCTGTTCGAACATTATGTTTTCATCATATGCAGGGATCACAAAGATTTGCTATCCAAATTATAGGATGGTAACTGATGTAATTTGTTTTAAAGCCATGGACATTTTGGATGTTTGCTCTACTTACTGGACCAACATATGAGGGTATAATACTAGTGGATTCCATTTTTCTTTCTGATATTTGTCTAAATTACCTAATTTTTATGTTGAGGGATAAGCTTTAGACTTTAGTTAATTTGAGTCCTTTCCTGTTGCTTCATAAGGTACCAAGCTTCTTCATAGTGCCTGCTGCCTTACACTAACCTGGTAGAAATCAAATATTGAAGGAAAATATTGAGAGCTAATTCATGGATACAAAACCATCTGTGTTTGTGACAATTGAACACATTTAAATTTTGCTTCGTCTAGCTAGTCAAAAGTGACTCAATTAATCCACTGAGAGTCAAATTAAGCGTCATAGGTTTTGCTTCTTGACATCAACACATTGTCTAAAAATAAAAATTATTAAAAACTACTTTGAGAATGATACCTTTAGGGTGCGTTTGATTGAACTCGTTAGCTAGGATTGGCTTAAGTCGGACTAATGTCCTACGTTTGGTGCATCTAGGATTAACAATAAATGGGATTAACCCAGACTCGTTCGGACAATGGACCTCCTTAATTGGCCTTAGATAGTCAGTCCCCTGTTGAAGTAGAGGATTAGCTTGGACTACCGATTAATCTCTTCTCCCCATTTCTCTCTCTCTTCTCACTTCTCCCTTAGTCGCGGAAATTAACCTCTCTCTCTAAAACTCTGATTGCGCCTCCTTCGTCCCACTATTCTTCACAAATGATATGAACCTCTGCAAATTGAAACGGCCCATAACGGCCTGAACCTACAAAGGTTTTTAATTCAAAATTACCGATTCAGCTTGAACACACTTTGAAATTAATTGTTGGAGGCCTTGATTTTGGTCAAGTCCGACGCGGATTTGTAGTCGAGCATCTTCTCCGTCTCATTTTTTAAGTTGCAGACAAGATTGGAATTTGGATCTGGGTTTCAGATCGGATTCAACAACCCTCGAGCTTGGAGAGGAGCACCAGCAATTAATTGGGTCTTTTTAGGGTATTTTTTATTTGTAATAATCAAAATTTTCTCTTTGTTATTGGAAAATTGGATCTCTGTATTCTGGGTTTTGATTGGGGGTTAGTTTTGTTATTGAAAATTCGATAATTCTCCAAGTTGCAAAGGAGCACCGGCAATTCGTGAAGAAGAAGAAGCAGAGGGCAATGCCCTTTTATTTTTCCATATATTCATTTTAATATAAAATATATTGAAATATAATAATAATTTTATTGTTAGTCCAGTTTATTAGTCTAACACTACTCCAAGCGCTTCACTAAATTAGTTCAACTTTGTCTAGTCTAAGTCAGTCCAGTGCAACAAACGCACTCTTATAATTTCATATATGATCTTCAAAATCTTATCATACAGGCTGTCCAAAATCTAAAAGATAGCCATAACGACCAAATTCCAACGTAGCCATAATGATGAAATGGCTATCTCATAGGAAAAGGATGGAATAGTGGGACAAAGATTCCATCCGGATCTTTTTATGGGGATCTGGAGATAATTAATCGTGTATGTTCATCGTATATCGTGTGGTCAGTTTTCGTTACGTATTATTTATATTTAAATTTAAAATAATTTCTAACCGCACGATATATAATAACGGACATGATTGATTGATTCTCTATATTCCTACAAAGAGAATCCAAGAGGATCCTATTCCGGGATAGTGATATGCAATGAGATGCGCAGAGCTTGGAATGTATTTTCAAATACAGACTCTATGGCCTGGGACATTTGGCAGGTCGTAGCTGCTGAGAGTGAGAGTGAGAGTGATGAGAGGGACTGGGCTCTGTAGTATTTTACTGTGCACACCTCCCCACCCTTACGTACTTCTTGTTTGTGTGGGGAAGTGGGGACTCCAAAACCCATGAATTTCATGTTGAAATCATTGCTATCCTTTTCTGCCCTCTCTATTTTTCCTATATATGGTAACAAAAAAAGCATTGGTCCTTTTATTACTTTTTTTATGTTAAAAGAAAAAGCTTAGTCTGAGTCTGACCCCCCACTGTCAAACTGTAGGGTTAACGACAAATCAGTTGAATGAGGAACCTCTTTGAGAGGATCTCAGAAGTATTCCAATCATATTCATTGTACATCATATAGTTAGTTTTCGTCTGGTACTGTTTATATTTAATTTTAAATAAAAAAATTTAGAATAATTTTTTTTTTTTTTGAACTAAATTTAGAATAATTTTTTATCATACAATATACGATGGCCAGATGTAATTGAAAGATCCTTATTCTAATCAGTTAAGCTCATGTGTGTACTTTGTTGAATTATTCACTCAAAAGAGATTTACATGTTCAATTATTTATCAAATATTAATCTTCGTCCAAAATAAAAGCCTACTCGATGAATGAATTTCGGTTGAAAATTTAGCTGTAAAGTTTATAGCTTCAGTAATAAAGAACCTACAGGCAATTGAACAAGGCTTATTTTTACTATATTCCTTGGAATTCGATTTCGACCCAACTTTATTCATCGAAACTTAAAAGTCTTTACTTTACTCTTTGAAACTCAATTTTAATCCTACTTTACCCCTTGAAACTCAAAAATCGTCACTTTACTTCTTGAAACTTAATATTCATTCCATTTTGGCTTGTATTTATGTATTTGGTTAAATAACCGTTTACATTGTCTAATTAGGGTTTACTTATGACTAATATGGCACAAGTATAAAGTTCACATATCAAATCAAATGGTGCAACATAGATTGAAACAATATATATATATATATATATATATAAATATTAAACGTTGTATAACATATTAAAGAAAAGAAAAGGTAACCAAAATACAAAAAACAATTCCTCAGTTTCATCTATCCAACCTCTCTCTCTAATTGTTGCCCACACATTCATCCCTTCTCCCTCCATCTCTAGCCACCTTATCCATGAGTTTTATTGATCTTGGTGAAGAGATAACATAGTTCTT